>PVHT021183541.1:2017704-2048932 GCA_004024745.2 Catagonus wagneri | reverse complement strand
CAGTGGGTTAAGGATTCAGAGTTACTGTGAGCTATGGTGAGGTTGAAGACGCGGCTCGGACCCCGCGTTGCTGTGGCTCTGGCATAGGCCGGCGGCTACAGCTCCTGTTAGACCCCTAGCCTGGGAACCTCCATATGCCACGGGTTTGGCCCTAGATAAGGCAAAAAAAAAAAAAAGACAAAAAAACCCCAAAATTTTTCTTTTTTTTTTTTTGAATCTGTGGCTCCCCTGCCACTCTCCAAGGAGGTTCCAGATTCGGTCCCTTCCAGCTGACTTCCCCCTTCCCCTCCTCTTATCCCACCTTCCTCTCCCACAGCTCCAACCAAGCATCTCTTTGCAAATGCAATTCTCTTCTCCTGAATCATCTCTCCTCCTCCTCCTGGCAGGAATGACTCCACTCATCCTTCAAACAGCATGTCCCTCTTGGAAGCCTGCCTGCCCCCTGCCAGGGCAGGTCACGTCCCTCTGTTCTCCTGGCTCTCTGTGCATTTCCCTCCCAACACCAATGACAGTGGAGCTGACGCTCATCAGTGGGATTATCTGCTTTCTGTCTGTATCCTCACTCCAGCTGTCTGGTCCTGTGCAGGAACCTGGGCTCTGTGGCCAGGGTGACAATGCTACGCCAGGTATTACGAGCTGGGTGACCTGGGGCAGTTTCACTTCACATCTCTGTGAAATGGAACAATTGTAACCCCTACATATAAGGTTGTAGGAATTTGAAGAGCACTTAGAACATGTCTGACACTGAGTAATCATTCAAAAAACATCAACTGTGGCTGGGCAGTGTGCCTGGCATACAGTAGGAGCTCCATACATGTTTGATGAATCTTGGAGTCTTCCTAAACTCTCTCACTCAAGTTGAGGAGAGGAAGATGAGAACAACTGGCCAGCTGTGGATCCAGTGCAGAGGGCGCCACCTTGTGGTCATCCTGGATAACACATGCACCAGGAAGAGAATTCTCCAGCCTGGTGTGCTCCCACTCCTGGGAGGAGAGTCCCTGTCAGCACTCAGTGCTCAGTCCTGGGCTAGCAGTTGCCAACAGTGCACAGTGGCTGAGAAGCCAGAGGGGGCTTGTGCTGATTGCCTGGATTCAAGGTCTAGCTTGGCTGTATTACTTCACGGTGTCACCTGGAGCAAGTTCTCTAACTTCTCTGGGCCTGTTTCCTCCTCTAAAAAATGGGGATGATAGTAGTGCCTACTTCGTGCAGATTAAATGCATTAAATCATACAGCATGAGTAGAGTCCCTGGCACAAGTTAAATGCTTGATAAACACTAGCTCCTTTGGCGTTCCTGTTGTGGCTCAGTGGTTAACGAATCCAACTAGGAACGATGAGGCTGCGGGTTCGATCCCTGGCATCGCTAAGTGGGTTGCCGTTAGCTGTGGTGTAGGTTGCAAACACGGCTCGGATCCCACGTTGCTGTGGCTGTGGCGAAGGCCGGCAGCTACAGCTATTAGACCCCTAGCCTGGGAACCTCCATATGCCGTGGGTGCGGCCCTAGAAAAGACAAAAAAAAAAAAAAGCTAGCTACTTTTATTATTATTATAACTATTATTATTTAAAAAATAGTATTAGCCCTCCCCAATGAGTGGGGTCCCCTCCAGTTGGAGACCAGGTCCCAATCAGCCCCTCCATAGCCCTCAATATGCGCAGGGACTCAATAATTACTCCAAGCTTGCTTTCCTCACTTTTGTCCTCTTGTGCTCACCACATTCCCACCCAACACAGGGCCTTTGCACATACTGTTCCCTCTGCCTAGAACATCGTTCCCACCCTGAGACCCCATCAGGTTCCTGTTACAGGCTCCCTTTCCTGCCTAAGGCCATTGCCATTTGCAAGGATATATCAGGTGACTGTTTATCTGGCTCTTGGCGCTAGTACTACACGATGGGCAGGGAAGGGGCCAGCACAAAACAGGTGCTCGGTGAAGGTGGATTCAACTGAACATAGCCCTACCTCGCACCCTGTCTTTGCACATACTGTTCCCTTCACCTGGAACACCCTTCCCTTATCAGGCAAGTCAGGTCCCCCTCTGGGCTCCCTCGGCCCCACTCATGGTGAACCTCCACTGTCTGCAGACAGACTTGTCTCCCCCACTGGACTGGGAGCACCAGAAGGGCAGGGTCCAGACTGTCTCCATCATTGCTGTGGCCCCAGCTCCACTTAATGCAAGGTGGGCACAGAGGAGGGGCTCAGAGTAAACAGTGAATGAGGCATAGCTGTCCTTCCAATGGTGCTAAGCACTGGACCCCCAGAGCACGATCAGATGTGTCCCCCAGACTCACTGCTCCCGCAGGTGCCAGATCTCAGTTTCCCGGCTGTCCCGAGTGTCCTGGCCGTCCAGCCCTCGAAGGCGGCTCAGCTCCTCCTTCAGTGAGCGAATGATGCCCTGCAGGACCACAGGGTCCGGCTTGCCCTGGTACGGGAGGGGCAGCGGGTAGTGAATCCTGAGAAGGAGGATTAGAACCGTGGCATCTGAGAGGCCAAGAATTCACCTGGGAAAGGTCATGTGGCCATTTCTGGCCAAATACTACAGGAAATTTTTTGGGAATCTTCTGGGAACACCTCTGTTTTCCTGATCAAAATAGTAGACACAATTATCAAGCACAGCCCTGTTTCATTTCCTCCTCCTATGATACAGATGTGATCCCGGAGGTCCGGTGACCACAAAGAGATAAGGATGAGGTCAAAAAGCCAACACGTTAAAGATAACAAACAGAAAAACAAAAACCAAAACAGAAGAAGCCTGAGTCCCAACAGAAACCGCTGAGTAGCAGTCACCTACCTAGACCAAATAGTGATTTGATAAACTATTGTTTGTTTAAGGCCCCGGTAGTGGTTATCCCCTTACTTGTAACCAAACATAATACTAAATGATATAAACTTCAGCACTGAAGACTGCAAAGGCAAGGCTTAATTAACATCCCTACCTAGCCCTGGGTACCAGAGGTTCTGAAGTTCCATCACATCCTCTCCCATCTGCCCGCCAGCTACCTCGCTTGTACCCACCTATCAAACTCCACAGAATAGATGAGGATCAGATAGCGCTTGGAGTTGAGCTGGGCCGATCTTGAGACCAAGGGGCCTGGGCGGCCCCCCATCTTTCGGTTGCGCAGGGATTCCAGATCTGTGTAGGTCAGCAGGTCAAGGGTGACTGACTCACTGCTCTGTGGGGAGAGGATGGGAAGAGCTGCCCAAGACCCAGCATGACCATAGCCAGAGCACACAACCCACACATGGACAGGCTACGCCCCATTCATTCCTTGGGCTGGCTGGGCTTTCTGCCACTGAGGCTGGCAATCAAGACGGCCCTGCCCCATGAGGGGCTGGCACAGGACATCGTCAGATGGAGAGACTGGAATGAACCTAAATGTTCAACCACAGGGGACAGCTTAGAGCTGTGGCTTCTTAGTGTTGTCTGCAGAGCCCGGGAGTCCCTGAGACCACTTTGGGGCAGTCATGAGGTCAAAACAACTTACATAATACTAAGATGTCATTTGCCTCTTTTGCTGTGTTGACATTCGCACCAACGGTGCAAATGTCCTGGTGGGTAAAATTGCTGGTGCCCATTAGCAGAAATCAAGCCAGTGGCATCAAACGTACTAGAATCCACTGTATTCTGCACTGCCATGCAATCTGCATGGGGCTGGGAAGGAAGGATAAAAATACAAATAAATAGGAGTTGCTGTGATGCAATGGGATCGGCAGCACCTCTGCAGCGCCAGGACACAGGTTTTTTTTTTTTTGGTCTTTTTGCGCCCACAGCATATGGAGATTCCCAGGCTAGGGGTCTAACAGGAGCTGTAGCTGCCGACCTTCGCCACAGCTACAGCAATGCGGGATCCGAGCAGCGTCTGCAACCTACACCACAGCTCACGGCAACTCCAGATCCTTAATCCACTTAGCGATGCCAGAGATTGAACCCACAACCTCATGGTTCCTAGTCGAATTCGTTAACCATTGAGCCACAATGGGAACTCCCAGGACGCAGGTTTGATCCCCCGGCCAGTCACAGTGGGATCCAGCATTGCCACAGCAGCAGTGTAGGCTGCAACTGCGGCTCGGATCTGATCCCTGAGCTGGGAACTCCATATGCCATGGGGTGGCACAAACAAAAATACAGAAAAGAAACCTAAGTGTTTTGTTTTTTTTTTTAAGCCATGGCCAAGACATGTAGAAGTTCCCAGGCCAGGAATCAAACTCAAGCCACAGTAGTGACAATGTCAAACTGAATCCTTAATTGCTGAGCCATCCAGGGAACTCCTGATTTTTTGTTTGTTTTTGGTCTTTTGGGGGCCATATCTGCAGCATATGGAAGTTCCCAGGCTAAGGGTGGAATCAGAGCTGTAGCTGCCCACCACAGCCACAGCCACAGCACCTCGGGGTCCGAGCTGCATCTGTGACCTACATCACAGCTTACGGCAATGCCGGATCCCTAAGCCACTGAGCGAGGCCAGGGATTGAACCATCCTCCTCACGGATACTAGTCAGGTTCATTACTGCTGAGCTACAGTGGGAACTCCAGGAATGTTCTTGATGAACCTATAAACATTATTAATTTTACTCAATCTTGACCCTGGAGTACACAGATTTTTACTACTGTGTGAGACAAAATGGGAAGTACACATTCAGCTGCAGATCAAAGTATGACATTTTCTCAGGAAAAGCACTTGTGTGACCGAATTTGAGCTCGATTAGCCACTTTTTCAGGGAACGCTATTTTTACTTGAAAAGGGACTGACAGACAAAACTATGGTTCTTCAGTCTTGGGCGTTTGGCAAGGATTTTCTCCAAAATGAACAAAGTGAGCCTGTCACTTCAAGAAAAACAGCTAACAGTATTTGTTGCCAATGATACAATTCAAACTTCAAAGCGAAAATTAGGATTTTGGAAAATTTGTCTCTGCTACTGTGTGCCTGAGAGCGTCTCAATGTTGAAAAGACTTTCCTGGCCAGATCAGTGAGGATATTAACAAATGTGGCTTCCTGATATTGAATAATGAGAGGTGTCAACATGTGGAAGGACTGCACAACTTGGTGAACCATTATTTTCCTAATGACCACTGCTTGATGTTACAAGTGATGTTACAAATGCATGATGTTACAAAACGGGTAAAAGACTCCTGCAGGGCACAAATACACCAACAGAGTTTGTTTTTTCTTTTTTTGGCCGCCCCATGGCATACAGAGTTCCCGGGCCAGAGATCAGATCCGAGCTGCAGCTGTAACCCAAGCTGCAGCTGCGGCAAGGCTGGATCCTTAACCCACTGAGCCACAAGGGAACTCCAAGTTTGTTACTGTTGTTTTTTTTATTTTATTTTTTTTATTTTATTTTATTTTTTAGGACTGTACCATTGCGTATGGAGGTTCCTAGGCTAGATGTCTAATGGGAGCTATAGCTGCCGGCCTATACCACAGCCACAGCCACACCAGATCTGAGCCACGTCTGCAGCCTACACCACAGCTCATGGTAACAGCAGATCCTTAACCCACTGAGCAAGGCCAGGGATCAAACCCGCAACCTCATGGTTCCTAGTCGGATTCATTTCTGCTGCACCACAACGGGAACTCTTGTTATTGTTATTTTTAAATGACTTCATAAATATCTTTATATTTTTCCGAGTTTTAATTTATAATTTGGCAAACAAATGTTGATAGATTAAACCTGCATACACAGAAGTCCTTTGGTGTCCTTAGTAATTTTTAAGAGTATAAAGGGGTACTGAGACCAAAAAGTTTGAGAACCACTGAGTTAAATAAATCATGATGCATGGGTATACTAGAATACTAAGCAACTACTAACAAGGATGACAAACTCAAAAGTTGTAATAACAGGAGTTCCCCCTGTGTCACAATGGGATTGGTGGTGCCTCTGCAGCATCAGGATGCAGGTTTGCTCCGCAGCCCGGCACAGTGGGTTACAGGATACGGCACTGCTGCAACTGCGGAATAGGTTGTAACCATGGCTTGGATCTGATCCCTGGCCTGAGAACTCCATATGCCATGGGGCAGCCAAAAAAAGGAAAAAAAGTTCTAATAATAATAATAGACAATACTTGCATAGTACTTACTATGAGTCAGGTACTATTCTAAATTTTTTACATATAACTCATTGAATCTTCATAACACTGTGAAATGGAGACTACTATCATCCCCACATTAGAGACAGGGAAACTAAGACACAGAGGGGAAGTAACTGGCCCAGGGCTCCCAAGCTGTAAGTGGCAGTGATGAGTCTGACTGCAGAGTCCATGATCTTGACCCTTATACTACACTGCTATAGACACCAAAATGTGGATGGTCTGAGGTGGTAGAAAGGGAATTAGACACTCCAAGTCACATATTAATGTCATCACAATTTTATGAGTGCCTATTTTATATGTAGTCAGAGAAATAATGTAGTTCACAGGGTTTTTTTTTGTTTGTTTGTTTTTAAAGCCTGCACCCGCAGCATATGGAAGTTTCCAGGCTAGGCATGGAATCAGAGCTACAGCTGCCAGCCTAGGCCACAGCCACAGTAACGCAGGATCCAAGCCATTTCTGTGACCTACACCAAAGGTCACATCAATGCCAGATCCTAACCCACTGAGAGAGGCCGGGGATCAAACCCACATCCTCACGGATACTAGTCATTCATTTCCGCTGCACCACAACAGGAACTCCTGTAGTACATGGTTTTTAAATGATGTCTAAATAGCATTTACGGCCTGCTAAGTTCCAACTTGCTTTTTTTTTTTTTTTTAACATTTTTTGACGTTATATTATTTTTTCAAGTGTTGGTCTCTCCCACTAGCATGGCAGCTTCATGAAGGCAGGGATTTTGTCTCTTTTGTTAAATGATAGATTCCCAGTGCCCACCACAGTGCCTGGCACACAACAGATGCTTAGTAAACAAAATGAATGTATCTGTATTCACTGAGGTGACTAAATGTTTATGAAATATTGTTGAATCATTCAAAGAACGTTGCAGAATACCTTGGGAAATATATCAGCTATATAAAATTATAGATCTGTAGACACAAACACACACGCTCACAAGTAAACAGAGAAATGGAGAAATGGCTGGAGTTATTTTCATCAAAAGATTAACAAAATATTACCAGGAGTAGGTATTAGGAATGGAGTGAATTTTACTTTCGTCTTTATATCTGTGACTTGAATTTTCTCCAAGGGAATCACTCTCATTAGAATTACAATCAGAATAAGGCATTTATATTTGGGAAAGAAGAAAAGCTCTGCTCCTTCAATGAAACAGAAGGTAGAGGGTCTTGCACACATCAGGTGGGCAGCTACCCCGCCCCCAGGGACCCAGGGGACAGAAACCTCCCCCAGTCCCCAACCCTGGCCCATACCTGGGTGAGGGCTGACTCCAGCATATTACAGAAGATGTTGAACTGTTTGAAGTTCCCTGTCTTGTGAGTCAAATCTTCGATGACTAGGTAGGGAGAAAAGTCCTTCCTGAGGTCTGACCACTCGCCCAGCCCAAGGGCAATTCACCCAAGCTTTCCAACTGTGCCCAACACCAGTGCCTCCAACCTAGGTGCAGGATGAGCCCCCCACCCCCTCCCCACCCTAGAAAGCCTCTGGTCAGGTAGAAGAGACAGATGGACGGGATCCTGGTTGGCCTCATCTTATGGGAGAAGCTGCTCCCAGGAAAGGACAGGCGAGCCCACCCAGGCAGGTACACTCACAGCTGGCATCGAACTCGCCCCGCCACTGGTCAGCCGTCATCCGGTCCTCCACCTCCAGCTCCAGCACCTGCCCAGACACCATCACCCGCACGGCGTGCTCCACACCCCGGAAGACGTAGTCCACCTGCAGGCCAGCTGGCTGGTCCATGGCCAGTATCGCTGAAGAGGGAAATGAGACAGAGACCCAGAGGGGCTAAGAGTCCAGGCTCAGGAGCCGGAAGGCCAGAATCCTGGTTCCACTTGTGGCACCTCAGGAAAGAGACTGACTCTCCGTGGCTCGGTTTTCTCATCTTGAAAATGGGTACAGCAATGGCACCTACCCCGTCGTGAAGAAATTGGACAGTACACATCAAAGCCTTTAGAACTGTGTTCCGTACGTTACTATACTCATTATACTCTGGTTAATAGAATATGTGATTTCCAATAAGAGAATCATGATTAATACTATTGATTACTAACTTATTAATCCTTATACTCATTCTATATGTATCATTCATTCATTTATTCAAACATTTGTGGAGAAAAGTCAAGCTGGATGGCAGGGAAAGAGTACTGAGATCAGGCGGGACAGAGATTTTAAATAGGAGGTCAAGGGGGGGCCTCCCTGAAGAGCTGACATTTGGGCAGAGAACCAAAGGAGGTCAGGAAAAAAGCCATGTGGCTATCCCTAGGGAAAGTGGTCCAAGTCGAGAGAACAGCCAGTGCACGGATAATATATTACCCTTGATATATTTAAATCATTTCCACTGAATTAATAATTGATCTTATTCATTAGTCTACTGCAAGCATAAGTACTTTTTCTTAGCCAATAGGACGACTACTGTTAGTTCTACGAGGAGCTGGAGAAGAGGGTCAGGCCTCTATCCACAGTCTGGATTCTAGCTCAGAATGGGAGTTCCAGGCTGCTTGGGTTCACATCCAAGTTCAGCTACATGCACACACACGGACAAGTAACTAAATGTCTCCTGAAGCCAGATTCCTTATCTCTAAAGCATGGGCTATTCTGCGTGCTGGGGATATGAGGAGAAACCAGATTCTGTCCCTACCTTCAAGAGAGTGGCAACAGGAATTCTAGTGGTGGTTCAGCGGTAATGAACCCAATTAGTATCCAAAAGGACACGGGTTTGATCCCTGGCCTTGCTCAGTGGGCTGAGGATCCAGCGTTGCCGTGAGCTGTGGTGTAGGCCGCAGAAGCGGCTCGGATCCCACATTGCTGTGGCTGTGGCGTAGGCTGGCAGTTGCAGCTCCGATTCGACCCCTAGCCTGGGAACTTCAATATGTCACGGGTATAGCCCTAAAAAGATGCACACACAAAAAGAGAGAGAAAGTGGCAACAGTCAGAGGTATAAAAATGTCAAGTAGTGGGGAAAGAGGATGCTAACGAGTGGGTGTTGCTTTTTTTTTTTTTTAGAGCTTTTATTTTATTTTTTTTTGTCTTTTTGCCTTATGTAGGGCCGCACCCACGGCATATGGAGGTTCCCAGGCTAGGGGTCTAACAGGAGCTGTAGCTGCCGGCCTTCGCCTCAGCCACAGCAACGCGGGATCCGAGCCGTGTCTGCGACCTACACCACAGCTCATGGCAACGCCGGATTCTTAACCCACTGAGCAAGGCCAGGGATTGAACCCGCCACCTCATGGTTCTTAGTCGGATTCGTTAACCACTGAGCCACGATGGGAACTCCGGGTGTTGCTTTTTAGCTAAGGTGGTCCTCTGAGCAGAAGCCTGATAGGAGGGAAACAGGTGACTATCCGGGGAAGAAGATCCAGGCAGAGGGAACAGCCAGGCATAGGCTCCAAGGTGGGATGTTCCTAGTTCGTTCTGAAAACAACAGCTGAGGGAGGGAGAGGGGGAAAGTGATGAGATCAGAGCTGTAAAGGGCCAGATTATGTTCCTGCAGGCCTTTGTAAGCCCATAGGAGGATAACAGTGTTCATCTCCTTGGATTGGTGTAAGGATTAAATGAATTAATCATGTTAAAATCCTTGGCGAAACTGAGCCATGCTTGACACAGCAAGCACTCAATACATATTGGCATCATCATCATTTTTTTGAATTGAAATACAGTTGACATACAAAATTATGTTAGTGTTGGCTGTACTACACGGTGACTTGCCATTTGCATACATTATGAAATGATCACCACGCTGAATCTGATAACCATCTATGCCCATACAAAGGTTTTTTTTTCCTTTTTGTCTTTTTAGGGCCACACCCACAGCATATGGAGGTTCCCAGGCTAGGAGTCTAATCAGAGCTGTAGCTGCCAGCCTATACCACAGCCACAGCAATGCCAGATTTGAACCGCGTCTGCGACCTACACCACAGCTCACGGCAATGCCGGATCCTTAACACACTGAGTGAGGCCAGGGATCGAACCCACAACCTCATGGTTCCTAATCAGATTCATTTCTGCTGCACCACAACGGGAACTCCTCATCATTATTCCTGTTAATATTACTTTGTTGTTGTTTCTGAGCTCGAAAAAGACTAGCAAGATAAGGCAAGCCCATTCTCTCCCCAGCGTACAGATGGGGAAACTGAGGCTCTGTGAGAAAAAGGGCCCTGTCCAGAGTTCCACAGATTCTCCAAAGACAGAGCCACCCATGGCTGCCCCTAACCCAGATCACAGGGACTCCTCCAGGGCCTGATCTCTTCTCCACATCGCCTCCTTTAGTCCTCACACTTTCCCAATTAGTCCTTCCTGAAGTCTGATATTGGAAAATTTAGTATTTTCAGAAAAAGATAAGCCCAGAATCTCTATCAGTGATTTTTAACCTTTTCAGAATTCTTTTTCTTTTTTTTTTTTTGTCTTTTTGCCTTTATATAGAGCTGCACCCGCGGCATATGGAGGTTCCCAGGCTACGGGTCTAACAGGAGCTGCAGCTGCCGGCCTTCGCCACAGCCACAGCAACGCGGGATCCGAGCCGCGTCTGCAACCTACACCACAGCTCACGGCAACGCCGGATCCTTAACCCACCGAGCAAGGCCAGGGATCGAACCTGCAACCTCATGGTTCTTAGTCGCATTCGTTAACCACTGAGCCACAAAGGGAACGCCAACCTTTTCAGAATTCTTGAGTCTGAGAATCTAATTAGATCTCTGAACCCTCCCCAGATAAATGAATAGCCCCAAAACCCTTTGCAAGTAATTTCAGGGTCTCCCAGAACTACCCCCCAGACCCATTTACAGATCCCCTTCCTCAAAGGGCCAAGGACAATCGCCTGAGCCCCAGAGGTCCTGACAGGCACCCCTCTGCCTCTAGATACAAGCGCTTAACTTTATTTGGGGAAGGGGTCTCTGGTGCATTAGCGGGACTAATGAAATCTGGGGAACCCGTTGCCTCAGAAAATTCACACTATCACAATTGTACTTTCATTCTCTGGGGTTTCAGAAGTGAGGGTTAACAATTCCTGACCTATGGGCAAACAAATGGCTACACATTTCAACATAGCCTTCATCTGGTGGCCCCCAACTTGGGTGCCAGGCAGCGCTGGCCCCGCCCCAACGGTTGTCCTAAAGCCCGCCCTCAGGCCAATCAGCAGTAACGCTGTTCCGTTCCGGTTACCACAGTGTCAAAGGCAGCGGAGGAACACCCATCAAGCCCTGCAGCCTGACCACCCCATTCACACCCCCACTCTCAATACCCAACTATCCCGAGGGACGGAGGAGGAAGGAGGCTCGTCCCACCCCATCCTCGCTGCCAACCCCAGCCCTGCCCTCCTCCTTCACCTGCCCCCAAAAGCCCATTCATGGCCCTTTCTGCTTCCAACTTTTCTGATGACAAAACAGCCACCACAGTCTTCTAAGCCCCCGAATATTTTGCCCAAATTCAACCCTCCCCTTACAGCTGCCTCTCACCTGCACAGACGTCGCCCACTCCCCTCCCTCCATCCCCTCTTCTAGACAGAATAAACCCACATTCCTGCCAGCCGGCTCAACTAGCCCTTCCTGACCTCAGCTCCCCATCACTTACTCCCTAGGTGGCTTCGAGATTTCTGGACACTCCCCTTGCCCTAGACCCCCCCCCATGTTCTACTCCCCGCCTCCATATTCTACTTGAATTTTGTTCCCTCCACACCATTCCACCCGGATTCTGTCACATGTTGCCCAAGAGTTTACTCCACACCCACTCCATTTTCAGCCTGTATTCCATAACCCTCATATTCAGCTGGATTGTTTCCTCTTAAATTCTATGTAAACTCCTTCTCTCTCCTGCCCCCAAGCCCCCAACATACATTTTCCACCTCTTCCCATTGGAGATCCCTCCCTGAATAACATCCCCTCCAATTCTGGGATTCTCCAGGGGCCGGGCCCCTCCCTTCCTCCTTCACAGCCCCACCGCCAACCCTGTCCTTCCACCTGCATCCCCCATCCTTGCTCTGTAACTCCAACCAGTGCTCTGTGACAGCCGACCAGTGGCCCATCCTGGTCGCTGGTTTTGTACCAGTCCCAGGTCTTCCTAGCTCCTTTTTGCCTCAGCGTCTTGCCTTTGAGGCCCCTCCCCCTCCAGCCGTGACAGCAGCACTTCCACCTTGTAGGCTGCTCCGTGTGGATTCCCCAGTGCCCCACTCTGATCCACACACCTGACCCCATTTCTCCGGACTCACAACATCAAGGCTTCAATGCTTACGCACACGCACACACTCAGTTTTCCAAACCCTCTGCCCTCTCATCTTTCATTAAGGTGACCCCCCCCTTCACTCCATTTCCAGAGTCACATCACTGCCCCTGGCTCCTCCTCCCAGGTTGTGCTCCCCGGATATTTCAGATTCACAGCCCTCATCCTAGGATCGGAGCTGACAATCCTTTACCCTGGTCTCCCCCAAAATAAATCCACGTCACCATCTCCCACACCTGACATGGGTAAGTCACCGCTCCCGGCAGCCCCCATCCCTGATGACTGTTTTCGCCATCAGCCATCCCACCACCACCAAATATTCCAGCCAGCCATGACCTAGCTGGACTCTCCAATGCAGCATCCTCCCACCTCATACACACACAGAGAGCCCGGCCTGAGTGACTCCTCCTGGCCCGCATTCTGAGCTCACCGCCCCCCATCACCATTGGGGGGAACTGGGGCTGGAAAGAACGGCCGACTTAGCCCTGCACGCCTCCAAAATATAGACCAGAGGCTTCTGCATTACCACCCAGAACGTACAAACCCAAGGCCCTTTTAGAACACCCCACAATCCAGACCTCCACAGTGCATACTGCAGCCCATCATCACCCCCTCCCACACTGCCCCTCAAGCCTTCCTGCCTTAGATAAGGACCGCGCACACCTACCAACCAGTGACTCACCCTCAGTTCTGCTCTCGGGTGGGTACTGTAACCATCCCCTATGTTACGGAGGATGAAACATCTTGCCTCAAATTCCGCAGTGAGGGACTGGCACATTCAGCCCCCTACTCATTACTCAGCCGCACTTCCCTGGCTACCTTCCAGTTTCCTCCCATAATTCTCTGTGCCTGCCCCCCTCTGCGAATCCAGGTGTGGCCTCTCACCTTCAGCACCATACATGCTGCAGGCGGGGGCTCCTGAGTTTAGACCCTAAGCTACCATGTGACCCCTGGCAAGGCATTTAACCTCTTTGGGCCTTTCCCCATCAGTGAAGTAGGGATAATGAGAGCTCCCACCTCATACAGGATTATTGTGGGGACTGAATCAGTCAGTGCATATAAGGTGCTTCAAACTGTGCCTGGCACTTGGTCAGCTGTTACCATCTGTGCAACTAGCTGATGCGTAGTTGACAGACCAGAAGCTCATGAGGGCACGGCCATTTTCATTATTCTGGTATCTTCAGCACTGTGGGCCTGGCACAGTTCAGGGGCTGCTTGTGAATTAATGCTTGATGCCAGGAAACACAGTTCAAGAAACTAGAGGGAATTCCCACTGTGGCTCAGTGGAAATGAACCCAACTAGTACCACTGAGGTTGCGGGTTTGATCCTTGGCCTCACTATGGGTTAAGGATCCAGCATGGCCATGCACTGTGGTGTAGGTCGCAGACAAAGCTGGGATCCCATGTTGACGTAGCTGTGGCACAGATCGGCAGCTGCAGCTCTGATTCAACCCCTAGCCTGGGAACTTCCATATGCTGCAGGTGAGGCCCTAAAAAAAAGAAAGAAACTGGAGGTATAGCCAAGGTGTCCTCCTGTCAGCTCACTCCTTGTCATCCTTCAGGTCTTAGCTCCAGGAGTTCCCGTCGTGGCAAAGCAGAAACAAATCCAATTAGGAACCATGAGGTTGTGGGTTCGATCCCTGGCCTCACTCAGTGGGTCAAGGATCTGGCATTGCCGTGAGTTGTGTTGTAGGTCACAGATGCGGCTCAGATCCTGTGTTGCTGTGGCTGTAGGCCGGCGGCTACAGCTCCGATTGGACCCCTTGCCTGGGAACCTCCATACGCTGAAGGTGCAGCTCAAAAAAAAAAGAAAAAGGTCTCAGCTCCAACGTCCCCTCCACACAAAGCCCTCACTGACTCACAGGCTGGGTGAAAGCCTGTCTCCATTACCACAGGGTTCCAAGCACTGCCCAGCACCAGGTCAGCCACAGAGGAGGAGTGTAATGAGAGTTCGAGCCCAAGCTCTGAACTGGCTTGTTTTTCAAAGTGAGGGCTGGAGACCTCAGCATCAATACGGGAGCCTGATGACAATGCAGCATCCCGAGCACAGTCCCAAACCTGCAGAAGCAGAATCTCTGGGGGTGGGCCGAGGAATCATCATTTCCTAGAAGCTTCCCCCACCACGAACTAGAGCTGAGATTTTCTGTCCTCGGTCACCGCAATCTGCCCAGTTTATGACCCCATCTAGACCCTAATACCACACCCAATACCCTCTCAGCTCAACAACCTTGCCCTATTATCGCAGGGAGGACACCCACCCCACCCCACCCCACCAAGAAATGGTGGTCATGGTAGGATGGTACAAGTAACATCTTTTTTTCTTTCTTTTTTTTTGTCTTTTTGGGGCTGCACCCACTGTGGGTGTGTCATAGGCACAGCCACAGCAATGGAGGATTCAAGCTGTTTGTGACCTACACCACAGTTCACAGCAACACCAGATCCCCCACCCACTGATGGAGGCCAGGGATCAAACCCACATCCTCATGGATACTAGTTGGATTTGTTAACCACTGAGCCACGACGGGAACTCCACAAGTAACACATTTAAAGCACTCTCTGTGTTTCTAGGTGCTGAGTTCTATACCCACTTGGAGCCAACACTCTAGTGAAGGGTGTCTAAGAAGCCCAGAGGATGTAAACAAACACTAGTATACGTCAGGTAGCAGTGTTATGAAAAAAATAAATAAATAAAGCCAGGTGGCAAAGGGCCAGAGTGACAGGAACTATTTCAGTCAGGTGGTCAGCAAGGGCCGGTCTGTGGAGTTGACATCTGAACAGAGACCTGAGGAGATGAGGGAGAAGCCATGGAGGCATCTGAGGGAACTCGACGTAGACAGAGGGGACAGCAAGCACACTCCCCAGGTGGGGATGTATTTGCTGTGTCTGAGAGACAGCAAGGGGGCCAGGGGGGCTGAAGCAGAGTAAGCAAGTGGGATTCGTGGGCACTGAGGGCGAGGAGGAGGGGGAGCAGGGTGGGGTATATGCTTGAGGACTTTCACTGCATGAGCTGGGAGCCAAGCAAGGGTTTGAACAGCGGAGCAACATGATGACTTCTGTAGTAACTTGACTGTGGGGTCAAGGGCAGAGGTAGGGAATCCCGTGAGGAGGCCACAGCAACACACCAGGTAAGAACAGGTGATCGCTTAGGTCAGAGTGGTGGTGGGGGGCGAGTGAGACATGGCTGGATTCTGGATGTTTCGAAGGTAGGCCGGTGAGATTTGCTGATTGACAGACAGTACGTGGATGAGAGAACAGGGAAGAGTGAAGGATAATGCCAAGGTTTTTGTCCTGAGTACTTGGGGGATAGATGGAAATGCCATCTACTGGGTTTGGAGGCTGAAGAGGGAAAACTCCAAGTTTGGTTTGGGACAAGTTGTGGGGTTTTTATTTTTGGTCTTTTTAGGGCCACACCCACAGCATATAGAGGTCCCCAGGCTAGGGGTCTAATCGGAGCTACAGCTGCCGGCCTATGCCACAACCACAGCAATGCGGGATCTGAGCTGTGTCTGAGACCAACACCACAGCTCACAGCAACGCCAGATCCTTAACCCACTGAGCAAGGCCAGGGATCGAACCCATGGTTCCTAGTCAGATTTGTTTCCGCTGCGCCACGACGGGAACTCCTGGAACAAGTTTTTAAAGTCTGTATGTCAGTTGGACTTCCAAGTAGAGAAGAGCCAGCCATTGGACGTATGAGTCTAGAGTTCAGGGTTGAGATCCCCAATGGAGATACACACTTGGAAATATTATACAGAGCATATGAAATCAAGAGACTGGGTGAGGCGCCACAAAGTAAATGGCACGGACAGAGAAAAGATGAGGTCATTCTGCCCATAATGAAGCTGGGGTAAAGAGGGTTAAACAACTCGCTTAGTGGCAGGGCCAGTGGCAAAGCCAGTATTCAAACTCAGGAAGCCCAACGCCAGAGCCCGCACTTTTAACCACCTGTAGGGTTGTTAGGAAGCTTAAGAGTTAATTCACATAAAACACTTAGTAGGTGCCTGGCACACGTAAATCCTCAGTAAACGCTACGTGTATCATAAGCCTTCTCACCTCGTAAAGGCACACCCTCATCCCCGGAGTCCTCACTCACTATTTCCCTCAACATTGTTCTTTAACCACCCTCCACTCAAATCAAAGCTTGTAACTGATGGCAGGGACCTCCACTCTGTGCTATAATAACCCTTTACCTTAAAACTTCCCATTAAATAGCAAGGCTATTTATAAGGGTTTCTATATTTTACCATTTTCTGTCTCCTACTTTACACACCCTTTAAAGAGCCTTCTACAAAACAGAAAACACCCCACCCCCTCACGTACAGCCCTTTGCCTTAGCCCTCAAGAAAGAGCCTACCCGTGTTAAAGGGAAACCCCTCCTGATTTCCACACTGCCAGGTTAGCTGCCCGACCAGACCACTCTCGCCCTAGAGCACCCCCTCCCCCTAACACCGCCACTCGTGCCCGCGAACCCTCAAGTCCCGCCGCCTCTCACCTTCCCCACGGACTCCTCTCCTCACGGGCCGTTCAACTGACGAAGCTCTAGCCCCGCCCCAGGATCCGGCCTTCTGGCTTTTGATTGGGTCTGGCTTACTCGCCGCCAAGTTTCCATTAGTCAAAACAGACGCCCATCACTCTAGCCCGCCCCAGAGAAGAACCTGCCTTCCAAAGCTTGCAATTGGCCAATTCGGAAGGGACGTTCTGAAGTGGGCCGGATCAACAGTCTCCTCTCCAACTACTATTGGCCAATAACTACTGCCATACAAAGAAGGTTGTTCCGGATGAAATACCGGAAGTAGCTTCTTGACTCCGCCTACAATTCCCTGAGGCAGAGTAGGCCCAGCGCACGCAGAGGGGCAGGCGGGAAGAAGGTGGGACGCACATGCGCAGAGGAAGGTTTTGGCCGCCCGTTCGGAAGCTGAGGAAATGTTCTCAGGGTAAAAGGCTGGTTGAGATTTATCGTCAGTCAGTGAGTTCCAAGCCAGCACGTAGCAGTTTGCAGGCCTTGCCTTATTTAAAGTTAGCAACAACCGTGCGATATGGGTGCTATTATGACCCCATTTTGCCACTGAGGAAACAGGCTCAGAGAGGTACAGCCCCTGGCCCAGAATCACACAGCTTAAAAACTTTCTATTTTGAATTTATGAGTCATCAATAGGGCGGTTACAGCCTATAGAATTTGGTTGGGGAGTAGGAGAGGGGAACATTTTTTAAGAAAAACAGTACAGAAGTTCCCGTCGTGGCTCAACGGAAACGAATTTGACTAGTGTACATGAGGATGCAGGTTCAATCCCTGGCCTTGCTCAGTGGGCTAAGGATCCCGCCTTGCGGATCCTAAATTACATAATAAAAAAAGCTGACAACAAATAGTACAAACATTGCAAAATCCCAAAAAATGATGTAATGTTTTTATTAATTTACTGACTGACACACCTCTATGGCATGTTTCCTACTTTTTTGGCTGCATAGACTTTATTTCATAATATCCTTATTTACAGAGAGAAAAGTAAAGTATCCTTCCTCTAGCATACTTGATGGAACTTGCTAGTTTTTTTATTTTTTTGGTTTTGTGTGTTTGTTTGTTTGTCTTTTTAGAGCCACACCTATGACATATGGAGGTTCCCAGGCGAGGGGTCTAATGGGAGCTGTAGCTGCTGGCCTACACCACAGCCACAGCAATGCCAGAGCTGAACCTCGTCTGCAACCTACACCACAGCTCACAGGAACACCAGGTCCTCAACACACTGAGCAAGGCCAGGGACCCAGCCCGCATCCTCATGGATACTAGTTGAGTTCATTACTGCTGAGCCACAACAGGAACTCCCTTGATGGGACTTTTTTCAGTTATTTTTCTCTTTTCCTTTTTTTTTGCTGGGGGGAAGGAGAAAAGAATAGCTTTATTGCTTTGCCAGGCAAAGGGCGCCACAGGGAGCTCACGCCTATACAAGCTGTGTGTCCCTTTTTAGTCATTTCCATTTAGAAAAAATCTCAGCTTCACAAGCCAGCATTGGTAATGTCATCTAAGTTTTCTTGGAAATTTGTGAGAACTTGCATGAAGTTTAACTCACGTTAGCTACCTGTTTGGGGAAATGTTTCCACAGAGTAACTTCTGGTTCAGTCCTTTTAATCCTTGACTCACTTTCATTACACAGGTGCTTCCGGAGTGGACCACTAGAGGATCATTCATAGCACAACAGACTGGCCTTGTACCTTGGACCATAGGACTATTCTGGAAGCCATTCCTACACCAGGACAACTAGTTAGGTAATCTAAGTATTACTAAAAGTGTCTGTGAACCAAATCAAAATATCGCACAGAACCCAACCCAGATGTATCCTCAACTCACCTCCCCCTCGCCTAGATCCCAGCAATGCCCGAGGCAACACGGGAGCTAGAACTGGGAAAAGCCCGTGGTCTTAACCAATTGCATTTTAAATATCTTCCTTTTGCAAATTTAACAAAAACAGCAGACCTTAGGAATACCTTGCTAGGACCATGGAAGGGCCTGTACGGATCAGGGGCCCTGATTATGTGAGCTTTACACTCTGAATACCAGTCATCATGCATCTATTGAATTGAAAGTCCACTGGGTGCCAGAGACTAGTGCCAGAAATCCTGCCCTGAAGCATAATAGCTAGTCCTGACACCACCATCAACTGGTTGTGGGGCCCCCTTCCTTCTCTAGCTGTGAGTTTTCCCACCTGTAGATTGAGTATTGCTCAAAGACTAACATTTTGGGTTACTATGAGCCCCAGATATAAAGTTCATTAAATGGTCCCGTTTAGGCTGGACTTGAGGGCATGGCAGACAGAGAGACTTGAATTAGAATCTCAAAGCGTAGGGGAAAAAGAAAAATCTCAGGACTTCCTCTTATCAAGCTTGGAACTGCCCACAAGTCATGCTTCTTCTGTGAACTTCACATTCTTTATCTGTAAATGGAGTTCAATTCATTCATTCACTCATTCATTCATTCATCAAGCATCTACTGAGCATTTGCTATTTTCTAGGCACTTATCTGGGTGCTGGGAGTAGCTACGTCAGTGAACAAACAAAAAAAACCCCATGCCCTAGTAAAGGGGAGACAAACAATAAAATGCAACTAAATAAATGTCAGATGGTGGTAAGTGCTATGGAGAAAATAAAGCAAGAGTAAATAAAGGGGTCAGGATGGTCAGAGAAGGTGTCTCAGAGAAGCTGGCTTAGAGCGGAGACCAGACGTAAGTGAAGGACCTGGCCTTGTGGTCCAGGGGTTAGAACATTGCAGGAAAGGGAAAGAGGGAGTGCAAAGGCCCTGAGGTTGGGAGCATGCCTGATGCATTTATAGAATAGCAAGGAGGTCAATACTGAATGAGTGGGAATATGATAGATGATATCTGGGAGGGAACCAGGAGCCAAGCTGTGTAGGGTCTTAGAAGCCATTATGAGTGCTTTGGGTTTTGCTGTGAGGGAGGAGGGACCCATTGAAGGTGGAGGGCTACAGGGACTTAATTTTACTCATGTCTTGAATGGTCATAATGGGTTAAGAATAGGCTGTTCAAATAATTTGAATGAGATAAAATTGTACAACCTGTGGAAAATATTTTGGCGGTTCCTCATGAAGTTAAACAGATTTATCAAATGACCCAGCAATTCCACTCCAAGAGAACTGAAAACCGATGTTCAATGATAAATTAAAACTAAAAGAAAAAAAAAAGAAAACTGATGTTTAAACAAATACTTGTATGTGAATATTCATAGCAGTACCATTCATAATTACCAAAAGGTGGCAATAACCTAAACGTCTATCAGTAGATAAAAGGATAAAGAAAATGTAGTCTCTCCATGAAATGGAATATTAGTTAACCATTAAAAGGAATGGTGTACTGATTCATGGAATATTAGTTAACCATTAAAAGGAATGGAGTACTGATGAACCTTGAAAACATTGTACTTAGTGAATGAAGCTAGATGCAAAAGGTCACATATTGTATGATTCCATTCATATGAAATATCCAGAATAGACCGATCCATAGAGACAGAAAGCAGATTAATGGTGCCAGAGACTGGAGTTGGGCTTGGAAAGGAGGGGAGTGGGAAATCACAATTCAGTGAATGCGGGGCCTCTTTTGGGGATGATGAAAATGTTTTGGAACAAAATACAGATGATGCTTTCATAACCTTGTGAATGTATGAAACACCTCTGGTCTGTGCCCTTTCAAATGGTTAATTTCATCATATACGGTTTTCACCTCAACCAAACAATTTTGAAAACAAAAGATTACAAAAAAATAATTCCAGTGAGAGATGATGATGGCTTTTCCATGGGTGGGAGCAGTGGAGGTGGAAAGACGTGGTTAAAATCTGCATCTGTTCTGAAGGTAGAGCTGACAGAATTTGCTGATGGATTGGGTGTTGGGAGGGAGAGAAAGAAAGGAGTCAAAAATGATTGCAAGGCTTTTGATCTGAGAAGCTGCCAGGATGAAGTTTCCATTTATTGAGATTAGATGAATAGCAGGTGGGGGAGGCAGGGGGTGAGCGGAGACCGGCAGTTTGATTTTGGACGTACTAAGGTACCTAAGAGACTTCCAAGTGGGAGTGTTGAGAGCCTAGCTGAATAGATGAGTCTGAAACTGTAGAACCTGAGGTGCTGCTGTGGCTTAGGTTCGATTCCTAACCTGGGAACATCCATATACCATGGGTGAGGCCAAAAAAAGAAAAAAAAGAAAAGATTTAACAACTCCCCCATTTTACAGGCAGAGAAACCAAAGCCCAGAGAGGTTCAGGTATATATATCTACGAGTTTGGGAGGCTATCTCCAAAGGAATGAATGGAGAGAAAAAAAGAGAAAAGGACCAGCGCTGGCGCCCCCAAGATCCTCCAATGTTTAAGGACCCCAAAGATGAAGTAGAAACAGCAGAGCAGTCTGACAAGGAGCAGCCACTGAAATGGGAGGGAATTCATTAGAGTGGGATGTTTTGAATAAACCTAGGGAGAAGGCGTGACTCTCAGCAAGAAGGCACATGCGGGCAGGTCCCTGGACTATTGGACTGAGCCATAGGGAGTCATGGTAACCTCGTGTTGATTTGGCCAAGGGGTGGAGCCAAACGCTAACGGGAGGGATTCAAGAAGGAAGGGAGGACTGTGATTGGAGACATTAGTATAGATAACTTTTTTGGAGGGTTTGGTTGTAAAATGCAGCTGATCATTGGGGATGTAGCTTGATGGGGTTAATGAAGCTTGCTTGTGGAGTTCCCTGGTGGTTCAGTGCGTTAAGGATTTGGCATTCTTACTGCTGTGGCTTGCATTGCTGCTGTGGCATGGATTCGATCCCTGGCCTGGGAACTTCTTGCATGCCACAGGCATGGCCAAAAATAATAATAATAATAAAGCTTGTTTATACTGTACTGTGGTTTTACACCAATGAGAATGATCCATTAGAGGGGAGAATTGATGTTGCAAGAGAGAAAGAGACTTGATTGATTTACATCCCTGAGTAGGCGAGAGTGGATGGGATATAGTGCCCGCGTGAGGGAGTGGCCTTGACTAGCAGTGTTTCCATCATGAGCAAGAGGGAAGGCAGAGAAGAGGGTCTCTGGTGCACGGAGCTGGGGTATGGGTGTTGGGAACCATGAGAGGTTCTCTTCAGATGACTTCTCTTCTCTCTGAGAGACAGAACCAGGGTCAAGGGTGAAAGTGAGGATGGGGAGGAGATGGTAGAGGTTGAAAGAAGGAGGAAAGTGTGTGAAATTTGCTTCCAGGAGTGTGGCGGACTGAGGTGGTGTGAGCAGGGTTTCTGGGCATGAAGTCACAGTGAGCCCAGGCTCCCTGAAGTGTGTGTTTTTGTCCAACCATGTCCAGCAGGTGCAGGCACAGGACAGATGAGAGGAGAGTTAGGTGAGAATGGCCTGCCCATTCCATTCACGCAAAAACTGGGAACAGGGGAGTTCCCTTTGTGGCTCAGCGGTTAACAAACCCAACTAAGATCCAGGAGGTTATGCATTCGATCCCTGGCTTCAGTTAGTGGGTTAAGGATTTGGTGTTGCGGTGAGCTATGGTGTAGGTCCCAGACGCAGCTCGGATTCTGTGTTGCTGTGGCTGTGACGTAGGCTGGCAGCTGTAGCTCCAGTTCAGCCCCTAGCCTGGGAACTTCCATATGCCTTGGATGCGGCCCTAAAAAAAGTTAAACAAACAAACAAACAAACAAAAAACTGGGAACAGGACCTGGTACGTGGTGAATGTTGGAAAGGAAAGCAACTGTATTATTGTAATTATTATTAAAGTATAGTTGATTTACAGTGCAACTGTGAAACTGTGATATTTATAAGTGCTTTGATTTGGGAAACAAGGGCTGTGAAAAGAATAAGGACTGGGGGCTTGTCCAGCCTTATCCCCTTACAGATGGGAGAACAGAGACCAAGGTGAGTCCCATCCAGGGTTCACATACTCTAACGTGATTTTTAATGTGAGATGCTGTTGTTACTATACTTGTACAATGTCCCCAAAGCTAACTCTATTATCAAATTTGACAAGGCAATTAGCAAACATCCCCCAGACCCTTCCAGGTTGCCTGATTATTACAGCTCTGATAATACAGAGCCTTCATTAAGCCCTGGGTGTTTTTCCTGCATTGTCTCATTCAGAGGCACTGAGGTGGTGAATGAGTGTGCCTGCCTGGGTTTGAATCCCAGCTTTGCTCCTTCTAGACAGTTTCTCTGTGTGTGTTTTCTCATCTGTAAAATGGGGATGATACCAGTAGCATGTGCCTCATAGTGTTTTTGTGAGGAATAAAGCAAGTTAATGCAGATAAACTACTTAGCACGGTGCCATGGTAAACACATAATAAACAGTGGCTGTGATCATCTCATTGCATCCTCCTAGCAATATAGCAAGGAGGTACTATTATGATCGTTTGTTTACTGTGAGTGTGGCTAAAATATTAAACTGGTAAGACTCAAAACCTCTCAGAGTTCCTGCTGCAGTACAGCAGATTTGGGATCCCAAATTGCTTCAGCTGCGGCTTGAATTCAGTCCCTGGCCCAGGAGTTCCAGTCGTGGCTCAGTGGTTAACGAATCCGACTAGGAACCATGAGGTTGAAGTTTCGATCCCTGGCCTTGCTTAGTGGGTTAAGGATCCAGCATTGCTGTAAGCTGTGGTGTAGGTTGCAGACGCGGCTGTTGCTGTGGCTGTGGCGAAGGCTGGCAGCTACAGCTCCTGTTAGACCCCTAGCCTGGGAACCTCCATATGCCACGGGTGTGGCCCTAGATAAGGCAAAAAGACAAAAAAAAAATCCCTGGCCCAGGAACTTCCATATGCCATGGGTATGGCTGACAAAGTGACAAAAAAGCACCCCCCACACACACGTTTGTAGTAATTCTGGGTGGAGATGAAAATTAAAACAACCCAAAGAAGCTAAATATATGATCAACATAAGTACATAAAGCAATACTTTCAAATCCATTGGCTTGGCCAAAATTAGTCAAAGGACACCAAGTTCTGGGGAAGTATGGTAATAGGTATATCCTTTCTGGAGAACAATCTGGCAATACTTTGAGAAATTAAATCTGAAGGTGCCAGACGGCCCCGTTTTCCCACTCTCCAAATGAGGTGTGGGTAGAGTTCCCTTGTGGCACAGTGGGTTAAGGATCTGGCATTGTCACTGTAGCACCTCAGGTTCCTAACGTGGCTTGGGTTCAGTCTCTGGCTCGGGAACCTCCACATACAGTGGGTTCTGCCAAGAAAAAATACTGTGATTTAACAACCCCCATTTTATAGGTAGAGAAACTGAACAGCCGGGCTGGGACTTGAACCCAGACAGGCTCTCCAGAATCTATAAGACTCACTCCTTAGGAATTGGAATTAAGCATGGCCATATCAAGAGCTCTAAATGCACAAAGAAATATAATGAGGTTTGTCACTCAATGACATTTTTGCAAATTTAAAACACCGACAACAAAACAGACCTTAAGGATACAGAGATCCTCCTAAAGGTAGAGAAGAGGAATTGGAGGCCAAAAATTAAAGACGATAGAATGAATGCCTATGGGGAGAGGCAGATGAAAGGGGGAAATGACTAAAATTGAATTCCACCAAAGATGATTGCATAGAGTCAGCTTTAGCGTATACCCTTGCGGTTCTAAGCTATAGACACATTGAGGTTCCGGGGGTGGGGGGAGGGAGTGGGCATGTACCTTGGAAAATTTTGAGAAGAGGACTTGTGAAAAAACGAGGCAGTGTAGTGAAGTTAAGGGGACGGCTTCAGCAGCCAGGCTGCCAAGGTTCAATTCCCAGCTCTGCTGCAAGTGACTTAACCCCCCCAGTGCCTAGGGTTTCCTGATCCACACCTGGTGAAGAGATGCGAAAAAAGTGCCTTCTTTTTCCATGAAGCCAAAGCAAGAAATCTGTGTTGTTCCTCAGTGTTCTTACAGGACCCCCCCCCCCACTTTTTTAGAGTCACACCCATGACATATGGAAATTTTAATGGGAGCTGTAGCTGCTGGCCTACACCACAGCCACATGCAACGCCAGACCTACCCTATACCACAGCTCACGACAACACCAGATCCTTGACCCACCAAGTGAGGCCAGGGATTGAACCCATGTCCTCGTAGATACTAGTCAGATTCATTTCCACTGAGCCACAACAGGAACTCCAGAAACCCCATTTTTGTCTCTCTTGCCTTTTGAAAGGATGGCTCCAGGCCTAAGAAAGGGGCTCCTATTAGAGTCCTTGTGGGAGCTGATGGGGACCTGGACCTTGGTGGTGTGGACAGAGGAGGTGAGATGGGGTCAGATTTGGAATCTAAAGGTGCAGCAGCAAAGGTTTGCTGATGAATTGGATGTGGATGTGAGGGACAGTGGGGGTGTCAAGGGCGAATGCAAGGTTTTTGGCCTGAGCGACTGGGAGAGTTTGGACTTGATCCCAGAGGCAGTAGGAAGTCATAGGAAGATGTTGAGGCTGGGGGGTGGGGGAGGGGATGTGGTCAGATGCTACAGTCACCAAGGAGGCAGCCAGGCCTGAGAGACAGGAGAGGGGGATGGGTCCTCACCCTGGCTCAGCCCCCAACTTACTGTGGATCCCCCTGGGCAAGATAAAACTGTTCTCTGGACCTTCCTTTCCCTGTCCTACAAAAAGGCTCTTAGGAATGAAAGATCACCTGGAGTTCCCGTTGTGGCTCAGCAGGTTAAGAACCAGACCAGTATCCGTGAGGACTTGGGTTTGATCCCTGGCCTCACTCAGTGGGTTAAGGATCCGGCATTGCCATGAGTTGTGGTGTAAGTCGCAGACGCAGCTCAGATCTGATGTGTCTGTGGCTGTGGCCAGCAGCTGCAGCTCAAATTCAGCCCCTAGTCTGGGAACTTCCATGTGCCACAGATCTGGCCCTGAAAAAAAAGGGAAGGCTATTAGGTCTCTCTCAGTAACTAAAGTTTTGTTGTAAGATTCTCTGGCTCAAATATGCCCAGGATCAGATAAACACTCGATTGTCATGCTGGGTCTGACCTCTCTTCATCCTCCTTCCCAAAGCCCATCCTGGCCCTACTGGACAGGACACAGAACCTCCCTGTACTCCCTGGGGAGTTGTATCAGTGATGGGGCGGTCAGTGTTAGTTGAGTACACGTTTCCTGCCAGAGAGATCCATGCTCTATCACACGAAAAAAGACAGGAGCCCTGAGAGGTGGATGCTTTATTACCTCTCTTGTTTTTTTGTTTTCTTTTTAGGGCCACACCTGCGGAATATGGAGATTCCCAGGCTAGGAGTTGAATTGGAGCTGTAGCTGCCAGCCTACACCACAGCCACAGCAACGTGGGATTCGAGCCGTGTCTGCAACCTACACTGCATCTCACGGCAACGCCAGATCTTTAACCCACTGAGCAAGGCCAGGGCTTGAACCTGCATCCTCATGGATGCTAGTCAGATTTGTTAACTGCTGAGCTACAATGGGAACTCCTACCTCTCCTGTTTGTAAACAAGGAAACTGGGGCTCTAGAGCAGTGAAATGATTTCCCCAGAGTCACATGGGAAAACCAGGACTCCGGTGATTTCTCCCCACCTGCACTGCTGTCTACCACCCTGGTCCAGTCACCAGCATCTCTCATTCAGATGATGGGTGGTCACGATCATTTCCTCCCTGGGTTCCTTACTTCTGCCTCAGTGCCCCCACATAGCGTTCATCACGACAGCAGAAGGAGCTTGTGATAAAACCTAAGTCAACTCAGGTCTTTCCTCAAAACCCTCCCAGGGTGCCCATGTCACTCAGAGTCGAAGAAAAGTCTTCACAGTGGCCCTGAAGTCAGACACAGTCTGTCTTCTGCCCAACTCTCTGGCCTTATCCCTCCTGTACTTCTCTCCCCTAGTCTCTTCTCTAGCTTCCCTGGGCTCCTCTTCTTCCTCTAGGAGGCCAGGTGCTTCAGGGCTTTTGCACCTATGCTTCTCCCCGGAGACCCATGGCCCTCCCCCTCACCTCCTCCTTTTCCTGCTCAGATGTCACCTCCTCCTCAAGGCCTCCCTTGTTCATTCTGAAACTGCGGGAGTTCCCGTCGCGGTTAGCGAATCCGACTAGCACCCATGAGTGTGCAGGTTCGATCCCTGGGTTAAGGATCCGGTGTTGCCGTGAGCTATGGTATAGGTCTCAGCAGCTCAGATACTGCGGTGCTGTGACTGTGGTGTAGGCTGGCAGCTACAGCTCTGATCAGACCCCTAGTCTGAGGGTGAGGCCCTAAAAAGACAAGAAGACCAAAAATAAATTAAGTGAATAAATGAATAAATAAATTAATAAATAAATAAAACTGCAGCCTCTTGGGTCACTGCTGTGGTATGGGTTTGATCCCTGGCCCTGGGTGCAGCCAAAAGAGAAGGAAGGAAGGGAGGAAGGAAGGAAATAAAGTAAAACTGCAGCCTCCCTCCGCTCCCCTGAACCCCCATCCTTCCTCCCCCTTCCTTGATGTATTTTTCTCCTTGGCACTTAGCATCATCTAAGAGACTACGTTTTACTTCTTTTGCTGGTTTATTGTCTCCCTCCCTAGAATGTGAGCTCGTGAGGTCAGGAATTTGTCTCTGTTTTGTTCACTGCTGTATCTCTGGTGCCTAGAACAATGCCCGACATATGATAAGTGCTCAAAAAGTTTTTTGTCACATAGATGAGTGATGATCTACCTTTAGGGTTGATGCTGGTAACCACTATACATTGTGTGCCATACACTGCATTAACTGCTCTATATATTGGGTTCTTTTACTTTTTTGTCTTTTTAGGGCCCTACCCGCAGCATATGGAGGTTCCCAGGCTACGGGTCCAATTGGAGCTGTAGCTGCCGGTCTACACCACAGCTCACGGCAACACTGGATCCTTAACCCACTGAGAGAGGCCAGGGATCGAATCTGCATCTTCATGGATACTAGTCAGGTTCTTAACCCACTGAGGCACAGCGGGAACTCCCGCAGTACTGTTTAATCCCCCATTTTGCAGGCTAAAAAACTGAGGCTAAAAGCATTTCCAAGAATCCACCATTCTGTCACTCTTCTCCAAACTCCCCTTTTTGAGAGGCAGGAAAGAGAATGGCAAAGGATGCGTCCTGAGTTCAAATCCTATGCTTCCAAACTTCGTAGCTGTGTGACCCCAGGCAAGGTTGCTGGGCCTCAGTTCCCTTTTCTGCAAATTAGGAAGAATAATCTTCCTAGCCATAGAGCCATGCTTAAGACAAATAAGTCGGGAGACATGCAAAGTTCTCAGACCAGTGGCCTCACCCCTTGGCTGGGAATCTTCCTGACAGCCCTAGGTAACTGGACTATTATTTGCCCCCCAACTTTGGCACAGAGAAGGGGAGGCCCTTGCCTGAGTTTGCACAGTTAGAAAATGAGAGAGTCAGAATTTGGATGCAGATCTGCCTGGGTTTTTAACCACCAATTCACAGTAGTCCTTTGGGATGTTCGTATCCGCAGCAACAGCATTTTCCAAATTAAGGAACATGAGGCTCAGAGAGGGAAAGGACATGCCCAAGTCACACAGCACGTTAAACGGCAGAGCCAGGGTTCAAAGCCAGGCTTGTGAGTGTCCAGTACAGGCTGACCTTTGTCTCATGAGCCCCTCCAGAAAGCTCTGATGGAGCAGGAGGATAAAGCAAGTTGAGGGCTTGGGGGTCTTGTATTCCTGGCTCCAGCCCCTGCCCAACCTAGGATGGCTGCTTTCCTGAAGGCTCTATAGTGGGGGTACTAGGGTGGCAAGGATGATGGCAGAGGGTGCTGCATCCCCCTCCACCAGCCTCTGATTGGGGCCCTGCAGTCCCCCAGGATTTGGTGCTTGGAAAGCTGACGTTGGGTTGCTATGGCAATGGGTTTGGGGCGGTTGCCATAGCAGCAGAACTAGCCTGGGTTTAAAAATATCTAGGAGGAGGTTTGTGTTTGTGTGTGAGTGTGAGTGCGTGACCGACCATGCTGTTGTGTGTGTCCAACTGGGAGGGCGTGTGGAGGGGGGTGTGGAGCTGGGGCCACAGGCATGACTTGGGGGTGGGGGCTGAGTAGCACACGGGACTCCATGTGTGTCGTGGGTGTCACTGAATGGCCTGTGAGGTCCCGTGCATTTTTTTGCATTAGACTCTTTGGGCCATGTATCTAAATGTGTGTGGTTACCCAATTAGTGTGGAAGACACAATTGAGTCTGTTTTTCAGTCTATATATAGCATGTCACCGACATGTATGCCTTATGTAACATAGGCTGTGTATATCCTGTGGCTTTGATCATATACTTGTGACTTCTCAGGGTGTGTGTGGTCAAGTGTGGAGTTGTTTTGGCTCCAAATTAGTGCACCTGGGACATCCTCGGATATCAGATATGGGTCTATCTATTTGTTCATGAGAGCCTGTGGATCCACATGACTGAACTGCATTATGCACTATGGGGGTGTGTGTGTGTGCGTGTGTGTGCACACATATCCTCTGTGAGTCTTCTTCATATATCAGAGTGTGCCTGTGTAAAACTGTTGAGTGTGCACCAGTGTGTGTGTAGGGTGGCCCATGTGACTGTGTGTGTTAGGGGTTGAACTTTACATCTGACTCCATAGATGTTGGGATATATACCTGTGAGGTGTGAGTGTATGTGACTCAAAGGGTCTAAGGTGTGGATCTCTGCCTGACCCCGGGTATCTCCCTGCATCCCTCTGCCTCTTCCCTGTCTCCATGGCAACCAGCTCCTCAACTCCCTCTAAGAAGATGGAGGGGGAGGATCCAGACTGCAGTGGACCACAACCCCCTCCCATCCCCCTTGGCTCCAAGGACAATGAGGGGGGGAGGGGACAGATGGGCGGCCACCCCATCCACCCCAGGCCATCTGCTACCCTCCCCATCCTGGGGACCCGAGAGCATGGCAAGAGAGGGACAGGAGTGGGATGGACCAGAGGGAGGGGCCCCCCAGCTGCCACAGTTACCCCCACCCAGGCCTTCTCTGAGCCTACTCTTGCCTCTGGCTGACCTAAGAAGGAAAGAGAATGCTTGGAGACCAGAAATCCAGGGAGAAGAAAATTCATGTGCATGGAAAATTGAGTATGAGCAATGATCCATTCCAAGGGAGGGCCTCCTACTTCCAGTGACTCTGGGCTTTGAAATTAAGCTTGTCCTGTGTTCAAATCCCAGTTTTCCCTGTATCTATCTGTGTGCCTTTGGACAAGTCACACTCCTCCTTCCTGGGCCTCCATTTTGTCATCTGAAAATCAGGTTTTCTTAATGACATGAATAACAATACATTTCTTTTTTGGCTGCCTCACGGCATATGGAGTTCCCAGGCCAGGGATCAAATGTGAGCCACAGTTTGCGACCTACTCTGCAGCTGTGGCAATGCCGGATCCTTAACCCACTGGCTGGGAATCGAACCTAACTCTTAGCACTACAGAGATGCCTCAGATTCCATTGCACCACAGCAGGCACTCCAATAACATTTACCCTTTAAGGGCCAAGACTGTTTTGTTCCCTGTTGTATTATTCCAGGGTTTGGGACAGTGCCTGGCACTTTAGTTCATAAGTGCCTTTGACTGGATTGAGTATCAGTTGGATGCTAGGCTCAGCGCTGCGTGTTTTAATTCAGATGTTCATTGAACTCCATCCCGAGCCCTTGCAGTAACTCTGTGTTGATTCTTCAAGGGAGAGATGAATGATTTGAAGAGAGGGATGGGAGATATGTGAAGCGGGATTTCTTATCGCGACCAAGTGATGTCAAGTGGCTGAGGCTTAGTTTCCTCATATGTAAAATGGGGTAACAGGAATACCTTACAGAGTTGGTTGCTCCAGGGATTAAATGTGATAACATTTGTGAAGTGCTTACTTAGAACCAGACGTGGCACATGGTAAGTGCTCAATAAACATTCAGTACAGGCGAGGGGTGGGGAAGGTGTGGAGGAGTCCATGCAGCCTCAGGGATCCTGGTCCCTCCGATAGCTGCGGGAAGGGGCGTGATCAATCCAGGGGGCGTGGTCCAGGCTTCAAGGGCAGACCAATGGGGCGCCGAGGGGCGTGGCCCTGACCTGCATGGGCGTGACCTTGCGCGGGTGGGAGGGGCCAGGCCGCTGTGGGAGCCTCCGGGAAGAAGATGCTCGGGCCAGCAGCCACCGCCAGCCCCGCTGCAGCTGCCGCCCGCGCTCGCTGCCCCCCGGGTCCCCACTAGCGGTCGCCTCCGCCTCCCACCTCCAGCTCCGTTCCTCCGGCCCCCCGCCCCGGGCAGGGTCTGGGGGGCTCGGCCCTTTGCCCGGAGGAGCAAAGAAGGGGGTCCCTTCCCTCCAGTGGTGCGGCCAGTCCCCGGCCTCCGTTATCTCGAGAGAGACCCCACCCCTCAGTTCTCTCTGGGCCCTATCCGGGACCCCCTTTGCCCTCCGGTCCGGCGCACGTCCGCTCTCCGGGCTCTGTCAGCCCCCCAGAACCAGCTCCCTCCCTCCTTCCCTCTCCGGGGTTCCCCCTCCCCCA
>PVHT021183541.1:2001186-2013686 GCA_004024745.2 Catagonus wagneri | reverse complement strand
CAATTCTCCCAGTGCTATGATGTAATAATAATAATAATGGTAATCATAACATTTATAGTGCTACAGTGCACCAGGGAGTATTACGGAAGACACCCGGCATGGACCAATCATTTAATAATCTTTATGGAATTCCCATCGTGGTGCAGCGGAAACGAATCCAACTAGGAACCATGAGGTTGTGGGTTCCATCCCTGGCCTCACTTAGTGGGTTATGGATCTGGTGTTGCTGTGAGCTGTGGTGTAGGTCACAGGTGCAGCTTGGATCTGGCATGGCAGCGTAGGCCGGCAGCTGTAACTCCGATTAGACCCCTAGCCTGGGAACCTTCGTATGCAGCAGGCGCGGCCCTACAAAGCAAAAAAAAAAATAAAAAAATAAAAAATAAAAATAAATTATCCTTATGATCTGATTATGTTGCCCATCTTACAGGTGACACGCTGAGGCACAAAGAGGTTAATTCACTTGCCCGAGGTCAGTCAGTTAATAAAAGGCAGAGCTATGATTTGAACTCAGCAGGCTGGCTCCACTGTTTGAGTAGGCGCTAGAGTGAACCCCATTTTCAGGTGAGGAAATTGAGGCTCAGGGGTGAGGGCCTTTCTAGGGTGTCACAGCAAGTCATGCCACCTTGGGCAGAGTGGGCTCTTGCCCATCCTAGGGGCTGACAGAGGAGATGGTGGCAGCTAAAACTGACTTCTGGGCAATGTGGCCGGCAGGCAGATGCCACAGGGAAGGAGAGGAGGTGCTAAGGACAAGCGGGCTTGGATAAAGAGGTTAATGGAAACAGTAGTTAGAAACGCATCCCAGAAACAAGAAATTGCAGTCCGGTGGCACAGTAACAAAGCATGTCCCCCTTAAGTACAGATGATAACTCTTAAGGTGCCACTGGAATGGCCCCCATACTCCTCTGCCTGTACTCCACCTCTGTTACCCCCATATATACAGAAATAGCAGCTCCCCACCGCATACGCACACACACACCCCTCACGCACCAGCCAGGTCTTGCTTCCAACATCCTCGCCCTTTAACACAAAGACGTTATCACCAAGGTTAACGACCTTCCAGGGTTCATCTCTTCACTGCCAAGTGTAAATTATTTCACTGCTCTGAGCCTCAGTCTTCTCATCTGGAAGATGAGAACTGTAAAATCCAGCTCTGCTGAGCCAGGCTGTTGTGTAGGTTAAATGAGACTGTGCGTGTGAAGCACACGGCGTTAGGCCTGACAGAGGGTAGGTGTTCAATAAACGGTCGCTATTATTGTTATTGTTACTCTCATCATTATTATGATTACTATTACTGCCACTACTGCTATGGAGAATGCCACTCCTGATTCACCACCCTGCTGTGATTTGTCCCCAAGAAAATCGTACTGCATCCACCTTTCTCTCGCTCAAAGGCGGTGTCACAGCTCAAAGGCAGCATCACACCTTTCAGCATCTCATCGGTTCAGAAGCACGTTTCTGTTGTCTTACGTTTCTCCCAAGGACAGGAAACGCCATCCCTCACAGGAAGACATCACCCACCTAACGCCCCACCCCCTTCGGTGGTACCACTCCTACACCACACCCCCACCATCTCTTGTCTTTCACCAGCAACGTCTTCTCAAGCTCCCAAGGACAGTACCAGTACCCCACCCCATCGTCCTCAGACTTCCACAGGACACACCAGCGCTTCCACCCCAACCTCCAGACCAGAGCAGGTACCATGAGTATGACACCCCAACTTTGGTTCCTCTCCCCCAAATATACTGTCACTGAAAACAACACGTCTGCTACATCCGCTTTTGCTCTGCCTTTGTCATGAATCCCCCTGCCCTCCATCCAGGTTACCTCTCAGGGTCAGCTCTGTAAAAAGTGCCTCTTTTTTTTTTGGCCACCCTCAGGCATCTGGGGGGAGCTCTGAGCCATAGTCTTGACCTAAACCACAGCTGTGGCAACACCAGATCCTTAACCCACTGCGCCGGGCCAGGTATCAAACCTTCGTCCCAGCATTTCCAAGACGCTGCCGATCTCATTGTCAAAAGCTCCCAAAAGTGCCACTCTTAACACAGCACCCCGAATCTCCTGGGTAGATAAATATTATTTATGGAGGTGGGGGGTATTGGTTAATTTTTGGAAGCCTTTGTAAGTGTTCCTAAGGAGGGTGGGAACAAGAAGGCCGGAGGCTCGGAATGACCAGAAGGCGGAAAGCCGAGGTGGACCTTTTGAAGCCGCAGCAAGAGGGAAACCAGGAGAACTGCAGCTGCCCTTGTCAGGCACTGTCCGGTGTAGAGGCAGCAGTCTGGACCCCCCAGGGAAGAGCTAAGAGGAGGTGGGGGATGGCTGGGTGGAAAGTTCTGGCATCTAGATTCTGCTTCGGTAGGAAAAAGAACTGCTTCGCAGTCAGAGCCTTGGTTGTTCGAACAGGGTGGGATGTGTGAGGTCTGGGGGCTCCGGGTTCAGCTGAGGGGACACGTCTGCCCTTTGTGACAAGGCGGGCTGGCAGACAGAGGCCTGGCTTCTGCCTGGTGGAGTTGGGCCTCCCTTGATGGGAAATCCGGAAGATTCTAAAGAGGAGCAGAGCAGAATGTGGGCCACTCTGGGGACTCCTGGGACTTAGAGTTCTGAGCTTTTCCAGCCTGGGGGTCCCAGCTGGACACTCTCCATAGGACACTGGCCTCTGAGGAGGGGCCTCCAGATTTCCACTGGTCTGATACGGGGACCGCCAAGCATCCCTTTTGGGGGGATCATTTTTGGTTTGTATTAAGGTGCTTCGGGAGGAAAACACACAGCCAGCCCTTCAAACTCTGCTTGTTAGCAAGGATGTATTTTTATTTTCATTTTCTATTGCAGTACAGTTGATTTACAATGCTGTGTTCATTTCAGGTATATAGCAAAGTGATCCAGTTATATAGATACACATATATCCATTCTTTTCCAGATTCGTTTCCCATATAGGTTATTACAGAATACTGGGTAGAGTTCCCTGTGCTGTACTGTGAGTCCTTGTTGATTATCTATCCTATATATATGTGTTAATCCAGCAATGAGGGGTTTTTTTTGTTTGTTTGTTTTTTTGATTTTTAGGGCCTCACCCGCGGCATATGGAGGTTCCCAGACTAGGAGTCCAATCGGAGCTGCAGCTGCTGGCCTACGCCACAGCAACTCAGGATCTGAGTCATGTCTGCGACCTACACCACAGCTCAGGGTGATGTTAGATCCTTAACTGACTGAGCAAGGCCAGGGATTGAACCTGTGTCCTCATGGATGCCAGTCAGATTTGTCAGCTGCTGAGCCACGAGGGGGAACTCCCAGCAGTGAGGTTTTAAATGTCTTCTATTTTAAATAGATGCATTTACATTTTAAAAGCTAGTGGACTTAAAGGGCATGGACTCTCTATCTTGTTCCCTGCTACCTCTGCAGGACCTAAAACAAGGCCTAGCACCTAGTAGGTGCTTAAGAAGGATGTGGAGTTCCTGCTGGGGGATAGCGGGTTAAGGATCCAGCCTTGTCTCTGAGGTGGTGCAGGTTCGATCCCAGCCCAGTGCAATCGGTTAATAGATCTGGCATTGCCGCAGCTGTGGCATAGGTCAGAGTCAATCCCTGACCCCACCAACTTCCATATGCCACGTATGCAGCCGAAAAAGAAGAGAAAAAAAAGGAGAAGAAGGATGTATTGGAGGAAGGGAGAGAAGCAGCAGGAAAATAGTACAGAGAGCTGCACCAAGGCCAAATTCAGGGTGAGTGGGAGCAGAACCTCTATCAGTGAGTGGACACTCGTTCTCCAAGAAGCAGGGAGAAGCCTGGGGGAAGGTGAGGAAGGAAGTGGGGTCTCTCCCTCTGTTTGCTAGCAAAACCCCAAACCTTAGATGTTCACACCCCCAGGTATAGAGCCCTTCTATTTAAAGAGCCCCCGTTTACTGTGCCAGACACTGCAATGAGAACTTTACCGCCGTCCACAAAATGGAAAATATTCATAATGATGATAATGATGGCGATGTTTGATATTTCTCAAGTGGTCTGTGTGCCTAAGACCATCCTAAGTACTTTACGGTTTAGCATCTAATATGACAGTAAGGTTCATCTTTCTGAACCTCCCAAAGATGGAGAAGTAGCCCCCATCTCTGTTAGGCTGAGGGGCGGGGCAGACGAGGGGCCCCCTCTGCAGCCCCAGGAAGGGAGTAGTTTCTTGGCTGGGGTGGGGGTGGTCAGGATGATTGCTGGAAAGGCACCCTGGGGGCTTAATTACCCAATAGCCTTAATGGTCTGATTAGGTAAGTTTAAGAGGATTGCCTCAGGCTAAAGGAAACCCCTTAATTCTGGACCCTCTCCCCATGCCTGCTGGGCTTCATCCCGCCCCTCGCCCCCACACCTCCATCTTAACACATCAGGGAACCCAGAACCTTCAATTTTAAGGGACCAGGTGGAGATGGGCAGGATTTCCGGCCCCCCACCCCACACCTGCTTTTAACAAAGCAGTTTCTCTTTTAGCTGCTCTGGATGTTGGAGTTTGACCTGAGACATTGGAAATAGGTTTCCTTTGCTTAAAAGAAAAAGTTGAGAACCACTGAGGAATGATCAAAGATCTTAAGCTTTGGAAGTAAAATGGCCTGGCTCATCCCTTCCATTTCCCAGGGTTTATTGCATGCCTACTATGCGCCTGGCACTGCGTGAGTCCCCGGACACAAGGGGGAGCTTTGGTGACATGGCCCACTCTGGACTTCCGTGCACGCCGCTCTGAAGGCATGAAACAGAGGGGTCCATCCCCTTCTCAGGGTTCCAGGAAAGGTGCCAAGAAGGGACATTTGAAGGGGGACCTGAAGGACAGGAGGAATTCACTGCAGGAGGGGAGGTTCTGGGCAAAGAGAATGTGCAAAGGCCCTGAGGTGGGAGAGAAGAGGGAAGTTTGTGGAACCAGAAGGAAAGCGTGTCTGGTGTGCCTGAAGGAAGATGAGGATGCGAAGCTGGAAGGGTGGTAAGGGCCTAATCACAAAGGGACTTATTCTCAGAAGGCTCCCTAATTTCTAATCTGGGAGGACATAGGGACAACGGTTTGGTTAGGAGGTAGCAGAGGCTAGGCACATGCTTTGAGATTGCATTAACAGAGGGCTTTACACGTGAGCAAGAAAACTGGTTCACAACAAAGAATGACTGAAGAGGAGTTCCCGTCATGTGTGGCTCAGGGGAAACGAATCTGACTAGCATCCATGAGGATGCAGGTTAGATCCCTGGCCTCGCTTACTGGGTTAGGGACCTGGTGTTGCCGAGAGCCTTGGTGTCGGTTGCAGACTCAGCTGGGATCTCACGTTGCTGTGGCTGTGGTGTAGGCTGGTAGCTGCAGCTCTGATTCGACCCCTAGCCTGAACTTTCATATGCTGCGGGTGCAGCCCTAAAAAGAGATGCAAAAAAATAAAATAAAATAAAAAAAAGAAGGAATGACCAAAGTCCCTTAAAGGATGCTTGGCGCCCAAAGTCTTTGAGGCTGTCCTGGAGCACGTGTTCTTCAGAAGGGAGGGTGTGAAGCATGGGCGAGCCACCACTGAATCCAAATTGCATTGGAATCTCAACCCAGCAACTGTCTTGGTCCACTGGGGCTGGTACCTTCACGTCTCTGTGCCCTTCTGTGCCTCAGTTTCCCCCTGGGTAAAGATAGACCTCATTCCATGAGCAATAGATGAGATCAAGCTGGCAAAGCACTCAGCATGGCACTGAGTCCCCCTCTGGAGTCCAGCCCTCCTCCTCCCCGCTCCCCTCTTCCCTGCTCCCACCTCTCAGACCATCACTTCCTGGCTGGATCCATGCAGTTGCCTCCTCTCTGGGCTAGTCACGGTCTGCTCCCCTCATGGGCGTCAGAGGGCTCTTCTGGAAACCTAAGAGAGACCACATCCCTCCTCTGCTCAGAGCCTTCCCCGAGCTCCCATCTCACTTGGAATAAAAACCACGTTGGCCCACAAGCCTGAACCCCCCCCCCCCGCCACAGTTACCTCCACCCTTCTCAGCCCTCATCTCCTCCTCCCACTCTCCCCTCTCACTCAGCCCTGGCCACCCTGGCCATCTCCCTCTCATGCCAGCAAACCAGGCACAACCTCCCCCTGGGCCTTTGCACTTGCTCTTCCTCCCCGAAGCCACAAGCTTCTGTTCCCTCCTCCACGGCCTGGAGACAGTAAATCATAGTGGCTCAGAGCATGAACTCTGGAACCAGGTGGGGTTCAAATCTCAGTCTCACCACCTACCAGCTATGTGAACAGGGGCAATTTCTTCACCTTTGTGTCCTCATCTGTAGCATGGGTTGTTTTTTTTTAAGTACCTTCCTCATGGCATCAGTGTGAAAATTAAAAGAACTCACATTTCTAAATTTCTTGGAGCAGAGTCTAGCGCATGCTAAGTGATGTGGAAGTGTTTGATAAACAAAGAATGCTGCGTTCTTGGGAGGGTTTTTGTGGCCACCGGATCTGACAGTGCAGCACTGACACCTCCATCCCCTTACCTGCCTCTTTTTGTTTCTTGGTACTTAGGACCTTTCGAGGCAACATTCTGCTTGTCTCCCTTCCTACAAGAATGTAACTGTGTGAGCACTTGACTGAATCACTAAAACTCTTTTGGCCTTATTTACCTCCTTTGCGAAATCAGGGAGCTTTGTTTTCTTCAAGGCTGTTTCACTAGAACAGTGCCAAGCACGTAGCAGGTGCTCAGGAACCATTTGTGGAATGAATGAATGAAGGGCATTACGTGTATGATTTTGCTTAGTGCTGTTCTCTTGGCCTTTGCTCCTCTATGTTACACCGATTCCAGGGTTTTCCTAGCCCAGGTCATCCCGGTGCCTCCCTGAAGGCACTGCCCAAAGGTGAAGACCCCTGTCCCCTGACTCCCCTCCCCACTGTGTGCCCCTGCAGAGGAAGGCGAATACTTCCTGAAGGTGCTGATCCCCAGCTACGCGGCGGGCTCCATCATTGGCAAGGGTGGCCAGACCATCGTGCAGCTGCAGAAGGAGACTGGAGCCACCATCAAGCTCTCCAAGTCCAAAGACTTCTATCCCGGTGAGTCTCAGCCCATGGCACTCGGACCCAGGCCTCCCGACCCTCCCACCTGGGTCCTCCAGGAGGGGGGAGGGCTGTCCTAGGGGTGGTGAGCTTGGTAGGGGGCCTCCCCTCCCCCTTAGGGGACTGGGCTGCCCTGGCCCCAGGGGCCAGGCCTGAACAGATGGGGGTGGGGGCAGGGCAAGACAATGGGTTGCTGCATATTCATAAGCTCATTTGCATGATGTGTTGGCAGATGTGCCCCTTCCCACACACCTGCCCCTTTGGGTCAGTCGGAGGAGCTGGGGGGAACCACCAGGGAAGCAGGTGTTAGGGCGTCCCTTGGGACTTGGGGGGCCAGCCAGCCACGGTGCACAGACCCTCACTCTTTCCCTTTGGATTTCTGTCACCCCGTCTCGCCCGGTCTGAATGGTACTGGTTTTCTATCTGTTATTCTTTACATGTCTCTCATTCTTGTTCATCTCTGGTTCCCTTAGCCCCCGTTCCCATCGCTTCCCTCTGTCTCCTGCTCTGCTTTCTGCTGTCCCTCTGTTTCCACTGCGACATCCCCCATCTCTGTTCTCTTAGTCTCCCTGCTGGTCTGTCTCTGCTTTCCCCTCTCCCCCTTCTCTGCTTCCCCTCCCTTTCTGACTTCCCATCTCTCCCCCCATCTTTCCCTCTCCCTCCACCTCTTATAACTCACACGTCTCTTTCTCTTGCTCTCCCAACTCTCTCTGTTCAGCCACCCATTCACCCAGTATTTAGTAGCACCCCTTGATGGAGTCGTTTTCTACCCTCATTTCTTTCTGCCCCTGCTTGTCCATCTCACGCTTTATATTTCTCTTTTTACCCTAAGTCTTAGCTTCCTCGTGTTTTTTTTCCCCTCTATCCAAAGCCAGCCTCTTTCCTGCCTCTGCTCCAGCTCTATCTCCCTTCCTCCAATCATAAATTTCTCCAGACCCCTCCACTCTCTAATGCCCCTCAATATCTATCACCCCTTCACATCCCCCCCCCCAAGACCAACACCTGAGCTTTGACATCTAGGAATCCAGAGAAGGCCACTTGAATTGCATCTTTAGTCCGGTACTGGTTCTAGTTCATCCTTAATCCCCTTGGATTTTTTAGGTCAAACACCAGAGCTGGAGCCCAGGGTCAGGACAAATTCATATTCTCCCTCCCTCCCTCCCTCTCTCTCTTTCTCATTCTCTCTCTCCTCCCTCCACCCCCCGCCTCTCATCTCACTAAGCAGCTTTGGCAAGAGGTTTAGAGAACAGTCCAGGGAACCTGGCACAACCCCCTTTTCTCTTCCACCCTGGCCCAGTTTCCCCTACATTCCTCTAGACCACAAGGTACGGATGAGACCCTGCTTGGGACATTCATCCAAGGACACTTGGTTTCTTGCCCCGGATCACGTTATGTGACATGACATACATCATCCCCTCCCAACTCAGTGACGTACCCACTGGCCAGGCAGCTGAGAACTTCAGAGGACGGGCCAGTCACTGGCTCTCCTCGGCCACGCTGTTTAGACAAGCAGCATGAACCAGCATCTCTCCCAAGCCCCTGGACATGCAGCCAGCCCCGCTCTCTACCCCTGAATTAGAACTTCCAGATCCTATGGTATGTGCTGACTCCTGGCTCAGAGATACAGGACACAGCCCCTACATCACTGTCCTGTCCCTAGGACTTCCCAGGACCTGCAGGAACTTAAGAAAGGGTAATGCTGGAGTTCCCATCGTGGCTCAATGGTTAATGAACCCCGACTAGTATCCATGAGGACACGGGTTCGATCGCCAGCCTTGCTCAGTGGGTTAAGGATCAGGCTTTGCCGTGATCTGTGGGGTAAGTCACAGACGCAGCTCAGATCCTGAGTTGCTGTGGCTGTGTCTGTGGTGTAGGCCACAGCTATAGCTCCGATTTGACCCCTAGCCTGGGAACCTCCATATGCTGCAGGTGTGGCCCTAAAAAGACAAAAAAAAAAAAAGAAGAAGAAGAAGAAGAAGAAAAAGGAAATGGCAATGCTTCTGCTTGAGCATGTGTTCCTTTGCTTCCAGCTGTTACCTTTCATTCATTCATTCAACATGTATTCTTCGAGCATCTTCTCTGTGCAGCACTGTGCTAGACAGAGATGGGGACACAGCAGTGACTGAGACACTTCAGCCTAGCCCTCTCGGATCTCACATCCCAGGAGGGGAGATAAACCAAAGACCAGGGATGTCCTAGAGTGGTCAGGGCTGGGATGGGGAAGCCCAGGGAATGGAGGGAGGCCAGACAGGGCGCGCAGCCCAACCTGTGGGAGGTCAAGAAGGGCTTCCTGGAAGAGGAGGCAGAACGGCAAATAAGAGTGAGCTAGGTAAAGAGCAGTGAAGGGTGCCCTGGAGAGATGAAATAGCATGTTCAAAAGCTGGGGGCGGAGAGGGGGTTGTGGCTGTTCAGTATGGCTGAAGCATAGAGAACAGGTGAGAAATGACAATGAAGAAACTGAAAGGGTCCTCTGGGCCTAGTTGGTTCACACGTTCAGGCACACAGATACACACAACAGGTACACACACTGCACTTATGTAACTACTATGTGAAACAAAAATCTACTTGCCCCTTAACCCAAAGTGGGGGCAGAGCACACAAACGGTGTCCCCTCCTTGGTACAGGAAACCCAAGTCCCAGATTCAATCCTTCCAGGTCATACGTGGAGGAAATAAGACCCAGAAAGAGGTAGGTACCTGTCCAAAGCCGCACAGTCTCCTATGTGGCTCATCAGACATTCTAGTGATTCTAAAACTACTGATTTTGAGCACCTACCTGAAGTTCTGGACCTGAACTTAGCCCCAGGGGAAAAAAACAGACACACACACTTTTTATTTATTTATTTTTATTTTTATTTTTTTTAGAGCCGCACCTGCCACATACGGAGGTTCCCAGGCTAGGGATGTAATTGGAGCAGAAGCTGCTGGCCTACGCCACAGGCACAGCAACACTGGATCCGAGCCACTTACACCACAACTCACAGCAACGCCAGATCCTTAACCCACTGAGCAAGGCCAGCGATCGAACCCGCATCCTCGTGGATGCTAGTCGGGTTTGCTTACTGCTGAACCATGACTGGAACTCCACACACAATTTTTAAATAAAATGTTCTTGGAGTTCCCGTTGTGGCTCAGTGGAAATGAACCTGACTAGTATCCATGAGGATGTAGGTTCAGTCCCTGGCCTTGCTTGTGGGTTAAGGATCTAGTGTCACTGCAAGCTGTGGTGTAGGTCACAGATGTGACTTGGATCTGGCGTGGCTGTGGCTGTGGTGCAGGCCAGCAGCTGCAGCTCCGATTTGACCCCTACCCTGGGAACTTCTGTATGCTGCACCTGCAGCCAAAAAAAAAAAAAAAAAAGTCTTGATTTATAACATATTTGCAGCAAAGTGCAAAATCTTGTGACTAATTAATAAATAAGACATATTCTTTTTTACTATCAAAAACGCAAAAAACAAAACTGCAATCATTGTGTGCCTGTCCCCAACACACCCACACTCCTCACACCCCAGATTTAGCACAGGGTGGCTCAGTAGCCCGGACTCTGAAGCCAGACACTTGGGTTCAAAACCCTGATCTTTCACTACTGGCTGAGTGAACTTGGACAAACCCCAGACCTCTGTGCCCTAGTGTCCTTAGCAGTAAATTGAGAATAATCATATTGCTTGCCTCATATATTAAAGGAAACAAATGTATATAAAGTGCTTAAGATGATGCCTGGCGATAGCGTTATGTAAGCACCAGCTGTTATTGTTAGACATTCTTTCAGGGTTAAACAGAGTCCCCCGAAGCTCCTGTGGACGCTGGTTAAGAACAGCAAGGGGGGAGTTCCCCGCTGGCTTGGTGAAAACAAACCCGACTAGTATTCTTGAGGATGTGGTTTCGATCCCTGGCCTCACTAGGTGGGTTAAGGATCCGGCGTTGCCCTGAGCTGTGGTGTGGGTCGCATACAAGGCTTGGATACCGTGTTGTTGTGGCTGTGACGTAGGCCGGCAAGTGCAGCTCTGATTTGACCCCTAGCCTGGGAACTTCCAGATGCCATGGGTGCGGCTCTAAAATAAACAAAAAAAGAAAAAGGAAGAAAGAATGACAAGGGGGTGTAAGCTCACAGACCCCCTGATCTGGAAGAAAACCTCACAGAGATGGCAAGCCTAGCCACTTCAGCCAGGCCCTCCCTGGGGCCACCCCATCCCCCAGTTCCCACCCTGACCCACACCCTTTCCTATTTACACCCAGACGGAGGCAGCCTGTACGCTGACTCACGCTTGGCTCAGACCAAGCCATTGTTCTGGGGTGGAGGGGAGTAAGATTGAGGAACAGCGGCCCAGAGGAGATGAGGGACGTCACCTACACAAGTGACCCAAGACAAGGACACCCTGGCACATGGCAAGACTGGCACATGCCAGGCTGAGGGACAGCGAGCGAGAGGTCAGGGTGGTAGTAACACCAGCACACCACACTGGAGTGCCCACAGGACACCGGACGCTCCCCTCCAGTGTCTGGACTCTCAGGCACGTGGAGCCTGGCACACACTCAAGATCTCTTACAGACCCAGGAAGCGAACTGGTCCTGCAGACACAGTCCCACGCAGGGAGACAGACAGACAGACAGACAGACAGACACACACACACACACACACACACACACACACACACACACACCACACCTAACATGCCTAAATCAGCCAGGCACGCACAGCTTTACCGCATCAATCTTGGTAGAGTTTTAACTATAATTCAGACACTCAGACACACACACACAAATACATCAGTTCTCCAAACAGCCTTCCATACTGACACCTGGGTCTGCCTGTTGGTCCCTTTCTCTTCCTCATGTTCACACCCGTTGGTCACAGAGCCTTGTCAGTTTCCTGTACACGCACTCGTACACGTATATGTACATTACACACACCAGTCATCCATGTAGTCTTTTGAACACCTAGAGGTGTCTGGATGTCTCTTATTTCCATTGCACTCACACACACACACACACACACACAGTCCTGCAGTGTCAGAGTGCTAGACATTTGTCGTACAGTCTCAATGCCACTCCCTGGGATTCTTTGTTTCTTACTCTCAAACCCTCGGACACACCCGGCTCAACCTCACAAATAGTGTACATAACTGAACATCACAGCGACACCCAAAGTCTCCCCGCCACAGGAGTGCACACAACCGTCTTTACTGGAATCCCTCTGTCAGGCGGTCTGTCGCTATCTCAGTCTCTCCTGCTCTTTCTCTTACACACGCATACACAGATAAAGATAATTCAGCCAGTCCTGCTCAGGTACACACATACATACACACACGCCCCACTTGCCCAAACAGCCTCACACATGTACTCACACTGGTCAGTCAGTGTTACCCGGAGTCTCTCTGCCACACACATATCCCAGCATCACCCAGAGTTAGCTTCTCTTCTTCCTGCTGCCCCCTCCAACACACACACACACACACACACACACACACACACACACACACACAGTAAA
>PVHT021183541.1:1980478-2000186 GCA_004024745.2 Catagonus wagneri | reverse complement strand
TCCACACCGTTGCCCTCCCCCACCCCTCAGCTCTCCATCTGGTGGGTCCAGAAAGGCACTCAGGCCTCTCTGCTCTCTCCCCCACCCCCCAGCCCTTCCCCATCTTCTCCAAAAGCCCAGAGGCCGTCGCTGCAGGCTTTCAGGGGTTGCCATAGCAACGGGGCCTCGTCCCTCATCCCCCTGGGGGTGGGCTGAGGACCCGGCCAGCCACACCGATAAGGGGGTTCCAGTTACTGTGGCAACCGTTGCAGGCCTGAGCTCTCAGCTTCTAGAAGGTGGGGGGGGGTGGTGAATGAATGGTTGCCAAAGCAACCGAGAGCCAGCAAGGACTGGGAAGAGGCAGCTGAGCCCTGTCTCCCTTGCCCAGGGCTGCTGTGGGCATCGCAAAGCACTTAAGCATCATTCTTCCATCCCCTGGGGTTGTTTTAAGGGAGGGAGAGGAAGTGCAGATAATAATACAAGCATTCCGCTCACTCTCCCAGCTATCCATCACCCTCTGGGAGCCCACGCCAGCTTGCTGAGGCTTACCACCTGACCTGGGGCCAGTCAAGTCCACTCTCTGGACCTCAGTCTTCTGTTTCCATTGAATGGGCCCTGGCTCTCAGGAGTGCCACTCTCCCTGTCTTATGAGTGTGCCCTCTCTCTTCCTTGCTCAACAGGAACCACAGAGCGTGTATGCCTGGTACAGGGCACAGCGGAGGCCTTGAATGCCGTGCACAGTTTTATTGCCGAGAAGGTCCGAGAAATCCCGCAAGCGATGACCAAGCCTGAGGTGGTCAACATCCTTCAACCCCAAACCACAATGAACCCTGACAGAGCCAAGCAGGTTAGCGGGGACCGAGGCTGGGTTTCTGTCCAGCTGGTGGGATCAGGGCGGAGACACTGCTTCCACGTGCCCGGATGGAGATGGCGTTCCGTGGGGTAAAGGGTATATACAGCATCTGTCAATCAAGTACATGGCATCCGTTAGTACTATTGTTAGGGAGTTAGCCTGAGGCCCCCAGACCTCTTCGGGTGACTTGATTTCAGAAATCGAGGGGAGGTCTCAGAGAATCTGACCCATGCCCCCTTATTCTCCAGAGCCTCTTCTCTCTCCCACCTCATCGCGTTGTCTGTCCAAACCACCTGCTTCCTACGTCCTGGTACCATCAGAAGGAACCTTAGTGGTACCCCAGCCGTAGGCAGAAAAATCTAGAAATGGCCTCTGGTACTTCCTTTCTCTCTGTTAATCATGGAATAGGAGTATAACCACCATTTTGGAGAAATGGTGTGTCATTAGGGAGTGAGGTGGAGGGTCCCTCCCTCTCCTGCACAGCCCTCTCAGGGAGGGTTGGAAGGAGGGGGGCCAAGCCTCTCGGTTACCTCAGTTATGGGGAAGCAGCAGCGTGAGGGCTTGGCGGGGAGCAGACCGATCGCTTCCTGGGCCTTTCTGGTTGCCAAGACCACCGTGCACACCGGGCAGGTGGACTTGCTGTAAAGCCCCCGGCAAAGCCCTTGCTGTGAAGCTCCTGACCGTGTAGGAGGCCAAGGCGCAGGAGAACTCGGGGTTGGCGGCAGTAAACTCCCCGTTTTCTCTCTCCCCCTCCCGCCATGCGCAAAGGGGCTAGAAGCCCCGGGCAGGCAGGCAGACGGCTTGTGAGGGTTCCTTAATGTCTGCCTGGAAGCAGGCAAAAGAGACAGCTCACAACATTGTTAGGTCAACTATACTCCGATAAAATTAAAGAGAGAGAGGGAGAGAGAGAGGGCCTTGGTAAAAGGAAGCTGGAGTTCTTGGGATTCTTGTTGCTCTCAGGTAGGGGAGGCCACAGGTCTGAGTTCCTCCTGGCTCCTGGGGACACGGTGGGCAGAACCCTGGAAGAATGCTGCGGAGCAGAGCAGAGCTTTCCCAAAAAAGCCTGCCCCTGCTGGGAGCGCGACTGCTGTCCTTGGTGCTGAAGTGCCCAGGCCAGGCCTCTCCTGAGTCCCTTCCCACCAGCAGGCCACAGCTTACCCACGGTTACCAGGAGGCGAGAGTATAGCTTCTTCCCTCGGCCTTGGCCGTGGCCACAAGGGGCTCAGGGTTCATCAAGAGTTTGTACATATTGCAGGGAAAACGGGGTCAGCACCATCCGTGCCTGCGGCTCCCTCCCCACCCGCTAAGCTACGGGAATTTTGAAAGAGTGGAGTCGAAAGGTTACGGCACAAGGGTTTTTCCTCTGCCTTATTACTCGGGGACTCCGAAGGATAAGAGCGATAATGGCTGAAGCCTCAGGCTCTGGATTCAAATGTTGAGCTGGATTTTATTCTGATACTTTTTAACTGTGTGACCTTGAGAAAGTGACTTCATTTTTCCATGTAAAATGAGGTTTATTATGGTATGACTTTTTAAGGTTTGTGTTCATTAATGTTGGAAAAGCAACATATGCCTGATGCATGGAAAGTTCTCCAAAAATATTAGCTGTTGTTCTGATGGGATTTTTGAGGCAGGAGGCAGGACTGTTCCCTTTTTGCCTTGAATTTCCTGTGTTACTCTGCTGCTTCTTCCCTTCTGTGCGCCTCAGTTTCCCTTTTTTTTTTTTTTAAAGTGGGGAAGTTGGGCCAAGCCAGGGACTGTAAATTGAAATACCTCCAGGATGCTGAAAGGGAACGTAAGGGTTGAGGACTGTGGCCTCATCATAGAGATATAATGTCATCCCTAAAGGGTTCGGCTACTGTTCAGCTCCACTTGATCTTACCCTTTGGGAATGTGGACATAGTGTTACCACATCTTCCACATTTCCAAGAGAAGTCCCCCAAATTTTTGAAATCAGGAGTTCCCATTGTGGTTCAGTGGGCTAAGAATCTGATTAGTATCCATGAGGATGCAGGTTCGATCCCTGGCCTCACTCAGTGGATTAAGGATCTGGCGTTGCTGCAGGCTGCGGCCAAGGTTACAGATGCAGCTTGGTTCTGGCCTTGCTGTGGCATAGGCTGGCGGCTGCAGCTCTGATTCAACCCCTAGCCTGGGAACTTCCATAGGCCTCAGCCGTGGCCCTAAAAATAATAATTATAATAATTGACATTACCTGATTTTTCAAGGTTGGCTCACTTTTTAAAACAGTGTATGGCTGTGGGCTGGCTATGGCCTGAGCACCACCAGTTTGCCAGTTTGGGCTAGACTGGTGGTTCTCAGCCCTGGCTGGTAACTGAATCATCTAGGTAGCTTAAAACAGACTTCTGAGTTTCCAGCCCAGAACCACTGAGTCAGAATGTCTGGGGAGAGATCCTGAAGAATCTGAACTTGGACTCTAGCCTGGGATCAGATCCTGCCTCTGCAGTTCACTGTCTGTGTGACCTTTGGCAAGTAACTTAACCTCTCTGTGCCTCCCTTCCCCAATCTATGAAATGCGATAATAATAGTACCTACCTTGTAGAATTGTGCTAAGATTAAATAAATCACTATATCAAAGTATTTAGAAAAGTGCCTGGCACGTGGTAAGCTCTGCCTGCTGCTATTGTTGTTGTTGTTGTCGCTGTTACTATTACTTCTAAATCTCCAGAGTTGCAAACCCCTGAGGCAGATGGTCCCTGAGGTCTTTCTGGCTCTAAAACTCCTCTAATTCTATGGTTCTGTGATTCCAAGATTCTAGACCTATATTATTCTAAGATTCTGCTGGTCTGACATCCTGGGCCTCCAGGATTCCATGGAACTGCATCTGCACATCTAAGATGCAGTGCTCCGGAATATCCATCATGGCTCAGTGGTTAATGAACTCAACTAGCATCCGTGAGGTTGCAGGTTCGATCCCTGGCCTCACTCAGTGGGTTAAGGATCTGGCATTGCTGTGAGCTGTGGTGTAGGTCACAGATGTAGCTCAGATCCCATGTTGCTGTGGCTGTGGTGCAGGCCAGCAGCTGTAGCTCCAATTGGACCCCGAGCCTGGGAGCCTCCATGTGCCATGGGTGCGGCCCTAAAAAAAAAAGACGAAAAGACAAAAAATAAAAGAAGTAAGATGCTGTGGTTCTGCAGTCTGGGCCCATGATGAAGGCAGCTCCTGTTTTCTGAGGGCTTCCCCTGTGCCAGGCACTAGGCGGTCACTTTAGTCCTTGAATGTTCCCAATAATTATATAGAGTAGCTGTGGTTATGTCGATGTCAGAGACGAGGAAACTGAAGCATGGAGAAGTGAAAGCATTTGCTTCAGCATTTCCTGGTGAACATAGTTCCTTGGATGAAAAGATTCCATCCTTTCCGCATTGCTCAGAAATGCTGCATCACAGGATTTGTCGTCGTGGCACAGTGGAAACAAATCTGACTAGCATCCGTGAGGACGCAGGTTCAATCCCCGTCCTCGCTCAGTGGGTTAAGGATCCTAGGTTGCCGTGAGCTGCCATGTAGGTCACAGATGTGGCTCAGATCCCGAGTGGCTGTGACTGTGGCTGATTCAACATTTAACCTGGAAACTTCCATATGGCACAGGTGTGGCCCTAAAAAGACCAAAAAAAAAAAAAAATGAAATGCTCCATTACATACTAAATACCTCTTTACTCTTAGGCCTGCCTTTGTATATTCTTCCAGTCTGTCTCCTTGAACATACTTCTTTTTTTCCCATTGTTTCTTTAAAATAACCGCTGTATTGCAGTATAATCCACAGACTGTAAAGTTCACCATTTTAGGAGTTCCCCTCGTGGCTCAGCAATTAACGAACCCGACCAGTATCCATGAGGACGCAGGTTCGACCCCTGGCCTCACTCAGTGGATTAAGGATCTAAGGTTGCTGTGAACTGCAGTATAGGTCGCAGATGTGGCTCAGATCCCAAGTTGCTATGGCTGTGACTGTTGTCAGTAGCTGTAGATCCTATTCCACCCCTAGCCTGGGAATTTACGTATGCTGAGGGTTTGGCCCTAAAAAAAGAAAAAAAAATGGAGTTCCTGTTGTGGCTCAGCAGTTAACGAACCCAGCTAGTATCCATGAAGATGTGGGTTCGATCCCTGGCCTTGCTCAGTGGGTTAAGGATCTGGCATTGCTGTGAGCTGTGGTGTAGGTCATAGACACAGCTTAGATCTAGTGTTGCTGTGGCTGTGGCGTAGGCCGGCAGCTACAGCTCCAATTCGACTCCTAGCCTGGGAACCTCCTTATGCCACAGGTGTGGCCCTAAAAAGACAAAAACAAAAACAAAAAAAAGTTCACCATTGTAAAGTGTATAAAGTCAGTGGTTTCGGTATATTCACAAAGGTGTGCACTAGTCACTGCTATCTAATTCCAAAACATTTTCACCACCGCAAAAGAAGCCCCATCCCATGAACAGTCATTTTTCATTCCTGCAGTACCTCTGCCCCACCCCTTTCCACCACTAATCTACTTGTAGTGTCTGTGGATTTACCTATTCTGAATAATTTATATAAGTTTAATGGTATTTTGAAGTTCCCCCTGCGGCACAGTAGGTTAAGAACCTAACTGCAATGCCTTAAAAAAAAAAAAGGAATCCGACTGTAGCAGCTTGGGTTGCTGAGGAGGTGAAGGTTTGATCCCCAGCCCTGCACAGTGAGTCAGAGGGTCCAGTGTTACTGCACTTGCGGCATAGGTCAAAGCTGCAGCTCGCATTCAGTCCCTGACCAGGAACTTCCATATGCCATGGGTGTGGCCATAAAAAAATGTGATGAATGATACTTCTGTGGCATTTTGAGTCTGACCTCTTTCCCTTAGTGTAATGTCTTCAAGATTCATCCATACTATAGCCTGTGTCAAAACTTTATTCTTTTTTTATAAATAATATCTCATTGTATCTATATATCTATTTATCAATCAATAGAAATGGAGTTGTAGAGTTCCCGTTGTGGCACAGCGGAAACAATCCAATCTGTATCCATGAGGATGCAGGTTCCATCCCTGGCTCTGATCAGTGGGTGTGGGATCCGGCGTTGCTGTGAGCTGTTGTGTATGTTGCAGATGCATGCAGCTCAGATCCCGCGTTGCTGTGGACATGGTGTAGGCCGGCAGCTGTAGCTCTGATCCGACCCTTAGTCTGGGAAGTTCCATATGCCACAGGTGTGGCCCTAAAAAAGAAAAAAAAGGAAATGGGGACTGTTTCTACTTTTTAGCTATTACGAATATGCTGCTAGTGAACATATGTGTGGACACGTTTTCATTTCTCTCGGTGGAATTTCTGGCTCATATGATAAATCTACATTTAGCTTTTTGAAGAACTACTGTACTGTTTTCCAAAGTGGCCATGTACCACAGATGCAAGATTTAAATCCAGGTCTGCCCATAGGGATAACAATGACAGCTATTTCTTAGTCACCTACTACGGACACATATTAAATGCTTGGCATCCAATGCTTGGCACAGAGTAGCCAATGTTCAGTAAATGTTACTTATTTGAATTATTGGGTGACGACGTGACCACAAGGACCAAGCACAGTCTGACTGAGGGGAGGTAGCCTGGTATCACCTGGCAGCCTGGTGTCACCTGGCAGTGATGGGCACCGTGTGTCAGTCACCTGAAGGGCAGCTACACTCAGTTCTGGCTAGCGGTGGCCATGCCTGAATTCAGGCTCCTCACTTTGTGCATGATCTCTCTTAGACCTCACAGTGGTCCTCTGCAGGAGGCATGAATATCCCCATTTTACAAATAAGAAAACTGAATTTCAAAGAGATTAGGTCCCTTGCCCAGCATCAGTGGCGGAGCCAGGATTTGAACCTGAGCAGGTGTCTCCAGAGTCCAAGGCAGCTGTTCAGGGATTTGTGTGCACAGGATGCAATCTAATAGGGCCTGGCTACTCCCCAGCAGTTCTTAGACTTTTTTTCTTTGTCTTTTTAGGGCCGCGCCCATGGCATGCAGAGATTCCCAGGTTCAGGGTCTAACAGGAGCTGTAGCCGCCGGCCTTCGCCACAGCCACAGCAATGCCGGATCTGAGCCGTGTCTGTGACCTACACCACAGCTCACAGCAATGCCAGATCCTTAACCCACTGAGCAAGGCCAGGGATGGAATCTGAGACCTCATGGTTCCTAGTGGGATTCGTTTCCGCTGCGCCATGACGGGAACTCCCTTAGACATTTTGAAGTGGTTTCCAACACTTGAAAACTAAGATGCTTCATATTTTACAAGATGGAAGTTTCAGTTAATCTGTTTAACCCATATCAGGCTGAGTTTGGATACATAAATGCACACACCTACAAACAAACATGTACCAACACACACCACCATCACCTGGCTGCCTCCTCCCAGTCCCATTCCTGCTTGGTCCTTTGGGCATGTCATCCTCTATTCTTTCATCCATCCATTCAGCCACCCCCTCTTTGCTAACTATGTGCCAGGCATTCCTCTAGGCACTGAGAACCCAGCAGGAAACAATGCAGACAAAAATCTCCACCCTTGTGGGTCTTAAATTCTTCCATAGGTAAGTAGAAAATAAATAAGTGGGGGAGTTCCCTTCGTGGCTCAGTGGTTAACAAATCCGACTAGGAACCATGAGGTTGCGGGTTCGATCCCTGGCCTCGCTCAGTGGGTTAAGGATCCAGCGTTGCCGTGAGCTGTGGTGTAGGTTGCAGACGCGGCTCGGATCCCGTGTTGCTGTGGCTGTGGCAAAGGCCGGCGGCTACAGCTCCTGTTAGACCCCTAGCCTGGGAACCTCCATATGCTGTGGGTGTGGCTCTACATAAAAAAGGCAAAAAGACAAAAAATAAGTGGGAGTTCCCGTCTGGCTCAGCGGAAACAAATCTGACTAGCATCCGTGAGGATGCAGGTTCGAGCCTTGGCCTCGCTCAGTGGTTACGGATCTGGCGTTGCTGTGAGCTGTGGTGTAGGTCACAGATGTATGTGGTTCAGGTCTGGTGTTACTGTGGCATAGGCTGGCAGTTGCAGCTCCGATTCAACCCCTAGGCTGGGAACTTCCATATGCTGCAGATGTGGCCCTAAAAAAAAAAGGATTCATCAGTTGTTAACATTTACTTTATTTCTATACACACACGTACACACACACACACACGGTGGTTTTTTGTTTTTCACTGACCCATTTGACAGTAAATTGTAGACCTGATGACTCTTCACCACTAAATACTTCAGTATATCTCTCCCAAGAACAAGAGCAGTCTTCTGTATTATTATATTACTACTATTACTAAAATATTACTATTACTAAAATTATTATTTAATAATTAAATACTATTATTACTACTAATATTACTATTACTAAAATGTTACTATTATTATATTCCTGTTATTAAAATATTACTAAAATATCACTATTATCATAAAAATTAACACTAAATTCTTATTATTAATAATAAAATAATAAATACAGATTCAAATTGCCCCAAAATATTTTTTATACCTCTAGAGTATTTTTTTGGCCTCTCCCATGGTATGTGGAAGTTCCTGAGCCGGGGATCAAACCTGCACCACAGCAGTGACCTGAGTAGTGACGGTGCTGGATCCTTAATCTACTGCACCACAAGGGAAAGTTTTTTTCAATTTTTATGGCCACAGCCATGGCATATGGAAGCTCCTAGGCCAGGGACTGAATCCGAGCCCCAGCAGCGACTTATGCCATCACAGCAGCAGTGCTGGATCCTTTTAACACACTGCAACTGGCCAGGGATTGCACCTGAGCCTCCACAGGAACCTGAGCCACTGAAGTCGGATTCCTTTTTTTTTTTAATACCCACAGCATGTGGAGGTTCCCAGGCTAGGGGTCAGATCAGAGCTACAGCTGACTGTCTACACCACAGTCACAGCAACGCAGGATCTGAGCAACATCCACCTGTCTACACTACAGCTCACGGCAACGCTGGGTCATCAACCCACTGAACAAGGCCAGGGATGGAACCCGCATCCTCATGGATGTCAGTCACACGCTTCCACTGAGCCATGATGGACACTCCCCATGCCTCCTTTATTCTCTGAAATTATATACATAATATGTATATTTACATGAATATTAAACATATCTACCTCAATACGATTTTTGCCAGTTTTATTGAGATATAATTGTCATAAGTACAACTGACCCATTTAAAGTGTGCGGTTCTGCAGCTTTATTATATTCTGAGTTGGGCATCCCTCACCATGGTCAATTTTAGAACATTTCATTTCCTCAAAAGGAAATCTGGATCCCCTTAGCTATCACCCCTCAATCCTCCCAGCTCCCCCTACCCCAGCCCTAAGCCACCACTAATCTACTTTGTCTCTATAGATTTGCCTATTCTGAACACTCACATAAATGGAATTATACAATGTGTGGTCTTTTGTGCCTGCCTTCGTTCACGCAGCATAATGTTTTCTAGGCTCTTCAGTGTTGTAGCATTCATCAGAACTTCATTTGTTTAGGAGTTCCCATTGTGGCGCAGTGGAAACGAATCCAACTAGGAACCATGAGATTGCGGGTTTGATCCCTGGCCTTGCTCAGTGGGTTAAGGATCCAGTGTTGCCTTGAGCTGTGGTGTAGGTTGCAGACGTGGCTCGGATCCCGCGTTCCTGTGGCTGTGGTGAAGGCCCGTGGCTACAGCTCCTGTTAGACCCCTAGCTTGGGAACTTCCATGTGCTGTGGGTGCAGCCCTAGATAAGGCAAAAAGACCAAAAAAAAAAAAAAGAACTTCATTTGTTTAAATTGACTACCCTGGGGAGTTCCCTGGTAGTCTAATATCAGGGCTTTCACCATTGAGGCCCGGGTTCAGTCCCTGGCCTGGGAACTGAGATCCCACATCAAGCTACTGTAGGCCATGGCCAAAATAAATAAGTAAGTAAGTAAAAATAAAAAGTTTGCCAAATAAGATTCCATCATACAGATGTACAATTTCTGTATCCTATAACTTTTTTTTTTGTTTGCATCCATGCCATGTGGAAGTTTCCAGGCCAGGGACTGGATCCATTCCACAGCTGCAACCTACACCACAGCTGTGACAATGCCAAATCCTTAACCCACAGTGCCACAGTGGGAACTCCTCTATTAAATTTTTTTAATAAAAGAAAGATGAAAGGAAGATGTTATAAGATGAATGTTAATATGTTAATGCTCATCCAGGGCCACAGTAGAGGAAATAATGAAAGAGTCATCTGTTCATACCTAGCGTAGCCTGAGTGAGCTGGGGATCCAGAGCATGGCAGTGGAGGCTTAAATGATACTGAAGGCGTTACTACTGATGTCGTAGTTTTCCCTTTTTTTTTAATCCTCAAGTTCTTTTTTATTTTTTTATTTTTATTAAAATATAATTGAGGAATTCCTATTGTGGCGCAGCAGAAACAAATCTGACTAGGCGCCATGAGGTTGAGGGTTCGATCCCTGGCCTTGCTCAGTGGGTTAAGGATTTGGCGTTGTCGCGAGCTGTGGTGTGGGTTGCAGACGCGGCTTGGATCTGATGTTGCTGTGGCTGTGGCTGTGGTGTAGGCCGGCAGCTATAACTCCCATTAGATTCCTAGCCTGGGAACTTCCATATGCCACATGTGTGGCCCTAAAAAGCAAAAAAAAAGGGGGGGTAATTGCTTTACAATATTGTGCCAATTTTTACTGTACAGCAAAGTGACCCAGTCATACGTATATATACACATTATTTTTCTTGTGTTATCTTCCATCATGTTCTATCCCAAGAGACTGGATATAGTTCCTTGTGCTGTACAGCGACATCATGGCTTTCTAAAATGATGAGCAATTCTTTGGTAAAGTTGAGAACAAAACAAAGTCCAACCTCCCCTTGATTTACAAGTAGTTACACTCCTAGAAGTTTCAGTAGATCTTAAAAGCGGGCAAAAGAAAAAAATACTTGGTACTGACATGTATCATGGAGTTCAGGTCTGGGCTGAAGACTTTTTTCACCAACACGAATGTCTCAGGGACATCCAGAAGTCATACAGGACTTGCGGGGGTTCTTCAGAGTCAGAGGAACTGATTCTCACATTATGACATGGAAACATCCGTGTCCCTGCCTACTTAATGCCCATATCTTCCCATTGTCATGGGAACAACCAAAACCACGCCCACAATTTCCCAGACACCCCTGGGGTCCAGCTTGAGAATGGAGAGGAGGGGCAGAAATGAGAGCTTGGGAAGGTAGACTCCATAGGTTTGAGGGCTCGTGGGAAGGATTGAGAAGGAAGAATTTATGTGTAGAAAGGCTCTTGGAGATGTGAAAGGAGAAATTTGGTTTGAAATATCCCCACCGGAATTAAGATTGATCTGATTTGTAGCTGCAAAGGATGGGCTGCTCTACAGCTAAGAAGGGGGACCATCATGTGTAAGAGATGAATTTTTCCCATCCTCTCAGATGTAAGGTTTTGTTATTGTCATTTTTTTGGCCGTGCCCGAGTCATGAGGAAGTTCCCTGGCCAGGCATGGAACCTGAGCCACAGCAGTAACCCGAGCCACAGCAGTGACAATGTCAGATCCTTAATCCACTGTGCCACCAGGGAACTCCTTGTTATCATCATTTTACAGATAAAACCACTGTATCAGATTGCTAGGGCTGTCATAACAAAGTATTACAAACTTAAATAACATAAATTCATTTCCTCATCCTCTTTTTTTTTTTTTTTTTTTTTGTCTTTTTAGGGCCGTATGTGCGGCATACGGAGGTTCCCAGGCTAGGGGTCCAGTCGGAACTGTAGCTGCCAGTCTGCGCCACAGCCACATCAATGCGGGATCCAAGCTGCATCTGCAGCCTAACCACAGTCCTGGCAATGCCGGATCCTTAACTCACTGAGCAAGGCCAGGGATCGAACCCACGTCCTCTTGGATCCTAGTCGGGTTCGTTAACTGCTGAGCCACGACGCGAACTCCATTTCCTCATAATTCTAAGTGAGGATGAGAAGTCTCAGCTCAGGGTGTTGGCAGCGCTGGTTTCTTCTGAGGCCTCTTGCTGGCTTGTAGATGCAAGGACTTTCCCTACTGGATTAGGCCCTGCCCTGATGACCTTACTTAACCTTAAATGCCTCTTTAAAGACCCTATCTCCAAATGCAGTCATATTCCGAGGCCCTAGGGGTTAGGACTTCAACAAGTGAATTGAGATGAGGGGGAGGCAGCAGTTCGGCCCATAACAGCAACAAAGAGGTTAAGTGAGGTGACATGTCCTAGGGCGGGAAGCACAGTGGAGCAGGAATCCAGGAAGCTGGGTTTCAGTTCCTTTGCTATCTGGGTGACTACTTAGGCCTCAAGTGGCTCATCTGTGAAACTAATGATGCCCTTTCTGGGTCTGGGAGTCAGAATACTTAATTATGGAGAAGCCCATGGGCACCAATGCAAGCTTGGAGCCAGGTCCTGGAGGGCCTCCACTGGATCAGCCATTAAGCTTCTAGGTTCTAGATAGAAGGAGGCCCCTGGAGCGTGGACAGGGTGGCCGAGAGGCTGCTGGGGGAATTTGGAGTACTAGCTCCTTTTTTAACCAACCAATATAGAAGTAGTTCAGCTTTTGTAACCAGTAGGACCATACCGGTGCCTGCCAAGGAGGCATGCTGGACCTGATTTTAGCCACATGAGAGCTAGGGTGGGGAATGGCTTGAGAGGCAAATCCTAGACTCCTGTTGCTGTTCAGTCTTAGCTCATCCCCCTAAAGACCCTCCCTCTGGCTCCCCACACAGGCCAAACTAATCGTCCCCAACAGCACGGCGGGCCTGATCATCGGTAAGGGGGGCGCGACAGTGAAAGCCGTGATGGAACAGTCGGGTGCTTGGGTGCAGCTGTCCCAGAAGCCGGAGGGCATCAACCTGCAGGAGCGGGTGGTGACGGTCAGCGGCGAACCGGAGCAGGTGCACAAGGCCGTGAGCGCCATCGTGCAGAAGGTACAGGAAGATCCCCAGAGCAGCAGCTGCCTGAATATCAGCTACGCCAACGTGGCTGGCCCCGTGGCCAACTCCAACCCCACTGGCTCGCCGTACGCCAGCCCCGCCGATGTGCTGCCCGCCGCCGCCGCCGCCTCGGCTGCCGCCGCCTCCGGCCTGCTGGGCCCTGCGGGGCTGGCGGGCGTGGGAGCCTTTCCGGCCGCCCTGCCTGCCTTCTCAGGCACCGACCTGCTGGCCATCAGCACGGCGCTTAACACGCTGGCCAGTTACGGCTACAACACCAACTCCCTCGGCCTGGGGCTCAACTCGGCAGCAGCCTCCGGGGTCCTGGCCGCCGTGGCCGCCGGTGCCAACCCTGCCGCCGCCGCCGCCGCCAACCTCCTGGCATCCTACGCCGGTGAAGCAGGGGCCGGGCCCGCCGGCGGGGCTGCCCCACCTCCACCCCCGCCGCCCGGAGCCCTGGGGTCCTTTGCCTTGGCCGCGGCCGCCAACGGCTACCTCGGGGCCGGGGCGGGCGGCGGGGCAGGCGGAGGGGGCGGCCCGCTGGTGGCCGCCGCAGCCGCAGCGGGGGCGGCGGGGGGCTTCCTGACGGCAGAGAAGTTGGCAGCTGAGAGTGCCAAGGAGCTGGTGGAGATTGCGGTGCCTGAGAACCTGGTGGGAGCCATCCTGGGCAAGGGGGGCAAGACGTTGGTGGAATACCAGGAGCTGACGGGCGCCCGCATACAGATCTCCAAGAAGGGAGAGTTCCTGCCAGGCACGCGGAACCGGCGGGTCACCATCACGGGCAGCCCCGCGGCCACGCAAGCCGCTCAATACCTCATCAGCCAGCGGGTCACCTACGAGCAGGGAGTGAGGGCCTCAAACCCCCAGAAAGTGGGATGAGGCCTGTGGTGTGCGCTCCCACCCAGTCTCCCTGCCCTTCCTCTTCCTCCTCCTCCTCCTCCCCTCCCCAACTCCTGACCTCAGCTCGGTATAGTCCTGCTCCTCTTGGGATGGGGCTGGGGTAGGCCTGACTGCACCCCCCCTTTTCTGGTAGTCATAGGCAGGATTGAGTGATGGCTGGGGATGGGGCCCAGAAGCTCCCTCTCCAGCCCTGAACTGACCCCTTCTTCCTTCCTCCTTCTGCTTGACTGGGCCTGACCCTCCTCTCCCAGGGCCCAGGTCTGTGTGATATCTGTATATATTGCATTTTGTTGATTTTAATAGAAAACAAAGCGTTATTTTCTCTTTCTTTCCCTCCTTTTTTCCCACCCCTTTGATAAGGAGTTCCCCCCCCTTCTAAGTTTTTGTTTCCGTATGGGAGGAGGGGAGGGAGCCTCTGGGTCACCTAGAATGAGGGGCTTCCCCATATCAACACCCCACCTCTCCTGCTTTCAGCTCCAGATCTGAGGGGAATGATGGGAGTAGAGGTAGCAGAGGAGTCTGAGCTGACATGGGGCATTGGGAGCAGGGACCCCAGAGGTCCCAGTTTTCTCAGCTACTCTGCCCCTCCTCCCCGGAGTGACCCCTCCTAGGTGGGGCTTTTCACTCTTCTGTTGTGGGGTTGTAATGGGGGAGGGGGGTGAGCTGCTGCCGGGAATGAGGCCGGCTCTGGGACCGGGCCAGTCTGATGGGCAAGACTCTTGTGAGAGGCCAGAACAATTTCCTGTGGCATCTCCTATGGCTTTTCCCAGAGTAATGGTATGAAGTTCTCTGTTGTGATGTCCTCGAGTCAAGTACTTTCTGGGAGTGCTTCTGGCGCTCCCTGTGATGTAACAGGAAGTAGTTCCCCAGGGGTCACTTCCTGTGATGATAGGAGAGACAGATACTTCCTATGATGTCTTCCTTGAAGGTTTCCTTCCGTGATATCATAGGGGCATGTACTTCCTGTGCTGTCTCCAGGTTACTTCCTGTGCTGTCATGGGGTGAAGCATGCGCTTCCTTTCTCGGGCCATGGCCAGTCACTGGCCCTCCTTCTCTGCCCACACCCCTTCCTGGTGGGTCTTGGCCTGCGGGTCTTCCTAGGAGGGGAAGAAGGGGTGGGACTTGAATCTCATCTGGAGGACTCTAGGGAAGAAGACCCACTGTTGTCAGGGTCATCTCCATCTAAAGACACCAAGTCTGAACTCACTTGGCAGGGAAGGCAGAGAGATGGAGCTAGTGGAAACTGTTAAAGACCCCCATTCCCACCCGCCTTTTGTGTGCATGCTTGTGTCTGCGTGGCTTTGTTTCATTCAGTCTGGTGAGCCAAATGTATGGGGGCTCTGTTAGGCCACAGTGACCCAGGAGAGTTCAGTGAGCCACAGTAGGGTCCCCTGAGCCAGAATGCTTCGTGTGGTCTGATGCATTAGGTTGACTTCAGGTTTCCAGCGAGCTGGAGTACTTTGATGGTATCTGATGGATCAGAAGGTTTTGGTGCTCTCACCCTAGGCTCTGAGGAGCTAGAATGTTCTGATGGAGTCTGCCAAGCCAGGCAGCCTTGAGAGTGGCTCCCTGGGCACTACGGCTGTGGTCAGCTCTAAAAGGCCTTGTTGGCAGGCTGAGATTTCAGGGCCTGCCAACCCTATGGACTTAGGAGAGCTGAGAACCCCCTCTAGCCCCGTCCGTCTCCCCCTTCCCTGTGGAGACCACCTCCACATCCTCCAACCCAAGGCAGGGCCCTCAGTGCCCTGGTTCCATCATCAGCATCTCTGGGGGAGGGGCACCCCATGCCCACCCTCTCCCCCAGTTGTCCCCCTCCTAGGTCTTCCAGACCCTTCTCTTCTCCAAGGCTTTGGGGGAATCTGGCCTCCTCATCTCTCTCCCAAAAAAGAAGGGGAGAAAAGCCAGAGATAGTTACAACCCCTAAAGCCTGGGAGACTCCTGCCCCTCGCTTGAGAGCCACCCCCAAATCAAAATGTGAAAATCCCAGAAAGCAATAGCCTTCAAGGTACCTTGCACTGAATTTCCCACCCCAGCCCTTCCACCTGATGGGAGGCTGTAGCTTGGGCACTAGGGTGACTTTTTCCATGCCCTCTTTCATCTCCAGGGTGGGGAGCATGCCCCAGTTCCCCCATTCCTCACCTCGCATCGCTGCTGCCCCCACCCCTAATCTCCAGACTGAACCCAGATGGAGATTTGAGTGCCAAAACAATTCTTGATGTAACTCTGTATATATCTTCTGCCATTTGGGGGCTCCTGGGGTCGGAGGTAGGGGTGGCCCTATGGGCCATTGCTCCCCTCCACCTCTCAAAAGACCTTACAGTATTTCCCAGCATCTCCACCCACTTGTGGGTAAGGCAGTGTCTCGCTCGCTCGAATATCCCCCCTACAGCTCCCCAGGCCCCCATAAGGAGAGGAAGGAGCCAGGGAGAGGTGAAGCAAAGTCTGGGAGTGGAGAGGTGGGATTTGAAAGCACTCATTTGCATATCATTTGCATCCTCAGCTGCCCTCTGGCTTATCAGATGCTTTCTGTAGACCTATTTCTGGGTCCCAGTCCGCGGGGGTCCACACAAACACGTCTCTGGAGGCTGGGCCTCCTGAAAAGTGTTCCCTGGGGTATCTGTGTGACAACCCCATCCCTATTCACATTTTTCGGGGACCCCCTACCCCGCCAGCCAGGGCTATCAAAAGGTAGTTTCCTAGTTCAGTGAGCCAGTTCACTCACCCTGTTGGTGAGTGGAAAGCCACACACCTTTCCCATTTTACCCTAGGAAATTCACTCTTCCCCTTCCCCCGAAAGTCCCTTCTGCAATCTGACCTCAATCTTTTGTGCTGCAGTTTGTCCAGAGGGGACGCAGATGTGGGGTCAGGGATGGGGATCATTGAAAAACCCGTCACCTCTTTTTTTCCCTTTTTCCCCGTTAGCCAGTCAGATCTCAGAGACTCTGAGTGGGCTCCCTGTACCTTGCTTTTCAGCACCCAGTAGGTGCTTAATATGTGTTTGCTGCATTGGATTGTCTTTTTGTTCTTTCCCCCTTGCTCTCCAGCTCCCAATACCTACCCCTGCCCCGGCCCGCGGGCCCCTCCCCCCAGTTTTCTTCTCTCTCTGGCTCCCTAAGGCTTTGTACTTTCTCCCCCTGTGGCTCCCACTGTTACCTGTACTGTCTCCATCTTTGTCTAGAGCTGTCTTTCTCTCTCCTTAACTCTCAACCCCTCTCCCTTAATCTATTTCCCCATTAATTAAAAAAAGTGCCAAACTTCCTTGGAACTGAGCCGATCTAGGGGGAGGGAACCTCAGATAGAGGGGAGGAAATGGGGCCATCTCTTTTTGAGGAGGCCCCTAAGAGGCACTGAAAAAGTCCGTGGACACTTAGCTCAATTCGGTCCCCCTTCCTGACCCCTCCCACCCCTGAGTTTTTCTTAGAATCTTTGTTAAGAAAAAAAGAAAAAGGAAAAAAAATTCCCCTTCAGCTAATCCTTAATCTTGGATTAAGGATTCTGCCCCCCCCCCCAATTTCCACCAGCCGGGGAGAACCCCCACTTGCCTCCTTTGGGCAAATCTGTAGAAACTGAGGAAGGGGAGACAAGCCCACCCCCACCTCTGCTGGCCTGAGGGACGGTGCCAGCTGGATTAGAGAGAAGGACCTCAAAGCACTTATGAGAAGAAGGGGTTAAATGTGCCAAATTCACCTCCTTCATCCCCCATCTCAGGGGGCTCTGAGCCAACCTGCCCCAGCCACCTTCTTTCTGCCCTGTCCCAGTCATCTCTTACATGGGCAAAGAGACTTCACTGCAATAATTATTAAGGGATCAGAAGGCCAAGATCTTTTCATCTCGATCTGCCGGGTGGGAATTCTGGGTATCCTAAATGGAGTTTGGTTAAGAGTCGACTTAATAGATGTTGGGGACTTATACTTGGAAGAATACGGTGCCACTTTTCTCAGAGTGGTATTTCTTCTTCCCCTCTTGACCCCCAAATCCCTGGACACCCCCTCATTCTGTTTCTCCTGCTTCCTCCATCCCCGACTCTATTTTATTTTGCTTCTGATTGGTGACCCACTGTTTGCAAAGTGAGCATTTCCCTGCATTCCTTATTGCTCTTTCAAGACCAGGATTAGACGTTGTGATAGACCGAGCGGTGGAAAAAGTATTAACTAAGGGTCGATGAGGATGGCCTTGGGGGCGTCCAGGCTGCTGATTGGGTGCATACCTGTCACCACAGCCAGGCAGGTCAGCGCTGTTGGACACACACCTGCCTTCCACCCCAGCCCAGCGGTCTGGACCCCTGCTTCGCCCCCCACCCCGCCCCCACCCCCGCAGGCCGACTGTCGTGAAAGCCTGAACTGGATTCCACGATGGGGAGAACGGGATTGCGATGCCCAAGTTGGGGGCACTGCAGGGCCCGGGACGCTGGCTTCAGGGCTGTCGTGGAGTTGCGACACTCAGCCCTGCTATCGCGATCCCTCTCTGTGCAGTCAGCCGCCTGGACGCCGTAGGTAGGGGTGGGGCTTCTCTCCGTGGCGCGGCTGCAGGTGTGTGTACGGTCGGTCTCTCTGCCCTCCGCCTGTGGCGTGGGGGATTGCTGGGTGGCAGGGAGCGAGATGGGGGGCAAGTCTCTGTGGGGGTGGGGGTGCGAAGGCTGTTAGTTTTTAACCCCTTCTCAGCCAGTCCAGGACATTCTTGTCTCCCAGAGATAACTGGGGGGACCTACTAATCCCCTCCCCTCCCCCTTCTCTTCCCCCCTCCCCCACCCCCAAAACCACCAACCTCTCATCTTCTAAGTGACTTCATCACCACCGACCACCGGGACCTGCGGCTTCATTGCTCCAGCCCGCCCCACTCGACCGTCAGACTCGCTCATCGAACTCTTTTTGATTAACCCTTTCTGTGTTCATCCCACGGAAAACTGTGTGTCCGGCGGGGGGGGGGGGGGAGGCGAGGGGCAATAGCTACCTTTCCTCCATCTCCTCCCACCGCCCATGCCTCCCCACCTGCCCCATCCCATGCCCCACCGCCACCCCTAGGGTCCTCCCCTGTCTGGGGATAGAGACCCTTTATAAATACCTATGCTGTTTGGCTTTGTCCCTTTCAAAGGCAGGGTCAGGGGCATGGCCTCCTGCAAGCGGAGCGCTCACTCTGGCCCCATTCCTTTCCGTGCCCCCCCACTCCCCACCCCTTCATTGTAAATAGTCACTTTTGTACTGGGTTTGAGCCAGGGGACGTGGGGAGTCATTTTTTTTTTTTTCTTTGTGTTGGCATCTCAGGCCACTGGAGGCATGGCCCACATCCTGGTTTGATTTGGGAGAATCCCAAGATGTGTCCCCTCACCTACCCTCTTGCTAAGCGTTGCAAGATATCAGTATTATTCCTAAAGGGATGGCGTGCGAGCTCCCCCCTGGGGGGCAGGGAGATGGGAGAGGCATGGAAAGGGGTAGCCTGAAAGGATGACTGTTTTCCCCATCTGCGAAGTGGGTTCATCCTCCAAGTTCCCTAAGGAGCCTCTGCGAACTTAACAGTGGGGTCAGAGGAGCTGGAAAGTCTCCCGCTTTCTCTGTCTGGGACAGATAGGGTAGGAGAAGGGTGTGGGGTCGGGCCGTCTTTGGAGACCTGATTGCTAAGTCCTTGTTAGGACCTTAAGCTAGCCTCTCCCAGGCTTGTTCTCTCTCAGAAAATGGGGGGAACTGGAGGACCTCTAAGGCCCCTTGGGTACCCCCTGGTCCTTAGATTCAAAGCCCCAAGCCCAGGGCTGGCCCCCTGCCTGCTGGTTCTCTCCCACACTCCACCTCTTGGGCCCAGACCATCCGCCACGTGGCCATGCCTCCAGTGCCTCCATTCAACACCCTCTAACTGATTCCTTCCATCCTCTGCGACCAGAGACGCCGCCCACCTCCTCCCCACCACCTCCAGAAGCTCCTGGCTGGGGCCCACTGCCCTCTCCTCTCCCCTTCCCCCCATTGCCATGCCTGGGCCATGCCCACCCCCTACCCACCCACCCCCCAGTGTCCGTCGTGTGACCTAGTGCACCATGTATTAGCTTCCATGGCCCCCACCCCTGCCCCCACCACACCCCCTTCCC
>PVHT021183541.1:1955545-1979478 GCA_004024745.2 Catagonus wagneri | reverse complement strand
CCCTCATCCCAGATTCTTTCCTGCTTTTCCCCAGGGCTCTGGGCATCTAGGGGAGGCGGGTGGGGAGACCCCTGAGGCTGGGCGCCCCCCACCCCGAGGGGGAAGTCGGGAGGGGCCCGTTGTTCTCTCTCAACTGGGTGAGCACCCAGAGCAAGTTTGTCTGAGGGGAGCAAGCAATCCAGGTTTAGCCTCCAGGGCCGCAGTGTCGAATCAGGAGGGCTGACACCACCACACACGCGGCATCACGACCCCACAGACACGCTCCTGGATGCACCTCCCCACACAGCATAGCACACACACAACCCCCAGCTGAGTCAGGAGAGCCCAGGTTAAGGTTTTGGAGTCAGGTGAGTTGAGATCCTCGTGCTGCTATGTAATCCTGGGACTTTGAGCCTCTGAGCCTCCATCTTCCCATCTGTAAAATGGAGATTTTTTTTTAATGTAATTTATGCTAGAATTCAGTTTATCATTCACTTAAAAAAAATGACTGAGCACCTAGAGTTCCCTTGTGGTGCAGTGGGTTAAGGATCCAGATCCAGTGTTGGCACTTAAGGGGCTCTGGTCGCTGCAGTGGCGCAGGTTCGATCCCTGGCCTGGGAACTGCCACATGCCATGGACAAGGCCACGCCTGCAAAAAAAATTACTGAGCACCTGCCATGGATAAAGGACTATTCTAGGTGCTGGAGATAAAACAGCTAACAAAACAGACTCAAATGTCTCTGCCTTGTTGGAGCAGACATTCTACTGGAATCTGGAAACTTATCCTTAGCACAGAACCTGGCACATGGGACTAAAAACCATTCAGAGGTTGCCGGCCAGCCATCGGCAGCAGGCAGGTCTGGGGCACACATCACCTTGTGTGGCCTGATAAGTGTTTTCAGGTGGATTTGGTGCCAGCATTTAAATTTAAACCTCAGGAGTCTTCAGAAATCATATGTGGCATCTCTGAGTGGCGATTGTCACCTGGCCATAATGGGCTGGAATGGGACAGTCATTCACTGCCCACCATCCACGCCAGGCAGCCTCAGCCCCTCTCGGACCTGCACTGCTCATTTGTGTCACGTGCTTGGCACAAACATTTGCATTTGCACCTCCTGTGATTAATGCTGAGTACGAACATCCTTCTGTTTTGGAGATGTCACCAGTGCAGCTGGGCAGGTGACGACGTGCCAGGGAGCACAAAGGATGAAATTTGAGGTGGAGAGACAAAGGAGATGGCTTGAGGCTGTGGTTCTGGGGTGACCAGGGCACCTCGCTTCCTCTCTCTGGGTCTCAGTTGCCACATCTGAAGACTAAGCTGTACTTACCTTCTGGAATATTCCAGGAAGGATTCCATAAGACGATCACCCCGTCACTACCTGACTCGGGGGAGACACTCAGGCCATGATGGTCAGTGGAGTAACCTATCCAACTGGAAAATAATAGTAATGTGATTCTGGAGGACAGAAACCAAGAGAGGGGACGGGATGGAAAAAGAAGATCGAGGCTAGGACAAAGTAAGAAACAGATGGCGATGGTGATGAGGAAGGCAGACATGGAAAGGAGTCCTCAACTGCTTGGGTTGTGTTTTTTCATTCATTCACTCATTCATTCATTCAACAGACATTTATTGAGCACCTACCATGTTCTCAGGCCTGGGGACATGGCAATGATGGTGGCAAGTCTTGGCTCTCCTGTGTACAGCCTGATTGCTGGACCCCCAACTCTTGGCACGTAGTAGATGCTCAAATGTCTCCCGTCCCACGTGCCACAGGCACCTCTGGTCCTGGCCTGTGACCCTCCAGTATTACTTGATATTCAGAATTACCACCAAGCCAAGCCCATTTTCAGGAAAAGTAAAGGAATTGTCCACCAGGAACCTGGAAACTTGGAAGAGTTGGGGGTGGGGGGTCAGGGAGGTGGTTTGGTCTCAGTGATGCTGTGTGATTTGGGGAAACTTATGACCTCTCTGGTTCAGGAGATGGAAAGGAAAGAAGATGAGATCAGGATGCAGGTGAGTAATGCGGCTTCCTAACTCCCTCAGAGGTTCCAGATCTTCTCCTTTGGTAGGGGACGGGGAGAACTGCAGGGGTGGGGGGCTTTGGGAGAAGAGAGATGAAGAAAGAAGACAAGCGAGTTGCCTGGAGACAGGGCTGGGGTGGGAGGACAGAGGGAGGAGGAGGCCTGGGGGTCTCAGCGGTGGCTCTGAGAGGCCACTGCACCTTGGAGCAAGGTCATTAAGAGTGAACCACGAAGGCAGAGGTGGACTGGCAGAGAAGGAAAACAAGCACAAACAGGAAACGGAAACAGAGCAGAAACAGGACAGAGAGGGAGATACGGTTGCCAGATTCATCACAGAGAAATACAGTATGTCCAGTGAAATTTAAATTTCAAATTAGGAGTTCCCTGGTGGCCTAGCATGTTAAGGATCCAGCATTGTTACTGTCGTGATACTGTTCCATCCCTAGCTGGGGAACTTCTACGTGCTGAGGGTGTGGCCAGTAAATAAATACATAAATACCTACATTTCCAATGTTTAAAAAGATTAACTTGGAGTTCTTGCTGTGGCGCAGCAGGTTAAAGATCTGGCATTGCCTCAGTTGTAGCACAGGTCACAGCTGAGCTTGGATTCCATCCCTGGCTTGGAAACTTCCATCTGCCGTGGGTGCAGCCAAAAAAATTTTTTTTACTTTTTAAAAAAGTAAAAAAAATACATTAATTTTCTTAAGTATAAACATATCCCAAGTCATATTGGGAACATCCTTAAACTAAAATATTAGTTGATCTTCAACTATAATAAAAAGTTAAAAAAACTCAAATACAATTTAAAAAAATTGTAAACAACTGTAATAATTTTTTTTGTCTTTTTAGGGCCACACCCACGGCATATGAAAGTTCCCAGGCTAGGGGTCGAATGGGATCTGCAGCTGTGAGCCTACACCACAGCCTCAGCAACGCGGGATCTGAGCCGCATTTGTGGCCTACACCAGAGCTCACGGCAAAACGCTGGATCCTTAACCCACTGGAGCGAGGCCAGGGATCGAACCTGCATCTTCATGGATACCAGTCGGATTCGCTTCCGCTGAGCCATGATGGAAACTCCCATTAAAAAAATTTTTTTTAATAAAATAAAATATTAGTTGTTGCTTACCTAAAGTTCAAGTGTCAGTGGGCATCCTGTATTTTACCTGGCCACCCTAGGGGTGGGAGAACAAAGATCTGAGGGGTTACAATAAAGCCAGAGCTAGTCAGTGGAGCCAGGTCCACTATCTGGAATCCTAAATCTGGCGGGCCCAGCTCACTGCCTCTCTCTCGGCCTCACTCTCCCCAGCTCTCTTGTCTCTAAGGCCCCCTCTCTTGTTCACTCAGCCTCCCCACTGCAAACTCTCTGTCTGATCCCTCCACTGCTTTAGTTCCTCAGTCTCACCCCACCCCAACCCCGAATCCTCCTCAGACATCAAAAGGGGTTGAGTTCCCAAATCATCTAGGGGGCTAGTCTTTGGGGGTAAAAGTCTGAGGGACAGAGAGGTGGGGACTGCACCCAGGGACACTACCTGGTTCTCAGTCAGGACTGCTGAAGCTGGGACTTCAGGGAAAAAGAGACATTCTGCCAGAATAATGATCCTTGGAGATTCTGGCAAGGCAGGGACTTCTCCAGGATCACCTCCAGCCTCCTGCCTCCAGCTGCCACAACTTCTGGAGAAGTTTAGTCCCTAAAGTGTCCTCTCGGCTAACACTCCCACTTCAGCATTCTGGGGAGGTCTCTAATGTCTCTTCCTGGACCCTCGCCCTTGCCTCTGCTTCCGCTCCTCTCTGTCTCAGTTTACATTCCGTATTTCTCTGGGTGTCTGTCTCTCAGCACATCTTCCTCCTTTGCATTGCGCGTTCTGACCCCCCCACCCCACCCCCACCCCTCTGTAAATTTCATTGCATTGTGTCCCTACTGGGCTCTGTCTCTCTCCTAGTCTCTGCTGCGGGGCGGGGTCTCTGTGTGCCCCTCTGAATCACTTTCCCTGTTTATGCCTGTCTGGATCTCTTTCTCCCTGTGTGTGTACCCATTATTAATTGCTCAGCGGCAGCCACAGAATCCACCCCGGCCAGTGTAAGCAGAAAGGGACTTATTAAGGGACCAAGAACCTGGCAGAAGAAGCAGCTTCCAGGGCGCTCCCAAATCCACTGCCCAGAAAGGGCCGCCCGGGAACTGCTGCTCCCCTCCGCGATCAGGAAGCCTGCCACTGGCCTCACAACCACACCAGATCGCTCAGATCTACAATGGCAGCGCCTCGGCCTCGTGGCTGCAGTTTTCCCCACTTAATCTTGGTTGGAAACTCAAGCTTCCCGCAGAGGCATCTGATTGGTGGAACCTAAACCCCAGCTGTGCACTCCCAACCATGAGGCACTCTGGGAAATGTAGTTTTTAGCCTGCCAGCTCCTCCAGTCCCCGGAAAGGGCAGGAGGAGAGGAGAATACACAGTGAATGGAATAGATGTTGAGGCGGTCCATTGACTTCCTATTATTGCACACACTCTCTCTGTCTACACAGCTCTGTTTTTATGTGCATGTGTTTCTCACATTCAGTCTTTCTCTTTGGCTCTGTTTTGTTTGCCTCTTTTTCACTGTTCGGTTTTATTTCAGTCCTTTCTCTGTCCTCTTTCTTCGTCACTGGCTGCATGACCAGTGCCAAGACCCATAGTTTCCCTGCCTCACTCTCACCTCTTCCCCCAGTTCCAGCTCCAGTATGTAAGGGAGTTTCTCTCTTGACCCACCCCCCATTCTAAGCTGAAGTGGAAGCTCAGCGCTATAGAGAAAGCTGATATGGGTGCTTCCTGAGTCAACGCACAAGCCAGGAAGGGGACCCAAGCTATAGCATGTCTCAGTCGCTCTCCCTGTAGGTGGCAAAATCCATCCCCTACAGATGGGCAAAGTGAACTGAAAGAGTTTGGGGAGTTCCTGTCCAGAGCTGGGCTGGCCACAGGGGTTTGGGGACAGAGCCCAGCCCTCAGCTGGCCGGATGTAAGTGGTAACTCAACCCACTCTCCTGGAAGCTATGGCGACCTCGACTCTCTCCTCTCTCCCCTCCTCACTGTTCTTCCTCTTACCCAGTGATCTTAGAACTGCGGGGAAATGGAACTGCATCCTTCTCAGGAAGTACACGGTCATTCCAAAAACATTTATTATGCACCGACTACATGCCAGGCATTGTTCCAGACACTGGGCAACCAAAAAAAAAAAAAAAAGCACAACAAATTTCCCTGTCCTGAGAAGCTTACACTTTACTGGGAGAAAGTGACAATCAGCAGGATAAAGAATTAAATTATACAGTACAATTGATGATAATACATGTCATGAAGAAAAACGAGGCAGAGAAGGGAAATAGAAAGTCCTGGAAGGGAAGGGCTTTGCAGTTTTCAACAGGTGAATGGAAACAGGTGTATGGAAAATGTGATACGTGAGTAAAGACCTGAGGAGAGGTGGGAGTGAGCACGTGGGTATCTGGAGAAAGAGCATTGCACACAGAAGGAACAGCAAGTGCAAAGGCACTGTGGTGAGATGTGCCTGGAGCATGTATGGAATAGCAGGGAGGTGAGAGCGGCTGGGACAGTGAGCAAGAGGAAGTGGGAGGAAACGAGGTCAGAGGGGAGATAAAGCAGGCCATATAATTTAGAGTCTTTGGGGCCACCATGAAACTTTGACTCTGACCCCCAGTGAGATGGAAGCCATGGGAGGGTTCCGACCAGAGGGAGATAAGTTGACTCAGGGTTTAACAGGATTCCCCTGGTCATCCATGGGAAACAGTCTGTAAGGTATGGGTGCTAGGAGAGTGAAATGAGGAGCCCAGTGAGAAGGTGACTACAGTAGCCCAAGTAGAAGACAATGGTGATGGGACCACATGGTGGCTCTGGAGATAGAGAGGAATGATGGGATACTGATAGAATCTGAAAGTAGCACTGACAGCATTTGTTGATAGACTAGATGTGAGAAGTGAAAGAAAAAGAAGTCAGGGGTGGGAGTTACTATTGTGGCGCAGCAGAAACTAATCTGACTAGGAACCATGAGGTTGTGGGTTCGATCCCTGCTCTCGCCTTTCCAGGGACAAAGTCCCCAGGACCCACACCCATTCACACCAGTGAATACTCAAGGCCTACAGCTTTGATAGGGCTGGAGTGGAGCTGGGGTGGAGAATGTGGAGAAAATAGAACCTAGTGGGCAGGAGGCAGTGTTAGCGGTGCAGGAGGAGGCGTGGCAAATTTGGGCTTTCCAGGATCAGGAATTGACCAGGAGGCGTGGTTTAAGGCCTTTAAGCCTGGGATTGGAGGAGTGACGGGGCGTGGCTGAAGGAGTGTGGGCGTGGTTAATAAAATCAGGTCTTACGGAGAAGCGGTAGCTGACGCCTTCAGCCCTGGGATTGGAGGGTTAGGGAATGCCTACAGACACCTGCAGGGTTCCCACTGTGGTCAGAGAGAGGATTGCGGCGGGTTTGATCTTGTAACGGAGTCCTGGGAGTGCGATATCCGGAAAGTATGGAGGTGGCTCCTCCAACAGCTCAGGAATACACAAGGATGGCAAACATAATAACAACCCATGGACCTACGATGACGCTGGTGGAATGTCATCTGGCACACGCTGTAGAATGAACTCCCTACCACAGGCCGGGCCCTATGCCTGGCACCTGACAAGCACCGTGTCCTCAAATAATCGCAAGGCCCTGTGAAGTAGAAGCTGTGATTTTCTCCCGTTTTCAGAAAAAGAGGCACAGAGATACTTAGCAGCTTGCCCAAAGTTGCCCAGCTAGTGAGACGTGAGGTTGGAATTGAAGCCATGCATGGCCAGAAAAGAAAAAAAGAAAAGAAAAGCTTAAGACCCAGGAAGGTCTCCCAGAGAGCAGACAGGAGACTCCTATCTAGGGTGTCTCAGGTGAAGGACACACTCTTTTGACAAAGTAGCCTAGGACCCTCTGAAGGTCTCCACAAAAATCTTGGGTGGTCCGGGAATACTTCAGGGAAGCAAACCCACAGCTTGCAAGAAAACTCCAAGCTCCCAAATAATATAAAAATCCTGGTTCATAAAAGTGCTGCCTGGCCCATGGGCAGGGGGCTCTTGTCCACACAGAGAAACGCAGGATGCCCCCACCTACCCCCGGCGAGGCCGGAGACTGGTATTCAGGCAGGAAACAGGGCACCTTCAAACTGGGTCATTTGAAGTGTGTGGTAAAGGAGCTGTTTACAAAGGTGTGGACAAGGTTCTGGGACATCCCAAAGGACGTCAAGGTGCTGGGCCAGGTAAAGTTGGGTACCCCAGACTGGCGGCTGTGCAGGGAGGGAATGGGATCAGGCCCAGGCAAGGAGAAGGCTTTGTGAAGGGCATGAAGTCTGTGACGTGGTGGAATAAACTGATGCCTTGACCGCTCTCTCTCCGCTCCATTTTTCCCATTATTGGGATGGGGCGGGAGCAGGCCTCGGCTGAATCCTGTTGATGTCCCAGATGGAAAGAGCTGGAGAGAGATGGGCAAAAGTGGGTCTGCCGGCCTTGTCACTGCTGTGGCTCAGGTCGCTGCTGTGGCTCGCATTCCATCCCTGGCCTGGGAACGTCCACCTGCCACAGGCATGGCCAAAAAACAGAAGTAGGTCTGGGGGATTAATGGAAGCTGCATACAGCAGGGAATTCAGTGACAGTTTTCAGTATGTCAAATTAGCATATGTAATTAAGGAGTTTCCACTGTGGCGCAGGGGGATGGCAGCATCTTGGGAGCTCTGGGACGCAGGTTCAATACCTGGCCTGGCACAATGGGTTAAGGAGCAGGCACTGTGGAATCTGATGCTTAGATCCCATCTGCAACTCAGATCTGATCCCTAGCCCAGGAACTCCATAGGCCTCAGGGTGGCCAAAAAAGAAGGGAAAAAAAGGGATATGTAATTACAAGGAGAACAGTGATAGCCAGGCTCTTTGCGCTCCAGAACCTCTCCCCCACTGACCCCCCACCCCCGTCTCCTCCCCGCCCCTCCTCAGGTGTTCCTTCTCACCCTCCCTACCCCACCTTCTAAAATGCTTCCCTCAGGAATGTCTGGAATGGCGATGAGACCGCTTTGAACCTGAGACTACAAATGACCATCCACAGAAGAAAAGCTACTCAGCTCAGAACACCAGTAGGATCTCCAGGAAAACTTTGAACCTGGAGAAGTTATGGTCTGGCCATCTTCTTCTTCTTCTTTTTATTTTTTTTTTAAGTATAGTTGATTTACAATATTGTGTTCAGGGAGTTCCCACCATAGCTCAGTGGAAATGAGCATGACTAGCATCCATGAGAACGCAGGTTCAGTCCCTGGCCTTGCTCAGTGGGTTAAGGATCTGGCGTTGTGAGCTGTGGTGTAGGTCGCAGATGTGGCTCGGATCCCAAGTTGCTGTGGCTGTGGTGTCGGCCGGCAGCAACAGCTCCAATTAGAACCCTAGCCTGGGAACCTCCATATGCCGCAGGTGGGGCCCTAAAAAAGCAAAAAAAAAAAAGGCGTTTTTTAATTGAAATATAGTTGATTTGTCATATTATATTAGTTTCAGGGGTACTACATGATGATATGACATTTCCATATGTTATGAAATGATCACCATGTTAATCTAGTAATCATTCGTCCCCATATAAAGTTATTACATTAGTGACCACATTCCTATTGCTGTATGTTTTCTGCCTGTGACTTATTATGTAATGGGAGGTTTGTACCTCTTAATCCCCTTCATTTATTTTGCCCCCGCCCCCAGGCAAGCCATCTTTTTAAAGAAAATACTTTTGGGTAATTGGAAAGTTTAATGTAGCTTTTGCTGCAGGTGGTAACAGAGGGCTGAACTATTCACAGCAAACTTCCTGCTGAACACAATGGAAAGGCTGGATTTTTTTTTTCAGTCTTAAAAACACTATGCAGAAACAGTTTGACAGTTTCTTATAAAACTAAACAGGCAATTACCATATAAGCTAGAAATTTCACTTATGGGAGTGTCCCACAGAAACAAAAATAAATGTTCACACTGGTATGTGAGTGTTCACAGTAGTTTTATTCAGAGCCAAAAACTGCAAACAATTCAGATTGTTTTTTCTTTTTTTCTATTTTTCTTTTTTGTGGTAATGGCCGTAGCATGCAGAAGTTCCTGGGCCAGAGATCAAACCTGAGCCACAACAGTGATCCAACCACAGCAGTGACAATGCCAGATACTAAACCCTCTGAGCAACCAAGGAATTCCTAGATGTTTTTCAATAAATGAACGGTTAGACTGACTGTAGTACACACATGCCATGGACCACAGCTCAGCAATAAAAATGAATGAAGCAGAGTTCCCACTGTGGCTCAGTGGTAAAGAGCCTCACTAGTATCCACAAGGATGTGGGTTGGATCCCTGGCCTCACTCAGTGCATTAAGGATCTGGCATTGCTGTGAGCTGCAGTGTAGGTCATAGACGTGGCTATGGCTGTGGTGTAGGCCAGAGGCTGCAGCTCCAATTCAACCCCTAGCCTGGAAACTTCCATATGCCACACATTTGGCCCTAGAAAGTGGTTAAAAAAAAAAAAGAAGAATCAAGTATCAGCCTGTATGACACCTTCAGTGAATTTCTAGGGAATGATGCTATATGAGAAAAAGCTGACCACCGGGAGATTCTCCCTGTGGTGCAATGGGATTGGTCTTTTCAGCACTAGGACACAGGTTCAATCCCTGGCCTGGCACAGCAGGTTAAAGGACTGCCACAGCTGTGGCGTAGGTTGCAACTGCAGCTCAGATCTGATCCCTGGCCCAGGAACTCCACAGGCCATGGGCTGGGAATTCCATATGCCATGGGGTGGCCAAAAAAGAAAAATAAAGAAGAAAAGCCTACCCCCAAATGTTAAGTGCTGTGTTATTCTATTTCTGTAACATTCTTGAAATGACAACAGTCATAGACATGGAGAATAGAATATGTTGCCAGGGTTGAAGGAGGGCATAGGAGCCAGGAAGGAAGTGAATGAGTTTCTGAAAAGGCAACAAGTGATGCTTGGGGTGATGGAAATGTTCTGTATCTTAAACTGGGATGGCTAGATACACAAACTCAGATGTTACAAAACTGCATAGAACTAAACATATACACACACATGTTCACAGGGCAAAATTGTTTGCTAAACGATCAGCATATTGTATCAATGTCTGCATCCTAGTTGTGGCATCGTATTATTATTTTGTAAAATATTATCATTTGGAACCTGGGTTAAAGAGTACCCAGGATCGCTATTATTTCTTATGGCTGGATGTGACTCTATAGGGATCTCAAAATAAAAAGTTTATGTGATTCAAATAGGTACATGTACCCCTATGTTCATAGCAGTACTATTTACAACAGCCAAGACATGGAAACAACCTAAACGTCCATCAATAGATGAATGGATAAAGAAGATGTGGTACACACATACAAAGGAATATTACTTGGCCATTAAAAAGAATGAAATAATGCCATTTGCAGCAACATAGATGAACCTAGAGATGATCATACTAAGTGAAGTAAATCAGAAAGAGAAAGGCAAATATAATATCATATGTGGACTCTAAAATACAACACAAATGAACAGATCTATGAAACAAAAACAGACTCACAGTTATAGAGAACAGACTTGTGATTGCCAAGGGAGAGAGGGTGTTGCTGAAATCTCGGCTGCCTCTCTACACCAATGCCGAATGAAAAGGTGGAGACAGGAGTTCCCACCGTGGCTCAGCAGAAATGAATCTGACCAGTATCCAAGAGGACACAAGTTTGATCCCTGGCCTTGCCCAGTGGGTTAAGGATCCGGCGAGGCCGGGGATTGAACCTGCATCCTCATGGATGCTAGTCGGGTTCATATACCACTGAGCCACAACGAGAACTCCTAAAGTTTTTCTGTAGATAAAAAGGCAGGTGGAGGACATGAGTGAGGGCTCTACTCTGAGAAGTTTTCACAGGGTCCTGCTTGGTTACAGGGGTTGGGAAGCGGTGGGTTGGGAATTTGGGATTAGCAGAAGCAAACTGTTATATAGAGAGTAGATAAACACCAAGGTCCTACTGTACAGCACAGCGGACTATATTGAATATCCTGTGATAACCCGTAACGGAAAAGAATGTGAATGAGACCCCTAGCTTGGGAACTTCTACATGCTGCAGGTGCAACCCTAAAAAGACAAAAAAATAAAAAAATCACCTCCTCCAAGAGGACTTCCCTGACCATGCTCTCTCTCCTGACTCCATTTCTTCTTCCTTTTTTTTGCCTTTTTTTCTTTTTTTTTGCCTTTTCTAGGTCCGCACCCGCGACACATAGAGGTTCCCAGGCTAAGGGTCGAATCGGAGCTGTAGCTGCCAGCCTTCGCCACAGCCACAGCAGTGCCAGGTCCGAGCAGCGTCTGCGACCTACACCACAGCTCACGGCAATGCCAGATCCTTAACCCACTGAGCAAGGCCAGGGACCGAACCCGCAATCACATGGTTCCTAGTCGGATTCATTAACCACTGAGCCACGACGGGAACTCCTCCACTTCTTCTCTATAGTATACAGCCTTATCGGACATACTGTATTTCACTTGTCTGTCTTATTTGTTATCTATGTAAAACTCCAGCTCCATAAAGGCAGGGATTTTTGTATTTTTTTTTTTTTTGGTTCATTGCTGTATCTTTGGCACTTAGAACAGGGCCAGACACATGTTAGGTACTGAGTAAATATTTGTCGAATGAATGAGCAAATATTTCTCCCTGTCTCAGTGCCACACAGCCTCCTACTGCTCTGCCTAGCACCCTGCAGTACATTTTCATCCAGGGAAGAAAACTAAAAATAATGCCTAAAGGGAGTACCCTGGTGGTATAATGGTTCGATTCGGCAATTTCAACACTGCAGCCCAGGGTTCAATCCCTGGTCTGGGATCTGAGATCCCACATCAAGCCACGGCACACTGCGGGAATAAAAAAAATATATATATGACTAAAGCTCACTGTGTACCTACTCTAATGACTTTACCAGTGTCGTCAGCTGTCATCCTCAAAACAGCACCACAGTAGGGAGTCTTAAATGAGCTCCCTTTTTGTGAAAGAGAAGAAACAGAAGCCCAGAGAAGTGACATCCCTTGCTAAAAGCCACGCATCTGGAAGTGGCAGTGCCAAGATTTGATCCAATCCCGTCACTGCGGAGGCACATTTGATCCCCGGCCTGGCACAATGGGTTAAGGGATCCGCTTTGCTGCAGCTGCAGTGTAGATTAGCCTTGAGTTCTTGTTTTCTGCCTCCTGCTTCCATCTCTCTTCCTGGAACCTCTGCCCCTTGCGATCACTATGAGTGTGAGTGTGTTGTTTTTCTCTCTCTGCAGATTGGACTGGAGTCCAGGCTAAGATCCAGGATGACATCGATGAGAGAGGTCACCTCCCAGGTCTCAGTGTCCTGCTCTGTCAAACGGGAGTATTATAACACTACTTGACAGGGTCGCTGCGAGGGTTTCAGGAGCTCTCAAAGGCCAGCACCCAATAAACAGCGACCATGAGGAGGATGACCTTGACCTCCTCGGTCTCCAGGAGTCCCCCTTCCCCTTGTTCTTCACCTCCAGGTCTTGATCTCTGCACAGGTGTGTCCCTTGGCCCCACTGGAAGTCGCTGTTGCCTTTATACATCTCTCCCTGCTTTTCTCAGAGTTTCTCTCCTCGGAGTAGCCCCTGCTCCTTCCCTCCCCTCCCCTCCCCTGCCCTCCCCTCTCTGGACCCCCTCAGGAGCTGTTTTCTGACAGGCCTGAGGCTGAGAGGGAAACTCACAAGTAAACAGGGCAGCTGTGGAGCCTGCCTGGAGGGAGTGCTGTTGCTTTGCCTGTGGGGGTGGAGGTTAAGATCAAGTAAACACCACCTGCTGATGAATTTCTCAAAAGTATCATCTTTGACTTTGGGCACGGTGGAAGAAGGCTTGTCTGAGGAGGGAGGCCCTTGAGTTACTCATCCAATCAAACACCTCAGGGTGGGGGTGGGGGAAGGTAGTCATGGTCCCAATAACAGAGTCCTAGAAGGAAACAGTTGGGGAGTTCCGGTGGAGGCTCAGAGCTAAGGAATCCCACTAGTATCCATGAGGACAAGGGTTCGATCCCTGGCCTTGATCAGTGGGTTGAGGATCGGGCATTGCTGGGAGCTGCGGGGGGTAAACCAAGCTACAGCTCCAATTCGACCCCTAGCCTGGGAACTTATATATACTGCAGGTGCAGCCCTAAAAGACACACACACACAAGAAAGATTATTGCCTTAATAGTGTCTCTCCGCCTTAATGATCACAGCTAATATTTAACAGGTATGTCCCACAGGCAAACTGCGCTATTTGGGAACACAATGCAGTCTGTGCCCTGGGGCGAGCACTGATGCCATCCCCTCTTGACAGATGAAGAAACTGGAGCTAGGAGAGTTTAAGTCATCAGCCCAGGGGTTCCCCTTGAGGCTCAGTAAGTTAAGAACCCAACTAGTATCCATGATATTTTGGGCTCGATCCCTGGCTTCACTCAGTGGGTTAAGGATCGGGCATTGCCACAGGCTGTGGTGTAGGTCGCAGATGTGGCTTGGATCTGGTATTGCTGTGGCTGTGGCGTAGGCTGGTAGCTGCAGCTCTGATTCATCTCCTAGCCTGGGAACTTCCATATGCCAAAGGTGCAACCCTAAAAAAGAAAAGAAAAATGATCAGCTCACAGCCACTCGGCAAGCAGGTGGTAGAGCCAGGCTCGAACCCAGAGCATTTACCCACAATGCTGCCCATCCTCTAAACTGTGGGAGGTTTTGTACTCCCACAGAGAGGTCTGATTTGCCTCTTTTGGGAAATGAACAGGAAGAAAACCTCACAGCCCACTCTGTGACCGTGGGATGCTTTTATTAATGGGTTTCCAGATAGTAGTCAATGTTCATGTGAATCTGGGCACCTTGGCCAGGTAACCCTCTCATCTGAAGGCCTCATTTTCACATCTGTAAAATAAGAAAGAGGGAGTGAGCTGGACCAGGAAGATGCTGTTTGTTTGTTTGTTTGTTTGTTTTTGGTTGTGGCATGCAGCAGCCTGATGTGGGATCTCAGATCCCAGACCAGGGATTGAACCTGGGCTGCAGCGGTGAAAGTGCTGGATCCTAAATACTAGCCCACCAGGGAATCCCTCTGCATTCATATATTAGTTCATTCCACTGATGATCTGTTTATTTGTTTGTTTGTTTTTAGGGCTGTGCGGCATATGGAAGTTCCCAGGCTAGGGGTCGAATCGGAGCTGTAGCTGCCAGCCTATGTCACAGCCACAGTAACACCAGATCCGAGCCGTGTCTGCGACCTGCACCACAGCTCACAGCAACAATGGATCCTTAACCCACTGAGTGAGGTCAGGGATCAAACCTGCATCCTAATGGATACTAGTCATATTTGTTTCCACTGACTGAGCCACAATGGGAACTCTACAAAGACCTCTTCTAACATCCATAAATTCCTCCCTTTGTCACCTCCCAAACTTGAGCCCATCCATAGAGAAAATAAATTCATTCAATAAACATGTGTTAAGCCCTTTCTGAAGATAAGACATACTGTCAGCCAAAAGGGAGTTCTCAACAGACTTTGTCCAGACTTTGCTCCCTGACCAGATCGAGACAGTGTGAGCTGATGAGGACAGCCCCACTACCTCTATTCAATCCACAGCAACAAGAGGAGTGTCCTAAAACGTATTTCTCGTATGTCTCTCCCCCGCTTATACCCTTCAGTGGCTCCCTATTGCTCTGAAGGCAAAGACCAATGGGCCGATCTTGGTCCACATCACAGGTTCTTAATCCAGTGAGACCTGACACTCCCTTTATCTAACATTTTGAAATGCCTATCTCGTGTTCCGAAATTAAACTCATAAGTAACACCGCCCACCAACACACAAATTTTATTTTCAAAAAGTTAATATCAGACTTAGTGGCTCAGTGATTAACAAACCTGACTAGTATCCATGAGGATGTGGGTTCGATCCCTGACCTCATTCAGTGGGTTAAGGATCCAGCGTTGCTGTGAACTGTGGTGCAGGTCACAGACACGGCTCAGATCTGGAGTCGCTGTGGCTGTGACATAGGCTGGCAGCTACAGCCCTGATTCGACCCCTAGCCTGGGAACCTCCATATGCTGCGGGTGCAGCCCTAAAAAGACAAAAGACAAAAAAATTAATATCATGTGGGAGTCCCTAGATGGCCTAGAGGTTAAAGGATCCGATGTCACTGCCGTGGCGTGCATATGATCCCTGGCCTGGGAACGTCCAATGCTGTGGGCATGGCCAAAAAAATTGAAAAATAAAATCAAAAGCATCTCATCCTGCAGATACTAGCTGTTTGCTAGAGATAGGAAACAACTGGGTGTTGTTTAAACAGTCACCACAATTAGCATTGCCTGGGGATGATTTGGCTTCTAGAAAGAGTGAGTGGATAAATTCTCCAACAAAATCAAGACTAGGCAGACCATAATGTACACAGTAGCTGCATTCCAGGAAAGGTCAGAGTATCTTAAAAATATTGCAGAAGCACTGGGTGTTTATATGTAAAACGTGGTTAAGCGCTTGACTCAGATCGTCATAAATGGGTTTTTCTACACCCATGGGTGTCCAGTGGGACACTGGAAAGTTAAGTGGGACCAGGAACAGATCTTGGTTGTGTGGACTGTTGAGATATCTGGCATCCCTGGTCCCCTGTCCATTACGTCCAGTCACATCTGCAATCACTGTGACAAACCCCAAATGCCCCCGCCCACAGTTCCAAAGCGTCCCCTGAGGGAGGTCACGGTCTGATGGAATCCAGCCCCCTGCACGCTGAGCTGACCTCAGCTTGGGACCCTCATTCTGTTCCGGCCAAACTAGCCGCCTTTGCTGTGCCCAAACTTCAGGTCTCAATTATCTTGTGTTCCTTTTCCTGGGAGATTGTCCTGTGTGGTCTCAACTTCCAGGTCACCTCTCTCAGCCCAGCCCATGTAATTGGGTCCTTATGGTCTATTATTTTCTCATTGGCTGGCTATTCCCCTGCTGGACTCATTGTTCATGAGACAGGCATAAGGTTGCTGTGGTCCCTGCTGAATTCCTGGAAAGTGACATGGGCAGGAGACAAGGTTTTTACTGGGTCCCGAAGGTCAGGAAGCATATTGGACAATGTATCAGGCCAAGGGGAATGGGTGAGCATTCTGGGTGAGAAGGTACAATGCCAAAGTCCTCTGCTTCTTCTAAGATCAATTTCCCAGTGTTTCTGGGGCCAGAACTGGGTGCAAATCCCAACTCTGCCATCGCCCTGCTGTGTGACCTTGAGTACATTTCTTAACCTCTCTGAGCCTCATATCCTTCTCTAAAATGGAAACGATGGGGTCCACCTCCTTGAGTGGCTATGAGGTTCAAAGGGATCATGTTCATGAAACAATGAACACTGTAGCACGTGCTCAATAAATAGCTGGTGACTAAGCGCCTCCTGGTTCCGAAGGTGATGAAAAATTAGGTTCTAATCCAGCAATTGCTTTGGAGTCACATAGCCCGGGCTTAGAACCCCAGCTCTGCCACTCGTGTTTTATGTGACTCTGAACCAGGGAGTTTTCTTCTCGGAGCTTCGGCGACTTGTCTATGAAATGGGATCATAACCATGTCACCTGCGTGGATTGGCTGTGAAAATGAAATCAGAGGGGATTAGGTACCCGCGCAGCACAGCCTCTGGCTCATTCTAAGGGGCAGTGGTTGTTACCATTAGAGAAGGCTCTGCAGTGTCTGGAGGGAGCAGGCCCCCAGCCTTGCGGTAGGCAAGGACGGCGGCTGGGAGCATCTGCAGATATGGAGCTTTATTGAACGGACAGGGAAACTGAGGCCCCGGGAGAAGGGTCTTTCCAGAAGCCACAGAGAACCTTGGAGGCAGAGCAAGGACCAGAGACGAGGGGACTGACGCCCTTCTGGATGGCGACGGAGGAGCAGAGTTGGATGCGATCACTGGCAAGGAGTGGGCCCTTTAAATCCTAAGCTCCACCTTTGCTTAGAAGGGTCTTTGGGGAGTATAAAAAGGGGTGCAGTTCCTCTCTCTGCTCCAGAAAGCCTTCTGCTGCTCCTGTCTACGGCCCCCAGCCCACCTCTCCCTGGCCGCCCACTGCCCCCACCTGGGTGCCATGCAGCTGCCACCCTTTGACATGTGGAAGGACTACTTCAACCTGAACCAGGTGGTGCTGGGACTGATCCAGAATCGTCGACGAGGGCCAGAGGCCCCAGGGACCGGGGAGCCAAGACCTGGGCCCCTGCTGGGGCAGGACCAGGGCCCAGGGCAGGGGTCCGGCGGGGGACCGGCCACCCTGTGCAACTTTTGCAAACACAACGGGGAATCTCGCCACGTGTACTCCTCACACCAGCTGAAGACACCCGAGGGTGTGGTGGTGTGTCCCATCCTGCGGCATTACGTGTGTCCCCTGTGTGGGGCCACTGGTGACCAGGCCCACACGCTCAAGTACTGCCCGCTCAACGGCGGCCAGCAGTCTCTCTACCGCCGCAGCGGGCGCAATTCAGCTGGCCGCAAGGTCAAGCGCTGAGGACCGTGAGGTGCCCAGCCCTGCACCCCCAGCCTCCAGGTTCAGCCCTACCAAGTCTCCGGACTCCTCTCCGTTCCCGGACTCACACAGCCCTCTGGAAGGTCTGACCTCCAGGACTACACCGCTGCTGGATCCTGAAACCATGGAGACTGTGGGGAGCCAGGCCAGCCCTGCCCCTTGGACTTCTCAGCCCTGGGGGTTCTGTCCTGGGGTGTCTGTGAATTCTCGGTGCAGCAGGACCCCTGCCCCTTGGACCACAAGGCCCTGTGGCTCCTTCTGGTTCCTGGATCTTTAGTCCTTCTGGGACACTAGCCCTGCCTCCTTTGACTTCTCAGCGCCAACCCCCCCCAGGGGGGCGGGGGTTCCATTCCTTGTGGAGCTCTTTTATTTACAGGACCCCACTCCCCGGCTCACCCTCAGAATTTGGAGAGAGTGAACAGGCTGGCCTGCACCTTCCAGCCCAAGAGCATCTAGATGGGACTCTGACTCAGACCAGCCTCACCTTCTTCAGCCACTGGCAGACGCCACCGGCTGGGTCCTTCCCTGCCCTCAGCGGCCCATCCATCAGGAGCTGGGGAAAGGAGGGGGCGCGCCGGAAGGGCACCCCGTCTTCGCTGCCTTATCGAGGGATGGAAAGCCTTGGGGTGAGCCGATACCCTTGAACTCTCTCCCTCCTCGTTCTTGCCGTTGTTAATTCCGGTTAATAGCGCTCCTGTCCCGCAACGGCAAAATCACCGGTGGGTCCTTTCCCCAGCGAGGGGGCGTCTCTCCGCCACCTCCCGCCGGCCCCACGCGTCACGACAGTTTGTAAAGTTCCCTTTTTGGCCGCCAGTTTTTTTTTTTTTGCCATCCTTCAACAGTTAAGTCAGCGAAGCTCCCACCAGAAAGGGGATTTCAGTGCCTGGATGGGAATGGCAACCGCCTTGATTTTATTTAAGGGGCAAATAAAAGCCTCGCGCAGATTTTAAGTTGTTCGGTTTTTGGCTCAGGGCTGGACCCGGATGTTGAGCCCTAGTGAATAAAAAGCGTTTCTAGTTGTCTTTGAAATCACTCTCTCTGTTTCCTCTGAGGCTGGGGGAGGGAGGTGTCCTGCATTTTTCCCCAAACGGGGGAGCTTGAGGGGGAGCAGGAAGGAGTCCTGGGTCCCTCCCATGAATGAACTGTGCCCGGCATACATTCTCCCACACAGGTCACCTGTGGACTGGTCCCCAAGTCCCAGCCTTCACCTTGACCCCAGACTCCTTCTCCAGGGCCTTCCTCAAGCTCTGTCCAGGGTCCCCTCCCACCTTGCTGGAGTGCAGTTCTTCCAGGTCCGACTTTAGGGTTGTTCTTAAACTCTGGGTTCCCAGGAGTTCCTGCTGTGGCTCAGCGGAAACAAATCTGACTAGCATCCACGAGTGCGCAGGTTCGATCCCTGGTCTTGCTATGAGGGTTAAGGAACTGGTGTTGCCATCACCTTTGGTGTAGGTTGCAGACGTGGCTCACACCCCCCGTTGCTGTGGCCGTGGCGCAGGCCGGCGGCTACAGCTCCAATTTGACACCTAGCCTGGGAACCTCCATATACCGTGAGTGTGGCCCTAAAAAGACAAAAAATAATTAAATAAACTCTCGGTTCCTAGACCCCATTGGAGAGGTGACCAAAAACACGGTATCCACCCCAGGGAAATGCACATATGCACAAAACTTCGCAGATATTACCAGGGCTTCTTTTATTTCATTGTTCTGCACAAGGTAGAGACAAATAGTAATAATAATAATGCCATTTGCAGCAACATGGATGGAACTGGAGACACATACTAAGTAAAGTAAGTCAGAAAGAGAAAGACAAATACCATACGATTTCACTTATATCTGGAATCTAATTATGGCACAAATGAACCTTTCCACAGAAAAGAAAATCCTGGACATGGAGAAGAGACTTGAGGTTGCCAAGGGGGAGGGGGAAGGAGTGGGATGGATTGAGAATTTGGGCTTAATAGATACAAACTATTGCCTTTGGAATGAATAAGCAATGAGATCCTGCTGTACAGCATTGGGAACTATATCTAGTTACTTATGATGGAGCATGATAAATGTAAGAAAAAAGAATGTACTTATGTATGTGTAACTGCGTCACCTTGCTGTACAGTAGAAAACTGACAGAACACTGCAAACCAGCTATAATGGAAAAAATAAAAAGCATTATAAAACCTGAAAAAAAAGAGTGAGGCGAGTGGTCAGTGCTGTGAAGGAAAAAGAGTCAAGGTAAAGTGAACAAGAGTGAAGGAGAGGAGTTCCCGTTGTGGCTCAGTGGTTAATGAATCCGACTAGGAACCATGAGGTTGCAGGTTCAATCCCTGGCCTTGCTCAGTGGGTTAAGGATCCGGCGTTGCCGTGAGCTGTGGTGTAGGTTGCAGATGCGGCTCGGATCCCACGTTGCTGTGGTTGTGGCGAAGGCGGCGGCTACAGCTCCTGTTAGACCCCTAGCCTGGGAACCTCCATATTCTGCGGGTGCAGCTCTAGATAAAAAGTCAAAAAGACAAAAAAAAAAAAAAAGAGTGAAGGAGAAACTATTTTATGGCAGCAAAAGGTTCAGGGGAGACCTTTCTATGGAGGTGACCCTTGGGGAGAGTCCAGATAAACCGAGGAAACCAGGAGAAGGGGATCCCAGGCAAAGGAGACAGTGCGTTCAGAGGCCCTGAGGTGGGACCGAAGCTGGTGTGTTTGCAGAATGAGCAGGAGGCTGGCTGAGTCAGAGAAGAGGTAGGTGGAGAGTTCAGAATCTCACAGGCTTTGGTGAGAATTTTTTTTTGTTTGTTTTTTGTATTTGCTTTTTAGTGCCGTACCCGCAGCATTTAGAGGTTCCCGGGCTAGGAGTCAAATCAGAGCTACAGCTGCCGGCCTACGCCAGAGTCACAGCAACGCCAGATCTGAGGCACGTCTGCGACCTACACCACAGCTCACAGCAACGCCGGATCCTTAACCCACTGAGAGAAGCCAGGGATTGAACCTGCGTTGTCATGGATGCTAGTTGGTGCAGTAACCGCTGAGCCACGACGGGAACTCCTCTTTATGTGTCTTTCAATCTGTCCTTTTAGTCTCTTTCCTTTCTTCTCCCTTCTTTCCTCTCTCCCTCCTTTCTCTTTCATTCATTCTAAAGAATGAAGCCTTTCTCCAGAACTCCAGTCTCACTGAGTATAACCACCTACAAAAAACCCACTTGGATGTCTCATCAGTTCCAAAAAGGAAATCACACACCCATCAGGAAATCCTGTCAGCCCTCCTTTCAAAATACATCCAGGGAGTTCCCGTTGTGGCTCAGAGGTAAGGAACCCGACTAGTACCCATGAGGACTCAGGTTTGATCCCTGGCCTCGCTTACTGGGTTAAGGATTCAGTGTTGCTGTGGCTGTGCCGTAGGCCGGTAGCTGCAGCTCCAATTCGACTCCTAGGCTGGGAAGTTTCACGTGCTTCAGATGCAGCCCTAAAAAAAGGACAAAAAAAAAGCCAGGAGTTCCCGTTGCGACTCAGTGACTAGCAAATCCAACTAGTAACCATGAGGTTGCGGGTTTGATCCCTGGCTTTTCTCAGTGGGTTAAGGATCCAGCATTGCTGTGAGCTGTGGTGTAGGTCAAAGATGCAGCTTGGATCTGGTGTTGCTGTGGCTGTGGTGCAGGCCAGCAGCTGTAGCTCTGATTAGACCCCTGTCCTGGGAACCTCCATATGCCATGGGTGTGGCTCTAAAACAACAAAAGACAGAAAAAAAAAAGGTGACCCTGGTGAAAATCATCTTGCCACCCGCTCTGCACCTGCAGCTACTCAGAAAAATATGAACAGAGAAGAATACACAAATTGGGGACTTGTCACTCTTTGATTTGATATCCAGTTACCTCACGTTATTGGTTCTATTTGTCTGTAATTCCCTGGCAGTTCACTGACCACTTCGTCCTTTCTCCACTCCCTCCCCTTAAGGGCAGATGGTCCTGCTTCTCCTGCCATTCACTCACTGCTCCTCCTCAGTCTCCTTGGCTGATTCCAGCCCACGACATCAGCGGGCCCAGCCTCAGGCCACGATTTCCACCTGCTTCCTTGCCAATCTCTCCCAGTCTTAGGAGCTTAGAAGTTGTTATTCACTGACAACTCCTAAATTCCTATCTGAAAACTAAACCTCTCCCTTGAAGTCCAGACTCAACTATTCACCTGCCTACCTGATATCTGCACTTGGACCAATTTGAACACCTGGTCCTCTTGCAGCCCTGCCTGTCCTTGATTCTGGCAGCTCCATCCTTCCAGGCCAAAGACCCTGGAGTCATTTTCACCTCCTCTCTTCTCTCACTTCCTCTACCCAATTCCACTCCACCACTCTGGTTGGAGCCACCACCACTACCTCTCACCTGAGCCACCGTAGTCACCTCCTCACTGGACCCCAGCTTCCACCCTTGTTCCTTCAAGTCTGTTCCCCAAGGGAAGACTAGTAACACCAGAGTCAGAATGTGTCCTTCCTTTGCTCATGGCTCTCACCTCCTGTAAAGGCCAAAACCTTACAGGGACTCACAAGGCCCTGCAAATCTGCCTCCCCAACTGACTCTACCTGCTGGCCACTGGCTCCCTCAACTCCAGCCCACCAGCCTCCTGCTATAGCCCTACCTCTGGCTGCACTTGCCCCCTCACCTCCTTTATTTGTCTACTCAAATGTCACCTTCTCAGGAAGGCCTCCCCTGACCACTTTACTTTAAAATTACAGATGAGTTCCCTGGTGGTTCGGCAGGTTAAGGATGTGGCATTGTCACTGCTGTGGGTCAGGTTGCTGCTGCGGCGCCAGTTTAATCCCTGGCCTGGGAACTTCTGCATGCCAGACACGACCAAAAATAAATTTAAAATACAATAATATAATAATAAAATAACAGACACACACACCATACTCCCCAACCCTTTTACCTACTTCCATTTATTTCATAGTACTTATCACTTTTTCATGTATAGATCTTGTTTATTTTGCTAAGTGTCTGACTCTCCCAACTAAAAAGTGAGCTCCATGGCGGCAGATGTTCGTCTTCTGTATTCCCTGCACCTAGAATTGTATAGGCGCTCAATATCTATTTGTTGAATTGATGAATGAAGCACTGCTGAATAACTTTGAGGACTCCAGTAGGATGCTAAACCACAAATTTCTCTGTGTAGACTTAACTCCATCATTCTGCCTTCCAACTAGAACTTGTGTTCTAGGTTCATTCCTGCCTCCATGCATCTGCTTAAAGTCACGCCTGTGCGGAGCTCACCCTGTACCAGCCAAGAAGCTCTCCCTCTGATCTCCCTCTCCTCCTGCCAGCCGTGACGTGTTTGGAAAAGGATTCCCCCTCCCCACCCCCACCCCCCCGCGCAGAATGGGAAGGTTGATAGGTTGCTATGGTTACTGCACCTGCCTGGGGAGTAATATCCCAGGGTGCCTCACCCCTACGGGTAATAGATGTTTGGCTGATCCCGAACAGCCCGGTGCAGGGGCGGGAATGAGGGGCTGCAACCAGGTTTTCTAACGCTTTCCACGCCACCTACGCAGTTGTCATGGAAACGAAGAGCTTCCCTCCAGCACCATTTCCCTCCCCTTTCTCTAAGACAGACACAGGCATAATTAGAGGGCTGGATGGGCTGGAAGACTGTCCGAAAGGCTGAAAAGCCATTGGTTCCACTGCTCTCCATCGTCTCTCACCCATCCTCCAAGAACTGCTACGCCTGCGCCGGGACGGAGTCCCCGTACCCAGCCTAGCAGGCAGCCATGGGCACGCATGCGTGCGATAGTTTTGCGCGTGCGCTCTTGTGTCATCAAGAGGCCACTGGAACGAGCGCAGCGCTAAGCTTGCGCCTGCGCAACCGCGGCCCGCTGACGGAGGCCGGTGGAAGGCAATTCTGCGCTTGCGCTGTGGCGGGGGGAGCGAAACCCCAGCTGTAAGGGCGTAGGGGGACCGACTGGCTCTAGGTGCGCCTGCGCCTCGGCTCGCGGGGCTGCCGGGGGCGGGGCCCAGAAGGGGAGGGAGCTAGCTGGCAGGGGGAGGGAAGAGGCCGCAGAAGCCCGAGCCTTGACCGACGGGCAGGCGGGGGCTGCGGCGGCGCCGGTGAGTGAACTGCGGCCCGACTCGGTCCCCACCCTCCGCGACCCTCACTCTTTCTGGAGTCTCCCGTAGCGTCCGTTGTACCTCTTCTAATCCCGGACCCCCATTAGCGTCTGAGCTCCCCTTAATTCTTGGCAACCCCCAGTCCCCTCAATCCCCGCAGACCCTAATTCCTAATATTTAATAGTCCCAGCTCCTCCACTGTCCTAGGAACCCCTATCTCGCCATTATTTTTAGACAGCCCCTCTGAGGAGCACTTCTCATATTGGTCTTACAGACGTCCCATTGCACCGGAACCCCCAGAGCGCTCCTCTGCTCCAGATCCCCCCCTTCTTGCT
>PVHT021183541.1:1927108-1954545 GCA_004024745.2 Catagonus wagneri | reverse complement strand
ATCCTCCAGACCCTCCCCGAATTTCCATCAACTCCATGGCCTGGCACTTTGCGCCGCGCGAAGCAAGAGATGGGCGCTCAGCGGGTGTCATCTATTATTAGGCACTCTGACGGCCCCCCATGGCCGGTCGCCCCAGTCAGCCCTCCGCCCCCACCCCCGTCCCCGGGGACCTAGAAGCCGGTGTCTGGGCGGCCGGGGTGGGGCGGGCGGCTCGGAGCCACTGAACCCCTGCCAGCGCCGTGCGCCCTGTGCCCGCAGCGCCGGCGCCCCCCATGCGCCAGGCAGCCGGACGACGGCGTCGGGGGGCGCCATGGCCTCGGCGGCGGCGGGCGAAGCGGAAGAGACCACCCGGCTGCGCAAGCCGCGCTTCTCCTTCGAAGAGAACCAGATCCTGATCCGTGAGGTGCGCGCCCACTACCCGCAGCTCTACGGCGCTCAGAGCCGTCGGGTGAGCGTGGCGGAGCGGCGGCGTGTGTGGGACGGCATCGCCGCCAAGATCAACGGCATCACCAGCTGGAAGCGCACTGGCCAGGAGGTGCAGAAGCGCTGGAACGACTTCAAGCGTCGCACCAAGGAGAAGCTGGCCCGCGTGCCGCACTCCACGCAGGGCGCCGGGCCTGCCGCCGAGGACGCCTTCTCTGCCGAGGAGGAGACCATTTTTGCCATCCTGGGGCCGGGTGTGTCGGGGCCAGGAGTTGGTGCAGGGGCCGAGCAGCCCCCCGGGGCCGCCTCCTCACAGCCGCCGGCCTCAAGCGCCTGTGCCCAACGCTATGTGCTGTCTGAGGACCGCAGGGAGGATAAACGGGCAGGTGAGTTCCTTCGGCATCGCTTTAGCTAAAGCAAACAGAAACTTTACTTTGTGCCAGGCGCTGTTCCAAGCCCTGTATATGGCGCATCAAATCCTCACCACAACCGTGTGAAGGGAGTGCCGTTATGATCCGCATTTTACACCTGTGGAAACTGAAGCTCACAAAAGTGAAATGACTTGCCTCAGGTCCGCAGCTAATAACTGTCAGAGTCAGAAATGGAACGCAGATCTAGGAGGCTTGGCTTTAGATTTAGAGTCCCTGCCTGGGATCATCAGCACACCCGGGATTTCGTTAAACTGTAGTGAAGGGAGGGACTCTGGAGGCAGAGTCTGGGTTCCAGTTGCAACTTTGCCACTCAGCTGTGTCATTTGGGGTAAGTTACTGCACATCAGTTTCTGCATCTGTAAAATGAGGTTAAAAAAAACTGTCCCCACCTCAGAGCCTTGTTGGGAAGATTAAATGAGTTAATATGTGTAAATTGCTTAGTACATTGCCTCCTTGTTATGTCTTGATATAGTTGCCAGTGCTGTGAAGTACGAACTGTTTCACCATTTTATAAATCAAAGATTTAGGGGAGGTTTGGTAATTTTCCCAAGGTTATGCTCTGAGTAGAGGAACTGTGGAGAGTGGAGTACAGAACTTCCCACTTAGCCTTGACTCTGGATTATCATTTCTTCTACAGCTATTCCCCAGGCACCTGACCCATGCTGGGCAATGTTGGGGACAGAGCTGTGACTGAGACATCCTCAGCTCTGGCCTTCTAGGGCTGTGGGAGTTCTAAGGGGACCACCTGACCCAGCCTGGGAAGTCAGAGAGGGCTTCTTGGAGGAGGAGGCATTGGAGCTAAGACACAAAGAGTAAGGATGAGGAAGAGCCAGGAAAGTTTTCCTGGAAGAAGAAATAGCATGTACAGTGGCTTGAAGGCAAAAAATCTTGGCCAGTTTAGGAAAGTGAGGTGTGTTTCCCAGCTGGGGGAAGGAAGGAAGGTGAGTGGAAAGATTGAAGAAAGGAAGTGTTTTGAGATGTGGTCAGAGAGTTCAGCAAAGGCCACACCATGCAGAACCTTTAGGCTGAAGTTAAGGTATTCAGTTTTATCCTAAGTACTATGAAGAGCCACTGAAGGGTTTGGATAAAGGGAGTAACATGATGAAACAAGGTGGCTCAGGATCATGTAATTTAGAGCGGTTCATTTACCCACCCAAGGTCATACAGCAAGTAAGTAGTAGGGTTGGGATTCAAATACAGGTCGAGTCTAACTCAGTCTCTGCATGTTTAACCAGATGGCCTGATATATACCATATGTATGCATAATATAAACAGTAATTCATATTGGCTGCGGGTTAATGGGTATGCCAGAATTGGATCGCACATGGTTTGTAAATATATGTCAGGACTGGGTTTTATCTTCATGGCATTTGGGAGGCATGAAAGTGTCTTAAGCAGGAGAAAGATACCGTCAGTCAGGATTCTTGTTCTCAATATGAATCAGTATTTACATCTTCAAACCTAAGCAGAGATGCGAATGTATTGTTTCAAAAGTTGTGCAACCCCTTTATTCATTCATTCATTCATTCATTCAGCAGATATTTCTTGAGTACTTGTTCTGAGACAGGCACCATGGTAGGTGCTGGGAATACTATGAAGAAAAAGACAATTTTCCTTCCCTTATGGAGTTGACCTTCTAGTTATGGGAAACCACAAACAAACAACAAAACAGATTATACAAGGAGGTAATAAGAAGTAAAAAAAGGAGTTCCCACTGTGGCACAATGGGATTGGCAGCCCCTTGGGAGCACTGGGTCGAAGGTTTGATCTCTGGCAGCCCGGCACAGTGGATTAAGGATCCAGCTTCGGCTTAGGTTACAACTGCAGCTTGGATCTGATCCCTGGCCTGAGAATTCCATATGCCAAGGGGTGGCCAAACAAAAAGGAAAAAGAAATAAAGCATGTGAAGAGGATAACGAGTGACAGGAGGCACATACACTACCACTCCTGCCCCACTATAGACAGGGTAGTCAGGGAGGGCTTCTCTTTTTTTTCGTTTTTTGTTTTTGTTTTCTGGTTTTTTAGTGCCGCAGCCACAGCATATGGAGGTTCCCAGGCTAGGGGTCTAATCAGAGCTGTTGTCATCGGCCTACACCACAGCAGCGCCAGATCCGAGCCAAGTCTGTGACCTATACCACAGCTCACAGCAATGCCAGATCCTTAACCACTGAGCGAGGCCAGGGATCGAACCCGAAACCTCATGGTTCCTAGTCGGATTCATTTCCACTGCGCCATGACAGGAACTCCAGGGAGGGCTTCTCTGGAGGACGTGAAATTTGAGCAGAGACCTAAATAGAGAGATTGAGCCAAGTAGACATCTTGGGGAAGAGTACTCCAGCTGGAGGAAAGAGCAAGTGCAAAGGCCCTGAGGCAGGAATGTGCTTAAAGCCTTCTTGATTAGAATCTCAAGCAGAGATTACAGCGTCAAACTCTCTAAAAGAGGAACTGCTCTGACTGAAGGACAAAAGGGACAGAGCCTGGGGTAGCCTGAGGCATCCTTGTTGACACTGGAAAGAGAGATAAGGGCCATTTATCTTGTAATATTTGAATGAAAGCGAGATAACAGTAGCAATATTGAGAACTTGCTGTGTGCCCTGGTGGTTCCATTAATACCTGTAATGGCCCTCAGGGAGACGGTCCTTTGCAGGGTTACCTGTCCTATGCCCACATGCACTATTTACAGGTGGTGAAACTGAGGCTCAAAGATTGCAAATAAAGAAGGTTCCCAGTGGATTAAGGACCCGACATTTTCTCTTGATGATTCAGGTTCGATCCCTGGTCTCGATCAGTGGGTTAAGGATCTGGCTTTGCCAAAAGATTTGGTGTAGGTCGCAGATGCAGCTCAGATCTGAGTTGCCATGGCTGTGGAGCTGTGGTGTAGGCCGGCAGCTGCAGCTCGGATTCCACCCCGAGCCTGGGAATTTCCATATGCCATTTGGAGGTGCAGCCCTGAAAAGAAAAAAGAAAAAAAGAGGGGAAGGAATAAATAAATATGATTTTAACTCTCATAGTGGTCCTTCTGTGACCCCTGTGAGCCCTATGGGCATCGAGGCTAGGTCTCTTTTTGTTCTTTATACTCAATAGACTAGAAAAGCCGTATTTCCAATTAGCTGCAATTCTCATGCCCCTTACGAGGGAGTCTTGGCACTGGCGAGCCCACAGCCCCTGCCCGAAGAGTGGTTAAAAGCATAGGTTCTGGAGCCTGCCTGGGTTCAAATCCCTCTTCTCCCATTCACCAGCTCTATGACACCTCTCTGGGCCTCAAGTTACCTCATCTATAAAATGGGCTAATAATGATAGCACCTACCCCAGAGACTGGCTGGGAGGACTGGGCGAATAACATAAGAGGAGAGCTTAACCACTTTGCCCAGGGCCGACCGGGAAAGTGTTCCAACCACCCTTAGCTCTGGTTCTCCCTCCCAACCTCTCCTTCCGCCCCCAGTCTGGCAGGCCTAAAGAGGCTGGAGCCCTAGCATTCAGGGCTGGAGTGAGTGGTGATCCTGCTGGAGGGAACAGCATGTACGCTGGCCCTGAAGCAAGGAAGAGGAATAGAGGGGGCAAGAGCTGGAGTTCACTGATGGCTCAGTGGGTTAAGGATCCGGTATCGTCACTGCAGCAGCTTGGGTCGCTGCTATGGTACGGGTTCAATCCCTGGTCTGGGAACTTCTGCATGTCATAGGCATGGCTGAGAAAAAAAGGAAAGAAAGGGGTAAGCGCTGAGGCCTAGCAGCCCTAGAGAGGCAGGACTGTCCCCGTGGGTGTTGGGGAGTTGTGGGAGGGTTGCTGCCAGGACCTGGTGCCCAAGCATACTGCCATCCTGGAAACCACAGTTCTTCTCTCATTAGAGACAAAATTTTGTGCTGGACATTGTTCTAGGCACTAATAAACAGCAGTGAACAAAACAAAGCCCTGCCTGATGGAGCTGACTTGAGGAGGAGACAGACCACAAACAAAGCGAGCCCGTGCCAGGTGGAGATAAGTGCTCTAAAAGAAATCAGGTAGGGTTAGGAGAGAGACAGGGACAGGGGCCAGGAGCCACTTTAGATGGAGGGTCAAGGAAAGTCTTCCCAAGGAGGCCTTGTTTGAGCAGAGACCTGAGGAGGTGAGGGAGGGAGCCAGGCATGTGTCTGGGAACAGACCCCTGCAGGGCGCGGGAACAGCAGGTACAAAGGCCCTGAGGCAGGAGGGGCCCTAATGAAGACCAGCAAAGAGGCCAGTGTGGCTGGAGCCAAATGAACAAGAGGGAGAGAGAGAAAGAGGGAGCACGAGGAAGGATGGGAGGTGAGGTTAGGAGGCAGTGGAGGCAGATTGGGGGTTGGGGTGGGGGTGGGGTTGAGAATTTTGCTTTTAATATGAGAAAAGAGCCACAGGAGGATTTTGAGCAGAGAAAGACTTCTGATTTCTTCTTTTTTAAAAAATATTTTTATTGAGATAGAATTCTCACACCGTACAATCCACCCTATTAAAGTGTACAATTTGGAGTTCTTGTGGCTCAGCGGGTTAAGAACCCAACACAGCATCCATAGGATACAGGTTCAATCCCTGGCCTTGTTCAGTGGGTTAAGATTCCAGCGTTGCTACAAGCTGCAGTATAGTTCGAAGATGCAGCTCGGAACTGGCATGGCTGTGGCTGTGGCTGTGGCTGTGGCTGTGGCTGTGGCTGTGGCTGGCAGCTACAGCTCCAATTCAGCCCCTAGCCTGGGAACTTCCTTATGCCATGGGTGTGGCCCTAAAAAGCAAAAAAAAAAAAAAAAAAAAAAAAAAAAAATTAGTGGCTTTTAGTATATTCATGGAGTTGAGCAAGCAATTCTAGAACGTTTTCATCACAGCAGAGAGAAACCCTGTCCACCTAGCCGTGAACCCCCACCTTGTCCCCCCATCTCTGCCCAGCCCTAGGCAACTACTGATATACTTCCTGTCTCTACAGATTTGCTTATTTTGGACATTTCATAGAAATGGATCATATAATATGGGGTCCTTTGTGAATAGCCTCTTTTCCCGCAGCCTAACAGACGTGTATTTTAATTGGACCCCTGAGGTTGCTGATGGAGAACAAACTCTAAGGGGCAGGGGTGGACCCTGGGGACACAGTGAATAATCCAGGTGGGGAAAGGGTGGTGGCTGGACCAGGGTGGGAGCCTTGGAGGTGGACAGATGTTGGATTGGTGTGAAGGCAGAGCCAACAGTATTGGTACATGAACGGTGTCCTGGGAGAGAAGAATGAGTTTTTTGTCCCGAGCAGCTAGAGGGACAACATTGTCTGAGATGGGGGTGGCCGAGGAGGAGCACATTGGCCGAGGACCAGGAGCTCAGCTTCTTGGGGCCAGGGAATTGGAGGCCTCGTTAGACAGGACCATTGGAGGGGACAGGCTGAGTACACAGGCAGAGGGAGAGGCTCAGACTGGGCCCGGAAATCTGGGAGCCTCTGCGCGCAGACTCTTCAAGTCCAGGAGCGGAAGTGAGATCCCAAGTGAGAGGAGGCAGACGAAGCCCCCCGGGCAGGCTTGCAGTTGAACTGGTACAGCCCAGTTGAGACTTCATTCTGCTTGGACAGAGCTCCCTGCCCCTACCCCGACTCTCTCCCAGGCACTCCTACCCTCCCCCGCCCAGGCCTCCTCAGGATCAAGCAGTATGGCCAGAGCAGTGTGGTCAAGACTGGGGAGGGGGAGGTGTCTGGATGATTCAGAACCTTTTAGAAGGTTTGCTCTTACTCTGATGGAGATAAGAGCTACCTGGCCCAGCAGGGGGCCTCCAGGACCCTGTTTTCTTTAAGGCTGGCCTCGGCCACCAGGTCATTGTCAAATACATTGTCTCTCTCCCCTGGGTCAGAGGGCTTCTTTTCCAAAGCATGATCCATCTTAGGGTTTTTTTGCGTGCGATTTTTCTGTTTGCTTGCTTGCTTTTATCAGCGTATAGTTCATTTACAATGTTGTGTGAATTTCAGGAGTATATAGCAAAGTGATTCAGTGATACATATGCAGGTATTTTTTTCAGATTTTTTTCCCTTTATTACAAAATATTGAGTCCCCTGTGCTATACTGTAGGTCCTTGTTGGCTGACTTAGGTTTTAAAAGGACAGCTTTGCAGAGTTCCTGTCATGGCACAGCGGCTAACGAATCCGACTAGGAACCATGAGGTTGCGGGTTCAATCCCTGGCCTTGCTCAGTGGGTTAACAATCCTGTGTTGCTGTGGCTGTGGTGAAGGCCGGCAGCTACAGCTCCGACTGGACCCCTAGCCAGGGAACCTCTATATGCTGCCGGTGCAGCCATAAAAGGACAAAAAGGCAAAAAAAAAAAAAAGAAAACAGCAAAAAAAATAAAAGGACAGCTTTGGAGCCAGGCTGGGTGGGAGGTGGAAAAGGGACTCCTAACAGCGTTAGGGGGTCACCCACATTTTACTTCTCTCTCTCTCTCTCCACAGATACATCAGCCCACAGCAAGGGGGGCTCCAGCAGTCCCGAGCCTTGGGCTAGGCCCCCCTGCAATCCCCAGGAAGGGGGCTGCCAGCCACCCAAGGAGCGTGAGTCCTCGCCCCCTCCAGCCCTGCAGACTGTCCAGCTGCCCCGCCTGGCCTTGTCTCCACCACCCCAAGCCCCTCCTCCGCCACCACCACCACCCCCCCAGCTACCGCAGCAGGTCCCAGTGGCACCCTCACCGCCTAGCCCCTCACTCCCTGCTCTGCCACCCTCGGCCCCAGACCCCTCCCTGGACTTCCTGCGGGCCCAGCAGGAGACTGCCAACGCCATCCGGGAGCTGGCTGGCACCCTCCGGCAGGGACTGGCCAAACTCAGCGAGGCCCTGAGCGCCCTGCTGCCCCTTCTGCCCGGAACCCCAGTTGACCCTCTGCCCCCGCCCCCGCCCCCCCCTCCACCCTCGAGGCCCCTTCCGCCCCCACCCTCCCCCAAGGTGGAGGTGACTCCAGAGCCTGTGTCCGTGGTGGCTGCTGTCGTGGACGGGGCTGTGGTGGCAGCCAGGGGGGTGATCATTGCCCCTAGGAGTGAGGAGGGGGTCCCCCGGCCCCCCCAAGTCCCCCTCCCTCCCCAGGGCTCCCCCCCACACAAGAGGAGGAAAAGTTTCCCTACACGGAAGAGGAGGGGGCGATGGAAATCTCCCTGAGAACCCAGGTTCGAGCTTGTCTGGCTCCTCTGCCTGCCCCTCCTCCCCCCAGCTTGGCCCAGTGGGGGAGGGGCTGCACCTTTCGCATCCCAGCTGCACTCTGGCTCCCTGCTGCGGGGGGCACAAGCACCCCACTTCCCTGTACTAGTTAGTGCCTGATTCTGGGGCGGAGGGGGCTCCCTGCTGGGCCCCTCCAGCCCTTTCTCCAGTACAGCGCTGTCTGCCTGGCTGCTTCCCTTAACCCCGACTTCTAAGCCATCGATTTGATGTTATTTATTACTGCCCTTGGTGGGTTGCGGAGGGAACCTGCACATCCCCCCTCCCCTAACAACTCCTGGCCTTGACTTGAACAGAATTGACCCTTGGGGCCCCCCCCCCACCTCCCCACCCCAGCCTTTGGAGGGGGCGGGGGTCCTGAGACAAATCAGAATAGGGATGGATGGAGAGGATCCTGCAGTCTGTACCCTAGGGAGCAGGGGTGGAGTTCTGGGTGGGGAGGTGTAGGTTGAGCCTTCTGCCTCCCATTGCAGTCTCTGACCTCCAGAGCTCAACCCCTTCCGTTCTCCCCAGTGGTGACAAAATATCAATAAACTTATTTTTAATACAATCACTTGAGGCTCTGTCCGAGACAGGCCTGGAGTTCCAACACCTGCACCTGTCCCCACCCCTTCATGGGCAGGCGACACTACCTTGAATTTGGAAGCTCTGCTGGTGGTTTTCCAGCCTTTTTTTTTCTTTTCTTAAAGCCATCAAGTCCTGTGTTAATTTTTTTTTTTTTTTTTTTTTTTGGATTCATATGGGATCTCGGTTCCCAGACCAGGGACTGAACCTGGGCTGCAGCCGTGAAAGTGCCAAGTCTTAACCACTAGATCACCAGTCCGGCTGTGTTCAAATTGCATTCCTACTTTTTCATCCTTCAGATCGCAGCCTAAAGGTCATCTCTAGGAGGACATCCTGGATCTCTTCCCCTCGGCTAGGATGGCTCTGCTTCTTAGATTCTCTTTCAGGATCCTGTGGTTCCTAAATGAACATACGCTTTTATCTGTTTAAAGCCTGCTTCCCCTATAGTTTCATAAAGGCAGGAGCTGGTTCCTTTTTTTTACTCCCAAACTGGCTGCAGAGCCTGGTAGCAAAGTAGATAATAACTGTCACGTTGGTGCTGCCCTGGCCAGCTGTGTAATTATGGGCCGCCAGTGTCCACATCTGTCATATGGGCATAAAGATTTAGGAGCCTTGGAGTTCTTTTTGTGGCTCAGTGGGTTAAGAACCCGACTAGTACCCATGAGGATGCAGGTACGATCCCTGGCCTCTTTCAGTGGGTTAAGGGTCGGGCATTGCCACAAGCTGCAGCATAGGCTGCAGATGGCGCTTGGCTCTGGTGCTGCTGTGGCTGTGGCCTAGGCCAGCAGCTGCAGCTCCAATTTGACCCCTAGCCTGGGAACTTCCCTATGCCACAAGCGAGGCCCTAAAAATGAAACAAAAGATGTAGGTGCCTTTACTTCCTACAACTACAGTCTATTCATCCTCAGGTCACAGCTCAAATATCACCTCCTCAGGAAAGCCTTTCCTGACACCCCTTAACCCCCCAGCAGTTATAAAAAGAAATGCATTTAAATAATCCTTTGAGTAAATTTAAATTGAATGATTGCTTCCATTACCAGGAGGAGTCTTGTCAGGACCTGGCCTGAGCCTATCTTAGTCATGGCTGTGTCCTCAGAATTGCCCAACACAGAAGAGAGGTTGAACTTTTGAAGTAATGGGAACTTAAAGACAATTCTCATTTATAGTGCTCCTTTTCAGGGTCAGGCACCAAGCTAAGCATTTCTTTGCATGTTTGCATTTTAACCTGAAGATAATCAATGAAAAGCAGATTTTAGGGGGTCTCCATTTTTTTTTCCTGAATTTAGAGACTTGCCCTAAATTTTTCAGGTGACAATCCAGTCCACCTCAAGCCAGCGTCTGGCCAAAACTCCTTACTCCCACTAGTGTTAACTAAAGCTGGTTAAGGATCCAGGGTTGTCACTGCAACAGCTTGGGTCACTGCTATGGTGTGGGTTCGATCCCTGGCCTGGGAACTCACACATCCCACAGGGGCAGCAAAATAAATAAATAAATAAAAGTGGAATGGCCCAAAGACAATTTTACAATTTTAGGAGATAGATGGATGGCCTTTTTAATGGTTCTGTATGTACACAGGGTTTTTTTTGTTCATTTTTTTTTTTTAATAGCTGCACCTGCAGCATATAGAAGTTCCCAGGCTAGAGGTCAAATCAGGGGTCAAATCAGAGCTGCAGCTACAGCCCTACACCGCAACAACGCCAGATCTGAGTCCCATCTGCAACCTACACTGCAGCTGTGGTAATGCCAGATCCTTAACCCACTGAGCGAGGCCAGGGATCGAACCCGCATTCTCATGAATACTAGTCGGTTTGTTACTGTTGAGGCACGATGAGAACTCCGTATGTATATAATTTTAACTTACTTTATAAAAATGGGTCTAGCACATAAAACCCATGACTATGTACATAATACTGCTTAAGATGGGGCAAAAGTAAACTTTTTCCCCGGAGTCAACTTAAGAAAAATGTTAAGAGAATAATACAGGTGGGGAAATTGCGACGCTGAGACTGAAAATCAGACCTGCTGTGGTTGCAGTGCAATAAGGGGTAGTTGGGCAGGTATTCCTTGATTAGTTAGAAAACCACTAATGAGTGTAATTCGCAACTAATTCAAAATATTTTTCAGCGCTTCACAGGAACCTAGGCCTAAAGAGAGGAAGAGGCTGATGTGATGTGGGTTAAAATCTGGAGACCCTTCTCTCCCCCACATGCTCGCGCTTCCAAGCCTGCCCTGCAGGGAACGGTCGCCAGGAAAAAAACACGGGGGTCCCCAAAACCTGCACAAGCCTATCAGGTAGTAAGCCTATAAGGAAAAAGGTGGTCTAGCTCTTGCTCTCCCCAGAAACTAAGCACCCCTCACCCTCAACTTTGCCATCCCTGGCCTCCTTCCCTTCCTCAACATTAATGAGCCGTAGAGGGTGAGGGTCCTCTCAACGCGGTGCTCAGAAAACACGGAAAGATTGTCCAGAAATTTGGGGGCGGGGGGGGGGTAAGGACATACAGCGGGAATCGGGAAGGCCCCCCAACCTTCCTTCCAGACAGCGGAAGTACGTCAGTTTGTTCGTTCCGCAGAGCGTTTTGGGAATTGTAGTGAAGGTGGGGGAGGCGGAGACACTGATAGTGTAACCCTTTGGAGACCAGAGCGCGTTGGCAGAGCTGGAACAGAGTTGGGGGCGCCCCGCCACTCCCTTTAGCAGTTAAGGCAGCTGAGGCTGGGAACTTCAGTTCTCTCCTTTTTCCGGCCGTTGCTGGCTCCAGTCAGAGGCTGACATTCAAGATTTGGAGCAAGAAGTGCCAAGTGAACAGCCCAGCCCAACGCTAAAGTTGTCAGCTTCCGTCCCGCTGCCCTGAAGCTGACCAATCAAGACCCCCCCCCGCCCCGCCCCAGGAGCGGCTGCTTTCGTAGCCAGTCATTGGCCCACCTTTGAAGGGCGGGAACTGAGCTTCAGAGAAGGCAAGACTTTTGTCTAAAGCCGCACAGCATGTCGGAACAGAAACTGGACGCCAGGAAACCTGTCCACCTCCTACAATTTCTGAGTGCGTCGTGGCTCCTACCATTCGTATCACATCCCTGCCCCCAACCCTTGTGCTCGAAATGCTCGGAACAAGTCAAACTCCCTGCCCCGCGGCGAGAAGTGGTAAAGGTTGCGCAGCGGCGAGCCCTCAACCTCCCCTGCCGCCCGCCGTCCCCTTTAAGAACCGGCCCCGGCGGGACTACGTTTCCCAGAAGGCTTTGCCGGCGCGTTATGTAACTTTCCCTGCGAAGCGGCCTCTGGGGCAGAAGGAGGTGGAGGCGGCGGTGGCGGCCGTTGGAGCGGCGGTGGCGGGAGCGGCGGGAGCCCGAGGCGGCGGCGCTCGCGGCCCATCGCGGGGCCCGAGCTGTGCGCCTCGGCCCGGAGCCCGGAGCAGGCTGGGGCGCCGACGTACCTTTGCCTGCCTTATCGAAGAGGCGGGAGTGAGGAAAAAGGCTTAGGGCCGGGGGGGCGGGGAAGGGGGGCCGGGCCTGGATCCGCTGGGAGGCCAAGCCAGAGGCCCGATTGTGGCTCGTGCGGTCCCGGGAACACAAATCGAACGTCGGCGGCGCGGATCGAACGTCGGTGGCGGCGGGTGGATTGAGGGGTCCCGAAGGCGCGCGTTTGGGGGCTATGGCGTCCGTGCAGGCGTCCCGCCGCCAGTGGTGCTACCTGTGCGACCTGCCCAAGATGCCGTGGGCCATGGTGTGGGACTTCAGTGAGGCCGTGTGCCGCGGCTGCGTGAACTTCGAGGGTGCAGATCGCATCGAGCTGCTCATCGATGCTGCCCGTCAGCTCAAGCGCAGCCACGTGCTCCCCGAGGGCCGCTCGCCGGGGCCCCCGGCCCTCAAGCACCCGGCCACTAAGGACCTAGCTGCCGCCGCCGCACAAGGTCCTCAGTTGCCGCCTCCACAGGCCCAAGCCCAGCCATCGGGGACAGGCGGCGCTGTCTCGGGCCAGGACCGCTATGACAGGGCCACATCGTCTGGCCGCCTACCACTCCCCTCGCCCGCTCTGGAGTACACCTTGGGGTCGCGCTTGGCCAATGGGCTGGGCCGCGAGGAGGCTGTGGCGGAGGGGGCACGAAGGGCCCTGCTTGGCTCCATGCCCGGCTTGGTGCCCCCCGGGCTGCTGGCAGCTGCGGTGTCTGGCCTGGGAAGCCGAGGCCTGACGCTGGCACCCGGCTTGAGCCCTGTCCGTCCACCCTTCGGCTCCGATTTCGAGAAGGAGAAGCAGCAGAGGAACGCGGACTGTCTGGCAGAACTGAATGAGGCCATGAGGGGCCGGGCAGAGGAATGGCATGGGCGCCCCAAAGCTGTGCGGGAACAGCTGCTGGCGCTGTCTGCCTGCGCCCCTTTCAATGTCCGCTTCAAAAAGGATCATGGGCTGGTGGGGCGGGTGTTCGCCTTCGATGCCACTGCCCGCCCGCCGGGCTATGAGTTTGAGCTGAAGCTCTTCACCGAATACCCCTGTGGTTCTGGCAACGTGTATGCAGGAGTCCTGGCTGTGGCTCGTCAGATGTTTCATGATGCTCTGCGGGAGCCAGGCAAGGCACTGGCCTCATCAGGCTTCAAGTACCTCGAATATGAACGCCGACATGGCTCAGGAGAATGGCGCCAGCTGGGGGAGCTGCTAACTGATGGTGTCCGCAGCTTCCGAGAGCCAGCTCCCGCAGAGGCCCTACCACAGCAGTACCCAGAGCCAGCCCCGGCAGCTCTGTGTGGCCCACCCCCACGAGCCCCATCCCGGAATCTGGCTCCCACGCCACGCCGTCGCAAGGCGTCCCCTGAGCCCGAGGGTGAGGCCGCTGGGAAGATGACCACTGAGGAGCAGCAGCAGCGACACTGGGTGGCACCCGGTGGCCCATACTCCAGTGACACCCCTGGAGTGCCCTCGCCCATCGCCGCCCTGAAGAACGTGGCTGAGGCCCTGGGTCACTCCCCCAAGGACCCTGCCGGGGGTGGTGGCCCAGTGCGTGCAGGGGGAGCCAGCCCAGCAGCCTCCTCCACGGCCCAGCCTCCAGCCCAGCATCGTCTAGTGGCCCGTAACGGTGAGGCAGAAGTTAGCCCCACCGCAGGGGCAGAAGCGGTTAGCGGGGGTGGTAGTGGTACTGGGGCGACCCCTGGGGCCCCCCTGTGCTGTACCCTGTGCCGGGAGCGGCTGGAAGACACCCACTTCGTCCAGTGCCCCTCAGTGCCCGGACACAAGTTTTGCTTTCCCTGCTCAAGGGAGTTCATCAAGGCACAGGGCCCTGCTGGGGAGGTGTACTGCCCCAGCGGAGACAAGTGCCCGCTAGTGGGCTCCTCCGTCCCCTGGGCCTTCATGCAGGGTGAGATCGCCACCATCCTTGCTGGAGACATCAAGGTTAAGAAAGAAAGGGACCCCTAGGCCACCACTGCCATCAGTCTACTGCCCACCCCCCCCCCCACCCCCTTGCTACCTACCGCTCCTGCGGATAAATTATTCCCTCCCCCACCCAGCCCAGTGCCTCCCCCACCTGTATACATACCCCCTTCCTTTTCCCAGATGGGTCCCTTGGGGTAGATGCATTGAGGGTGGGGGGAGAAAGCTTGTGGCTTCTGTCTGAGGGAGTGTTTGGGGGTCCCTTGACCCCTCCAGTTTCCCTCTCCCCTTCTTGGCTTGGCTTTGCTGCTGCTTGTAGTTGGGGGGAGAGGTGCCCCCCTCCTCCTTGAGACAGGGCCTCCTGAAATCTCGCTCTTTATAAACGAAGCAAAAGCATTTTATTGCCCCCCCACGCCCCCTTTTCCTCCTTCAATAAACTGAAAGATGGGTTTTTTCCTTCTTGGTCCCTTAGTTGTGTGAGATGCTGCGCCCCCTTTGGGACCGAGCTGGTGCTGCAAGTTCGGAGCGGACTTGTAGCCTCCAGGTGGCGCCCTTCACTCAGGTTCGCCCGCTGGCTGTTCTACAGATGCTGGCAGCTACTCAGGCGTTCTAGCCATCAGCCCGTTTTCCAGGTGACAGGACTGAGGCACAGAGAGGGGATGGCTCTTTCAGGGGAGCCACAGCCAAGATCGGGAATTAGGTTTCCTTTCCGGCGCACCCCCTATTTCTCCCGAGAAGGTGAAGGACTCAGTGCCCCCAAGGGGAGGGGAAAGAGGCATCAGAAGGTTTCCCCAAAGGGACGGGCAGTGAGTTCTTACTGGGCAGGGAGCAAGATTGCTTAGGTTAGATTGCTACCGGGACTGCCCCAGGAAGGAGAACGTTTACGTCGTGAAGTACACTAACAGGGTCCCTGGAAACCAGGTGACTGCTTCTCGCCTCCGGTGGTGCCCTGATCAGCGCGCCTATCTCCGGAGACCAGCCTCAACGGCGGCCGCCGCCGTGACTGGCCGGGGAAAAGGCGCTCCCCCCGCGGCCGCCTCTGATGTGCGCGGCCTTGTCCCACACCTGTCCTGGTGGGCTGATTATTAACCAGGACTTCCTGCTCGCTGGCGTCACGGGGCGGGGCCTGAGCGGCTGCGGCAAAGCAAGGGTTAAGGGGGAGGGGGCGGCCCAAAGAGCCCAGCCCCGACCCCGGCAGCCTCTCCCCCGCGACCCTGAGGTCGAGATTCCGGGAAGGGGGGAACCCGGGCGCAAACGCTAGCGGCTGGACAGAGAGCCGGGGATTGACAGTGTGGCCTGCCCCCGCACGGCCCTGTCACACGGCTCCGAGGCCCTGGTTGGCCCCAGGTCTCAGGAACCCAGGTGTTACACCTGGCAGACCTTAACGTCCTGACCCAGCCTCTTGGTCACCCAGGTGTCCCACCCACACAACGTGCAGAGCCCGGTCCCAACTCTCAAATATTAGGGACCCTGGGGCTTTGTCCTCCACATCTGCAGGACCTCAGATCTTGCGCTAAGGGGTCTCCTCCCCTCCCCCAGGCAGCAGGTCTCAGGTGTTCTGCCACCCCTGGCACTGCCAGCCTGGGCTCTGGGCAGGGCTGGGAAAACCACCCCTGATTAAATACACCAGGTGATAAGCCTGGGGCAAGGGAGACGCTGGATGGAGCCCCATGCCTGGGCACCAGTCCTGGGCAATCTTGTGGCCTCCCTCCCCTGACCCAGCTGCACAGACTCAAGTCCCAGGTAGCTCCCCCTCCCCCATCCTCAGAGCTAGAGGCCTTCAGACACGGGGCGCTGTGCCCCAGTGGGGGCTAAAGAGCTGTGGAGGACACCTGGTCCTTTAAGAACAGCTGGTGGGTGGGTGGGGGGCAGGGGAGTTACCCCCAGCCTGGCTGGTGTGTATTCTAGATAGAGGCTGGGTTAACTATTAACCCAGCAGAGGGCCTGAACTGTGTGGGTGTGGGGGGCTGATCCAGCCCCCCTTCATCCAGGACCCGGGTGGGGCCAGAGTGGAGGGGTTCTGGATTGATTTGGGGATCATTGGGTAAATGAGAAACAGAGACACAGAAAGAGAACCAGGCCAAGACAGAGACAACAGAGCTGGGAGGACGGGGAGAAGACAGACACCCAGAAAAGGAGAGGTTGAGAGACCCCCAGAGATGAGGGGGATAAGGTAGAAACAGAGAGAGAGGGAGAGACAAACTTCAGAAAAGAGAATTAGAGAAATATCCGCATGGGTTAAGAGGCTTAGATACACTGATAAAATGCCAACGATACAGAAGGAGAGAGATCTGGAGAGAGGAGAATAAAGAAGCGGGGGGAGGGCAGGTGTGAAGTCGGGGAAAGGTACAGATTTAAACGAGTTAAGAATCTTCAGGAATTCCCGTTGTGGCACAACGGTTAACGAATCTTGACTAGGAACCATGAGGTTGCGGGTTCAATCCCTGGCTTTGCTCAGTGGGTTGATGATCCGACGTTGCCGTGAGCCATGGTGTAGATTGCAGACGCGGCTGGGATCCCGAGTTACTATTGCTGTGGCGTAGGCCGGCGGCTAGAGCTCCGATTAGACCCCTAGCCTGGGACCCTCCATATGCCATGGGTGCGGCCCTAGAAAATGTGTCATGACTCTGCTGAAACAAATCTGACTTGTAAACGTGAGGATGCAGGTTCGATCCCTGGCCTTGCTCAGTGGGTTAAGGATCCGGTGTTCCTGTGAGTAAGTTGTGGTGTAAGTCGCAGACCTGGTTCAGATCTGGCGTGGCTGCGGCTGTGGCTGTGACTGCGGTGTAGGCTGGCGGCTACAGCTCCAATTTGACTTCTAGCCTGGGAACTTCCATATGCCACGTGTGTGGCACAAAACAAGCAACAACAACCAAAGAATCTTCAAACTCAAAAGTTCTATGAGACAGAGGTAGAGAACAGAGTTCTGTGAAGAAGGGCAGGGCTGGGTCTATTTTTGTCACTTGGTCTCTATGACAAGACCTGGCTTACTCCACCCTCCAGGTCCCAGCTCAGCTGACACCTCTTCCAGGAAGCCCTCCTTGACGCTCGGTCTTTCAGGTGCCACCTTTGGGTTCCCACAGGCTCTCAACTCTCCTATCCCAGCCCTGAGCATTTAGGATCATTACTGTCTGGGGACTGGAATATAAGCCACATAAGGGCAGGGCCAGTCCTGTCTCAGTCACACCTGTGTCCCCAGCATTGCCCAGCACTGGCAATTTTAAAGGATAGGTAGATTAATGAACTCCTTGCCTTCAACAAATGTTTATTCAGTGTCCACTGTGTGACAAGCATGGCAGTAGGTGCTGTGGCTACATCAGGGAACGGAATGCAGCCCCTACTCTCATGGCAGTGACATTCCCGTGGGAGTTACAGACAGAACCATACGTACGACAGCCATGGAGTGGTAAATCCCAAGAAGAGAAAATAAACCAGGGAGGGGAAAGGGAGAGTGATGGAGAAATGGTATTTTAAAGAGGAAGGTAGGGCTCTCTGTGGTGACACTAAAAACTGAAGGAGGTGAGGGAGCGAGTCAAGGGCAATCTAGGGGAACAGCGTGTGCAAAGGCCCTAGGTTGGGAGCCTGCTTGGTTCATTCCAGAAGCCACAGGTGGTCAGTGCAGCTATGGCAGGTGGAAGAGTGATAAGGCTGAGGTCAGAGGGTTAGTAGAGGAACCTTGGTAAGGACTTGGGGTTTGGGGGGGTTGTTTTTGTCTTTTTAGGGCCACACTGGTGGCATACAGAGCTTCCCAGCTAGGGGTCTCATCGGAGCTGCAGCTTCCGGCCTACGCTACAGTCACAGCAATGCGGGATCCGAGCCCCATCTGCAACCTACACCACAGCTCACGACAATGCAGGATCGTCAACCCATTGAGCAAGGCCAGGGATCGAACCCAAGTCTTTATGGATGCTAGTCAGGTTCATTACCGCTGAGCCATGACGGGAACTCCGGGATTTTGTTTTAACGGGAAAGGGTAGAAGGTTTCAAACACTGAAAAAGGGGCTGAAGCAAAAGAGACAGAAATAGCAATCAGCTGGGATGGACAGCAGCCTGTTCATCGGTGTGGCTGGGGCTCAACAGAGGGCTTAGTATGTCCGCCCAATGCCAGTGTACGCAGGAGTGAATAAGACCCAGATCGACAGAGAAATTGAATGATGTTAGCCGGATGGACAGACTCCCAGGAAGGAGCCAGGTAGGGACCCAGGGACGCCTGGGGACAGCGGATGCAGACAGACAGACAGCAGCCCAGCTGAGCGGTCCCATTCCTTCCAGAGCCCTCCCCACCCGGAAACCTTCCCAGGAGCTGGAAAAATCCCCCAGGCGCCCCTGCCCGCCTTGCCCGTGGCGTGCCCACTCACACCTCAGGCAGAGGAAGCTGGCAGGCCCCACAGGAACCTTTCTGTGCGGGGGGAGTGGAGGCGGGCGGGTGGCAGGGACGAAGCTAGAGGAGTGGCGGGCGGGCAGGCAGCGGGCAGCGGCTACACAAAGGCCCCAGTGTCTGCCCCTCCTGCCCCCAGTACAGATATAAATAATATGTACATATACCTTTATATACACACCAGCGGGCTGGGGCGGGAGGCTGGGGGCCACACGCTTCCCAAAGGACCCCGGCCTGGCAGGGGTCCGCTCGGGGGGGGGGGGGCAGGTGGAGGGGTGGTACGCTGGGGGCTCGGAGACACACTTCGATAGGGGCCAGGACCGAGAGGCTCAAGCTGAGGGACACGGGGACAGAAGGCAAGAGAGAAAGTTACCAAGTGTGAGAGAGACACAGAAGGAGACTGGCTGCTGCCGACCCCGAGTTTGAAAGCAAGTGCTAGAGAGAGTAGGCTGGCTCAGATGGAAACGGATCAGGAAAAGCAGAGGCACCCAAGTTCTCTGAGAAAAGACAGAAGAAGTCAGAGGTAAAGGGACAGTGAGCCAGGGAAGACAAGGGTCACCTCGGAGAAAGGCAGAGCCGCAGAGAAAGCCAGGTGGGAGGAAGTGGGGACAGAAAAGAGACAGAGAGGCCAGCAGATACCCAGAGAGGGACAGAGAGAGAAGCAGGCAGGCGGGGCCGGGCCAAGGCTGGGGGCTGGGGAAGGGTCAGGGCACGGCTGCAGTTTAGGGGCACCGCCTGCTGGGCCCTGGTCCAGTTGGGTCCAGGGCAGGCTAAGGGGCAGAGAGCGGAGGTAAGGGAGGTGGCCCTTGGGTTCCGGATCTGGGTGTTTGCCTGGGGCAAGCATTGCAAACAGGCGCCCAGCCTGGCCTGTGGCGGGGCGAGGGTGGAATGGGCTGGGCCCCAGCTCTGGGCACCAGTGGGCCCGACACGCCCACCTGTGGCCTGGGTGGTGACTAACACACATGGTGACACCTGGGTAGAATGGTGACACACAGGGGGACAGACACAGTGACACACAGGGACAGATATAGGCAGACCCAGAGTGTCTGAGACATAAACAGACCCATAGAAGCCAATGACAGAGAGGCACTGTAATAGACACAGTGCCAGACACACAGCAGTGACAGACGCCAGGACACGATGATGGACAAACAGTGTCAGGCTTAGAGACAAAGGAATAAAACACTGTGACAGAGGACACAGTGATACATGCACACGCACAGTGACACAAGCAGAGCAACACCTACAGAAACCAGTGACAAGACACTGTCACAGACTCCTCAACCACCCACACTGCTGGCTTCTGGGATGTGCTCTCAGCATCCTCTAGCATGGCGTGAGCAGGGGTGATCGTGAGGGACGGCTTGGGACCCCAGGTCTCCTCTGCGCTGCTGTTGGCCCTCCTGTGCTCTAGGACAGCACTCTAGTGAAGGGCACTGGCTCTGGGCCAGGGTTCAAGTCCTAGCTCTCCACTCTCCGTATGACCTTGGGGAAGTCACTTCACTTCTTCACGCCTCAGTTTCCCCAGTGATAAAGAGGGTGGTGGGAAGGATTGGGTTAATCAGTTCTGTAAGGAGCCTGCACAATGCCAGACACATGGCAAGCCCTAGTAGCCGTTATTATTATTATTTATTATTGTTATTATTTTCATCATCATTATCATCTGTCTTCTGATGCAGAGAGCGCTCTGCCCACAGCTGGGGCCCTGACTTGGACCGAGTTGCCTAAAGCCCACAAACCGTGTCCAGGTCCATCTGTCCCAGCCCAGGCTTCTCTGTGTCCCCATGGCTGTCCCTCTAGTCCTGATCCCTAGCGTCCTCATGTCTGTCCATGCGTCCCGTGTCTGACTGTGGTACTTTTCCATGCTGGCCACCAGCCGGCTGTCCCTGGGGTGGGGGTCACACCTGCCCACGCCAGCCGAGCTGGTGGCCACCAGACACCCTGACGGATGGCCCCACCCTCCCCCCAGGACCCTACAGCAACACCCGCCCCTCTGGCCACCTGAGGTCCCCACTGGGGCGGCCTGAGGCCTGAGCCTGGGGACAGGAAGCCCCAGGCCTGGCCGCCCTGAAAGCCTCTTTCAGCCCGGGCCTCCTCCCGCCGCCACCGACTCCTCCTGCGGAATAATATTTGGGCTGTTGGCCGGGGGGCGGGGGCCAGATCCGGAGGCCGCCTGGGAGAAGCCAGAAACCGCAGGGCTTCCTGCCTCGGGCCGGCGGACTCCGGGAGAGACCCCCAGGCCCGAGGGAGGGGGGCGGGCACCCGGGGAGACTGAGGGCCTTTCTCTGGACCCAGTTGTTTTTTCCAGCAACCGGGAGGAATTCCCCAGCCTGCCCAGGACAGCGAGGCCGGTGGGACGCTGACGGGGAGCCAGCACGGCAGGGGGTGGGGGGGGCGACACGCTGCCCGCAGGGCAGCACGGCGGCGACAGAAATAGAGGGCCTGGCTGGCGGCGAGGTGGCAGGTAGAAGCGGAAACCCAGGGAGCTGGGAGAGGGATACCGGAGGAGGAGGAGAAGCCGAGGAGCCGAAGGGGTGTGGGGGGGAGGTGGACCCCAAGGGAGGAAGAATCAGAGCCCCCAGGAGAAGGAGGAAGCTATCTGGAGGCCGGAGGGAGTGAGGAACAGACTCAAAGCGATGGAGAGAATGAGAGAGAGCAGGCAGAGCAGAGGAAACGCAGACGCCCAGAGGCTGGGGAGCATTTCCCCACAAACAGGGGGACAGAGATAAAGGCACAGAGCCCGGGCGGTAGGGACAGGAGGGCACAGAGAAGGACGACGCCAGGAGACAAAGAGAAAGATGGACACACAGGAATGGGAGGGGCAGCTCCCTGGCCTTCTCTCTGTCTCTGTCTCACACCCCTCTGCGTGGACAGAGTGACAGGCTTTGGTCTTTGAATGACTGCCTGACTGACTAAATGAATGAGTGGCTAGAGAGCCAACACCAAGAAAGGCAAATGCAGGAAATGCAAACTCAGGGGAAAAAAAAAAAAAGACACCTGCTCCGGCCTGGTGGAGTGCCCTTGGCCTGGTCCCTTCCCACTCTGGATTTGCTTCCTCTCTGTGAAATCAGGGGTAGGAAGAGGACAATTGTGTTTCCCAGGGAGCTGTGGCCTCGGGACATCTGAGCCAAGGGGATCAGACTCAGAGCCCAGCGGGGGACTTGGAGGGATAGCAACACCCAGACCTCAAACCCAAGGGTCCCCAGAAGGCACCCCAGTGCCTGAAGGAGGACACAGCTCCTTTCCCACACACCTGCACATGAGACAAATACAGCAGGGCCAGCAAACACAAGCTCACACACGGGCACAACAGGGACAGGTACACGGCAAGGCAGTCATAAGACAAGAACCCGGACATATGTTTTTTTTTTTTTAGGACCACACCCATGGCATATGGAGGTTCCCAGGCCAGGGGTCGATTTGGAGCTACAGCTGCCGGCCTGTGCCACAGCCACAGCCACGAGGGATCTGAGCCGTCTCTGCGACCTACACCGCAGCTCACAGCAACGCCTGATCCTTAACCCAGTGAGCGAAGCCAATGATCGAACCTGGGTCCTCCTGGCTACTAGTCAAGTTCGTCACCGCTGAGCCACAGCAGGACCTCCTGGACATACTTTTTTAAAAAACAGAGGCAAAGCTGATTCACAGAGATGTCCGCAAAACGCACAATCACCCACAACAGCGATGGAGTCACACAGCGACTCTTTGAGGGAGCAAGGAGGCAGACAGACATACAGAAACACACATCCATCAGTGTGAGATCCAGAGGGCCCCAGGGACAGGTGTGTAAGAGAACCGGACGCACAAAACAATAAAGGCGCACGCGTATGAGTCTGATATTCGAAGACACCCAGAGTAAGCACACACCTAGAGGATGAACAAACACACGAACTCACAACTGAGGGATATAAACAATACATAACACCCTGCAGCAGATCACGGGGACCTCAGTGGCGGGGGTGATATCCTATGACCCACAGAAACCCAGGCGCACATGTGCGCTCGCGCACGTCTCCTTCAGTTAGCACTGTTTGTCCCTTCTCCTCCTCTGCAGCTTAACCAAAAATTGAGCAGCCCTTGGGCTCCCTAAGCCTCAGAGCCGGAGGTGTGTGTTGGAGAGTGGGGGTGGGGAGATGGCCTTGGTCATTGCAAAGCCACCTCCTCCTGCTGCCCTGGCGCGGGGGCTGCTATCTGTGAACAAACTGTCCCTGGGGTCAGGGACAGCAAAGAGCCAAAGGTCAGGTCGATGGCTCCCCCGGCCCTTCCCCCAGAGGCAGCCTGCTCTTGGGGGCAGGAAGGAGAGGGGACGGGGAACAGCAACTTAGGTGTTCAAGCCTCACAGGGCCCACTCGCCAAGGAAAAGAGACATTCAATAAGAGGCAGAAGTGGTGCCTTTAATGGTCAAACACAGCCAGTATCCCGCTTCCCAGGCAAGAACCAGACCTCAGTAGAAATTCCCCACACCCTAACCAGTCCTTTCTGGTTTCTTCTGGACCAGAGAGGGGATGGGCTCCAGGAAAAAAAAGACAAAAAAACAAGGAGTATTTTCATCTCCATCCCTCACACCACTCACACCAGAGACGGTGATGACGTGGCCAGCGCAGGGGCTGTGGTGGCCATCACGATGTCCAGTGGCACACCGGTTATGTCAGAGTCAAGATGGTGGCCATCGCAGCACCCACTGGGCCAAAGACAGTATTAAGTAGGATGGTAGCCGATGTGGCACCTACTCTGCCGAGCAGTCACCAACAGAGAAGTGATCACAGCACCCACTGGGCCAAAGAAGGTGTAACTGAAATAGTGTCAGGATTACACCCAAAGGGTCAGCCAAGGGGATGTCCATCATAGCACCCAAAGGGCCAACCAAGATGTCATCCCAGATGGCGGCCATTGGAACACCCAGTAGACCAACCGATGACATCAATCAACATGGCAGTCTTCACAGGACCCAACGGGCCCACCATCGTGTCAATGGCAGTTATCACAGTACCCAGTGGATGCCCACAGAGACGGCAGTCACCACAGTAAGTAATAGCCCAGCCAAGGTGTTAACTGATGGGACAAGCAAACTGTCCCTGGAGGATCAGGCCCCGAGAGCCTGATGGTGTGAGTTACAGCCATACCCCATCCACCACGCTCCCACCCCCCTGCTAGGATGCGTTAAGCAGAGAGCGAGAATAGAGGCCCTGGTAGTAGACCCCAGGCTCCCCACCCTCTGCCCCGTAGCCCCCAAACCCCACGTCCAGCTTAGGAGGTGCTGGCGTCTGTTCCGACATCAGATTGTTGATGGAGAAGGGGTGGTTGAAGTTGTAGGGTGCATCCAGCTTCAGCTCCCCCGGGAGATCCAGGCCAGCGAAATAGGGTGTGGAGGAAGGGGGCGAGCCACAGTCCAGAGCCCCCACATCTTCGGCACTCTGGGCCTCGGGCTCGGCGGGGGGAGGCTGGGGCTGCGGTGGGGAGGCGACGGTCGCCGCAGGGGTGCCGGTCGAGGAGGCAGAGCCCGCACTGTTCCTGGAGGTGGAGGTCCCGCTGCCCCCTTTCTTCACCTTCTCCTCCAGCTTGAAGCGCTTCTGGCGGCGCAGGTAGCAGCCATTCTCAAACATGTTACCTGAGCTGGGGTGCAGGGCCCAGTAGGAGCCCTTGCCGGGCTTGTCTGGGGAGCGCGCCACCTTGACGAAGCAGTCGTTGAAAGACAGCGAGTGGCGGATGGAGTTCTGCCAGCGCTGCTGGTTCTCCCGGTAGTAGGGGAAGAGGTCCATGATCCACTGGTAGATCTCGCTCAAGGTCAGCATCTTGCCCGGCGCCTGCTGGATGGCCATGGTGATGAGCGAGATGTAGGAATACGGTGGCTTGGCGTGCGCCAGGGGCCGCCGGTACCCTTTCGCCATCTCCTTCCCGTGCGCCAGCCCTGGGCCTGGGCCCCCGTACCCTGAGCTGCTGCCTCCACCTCCGCTGGCGCCCAGGCCTGGGAAGGTGGGCCCCAGGGGTGCCGCGGGGGCCGGCGGCGCCAGGGGTCCTGTGGGCAGCGGAGAGGCAGGGAGCCCCCCAGGGGGGTAGGGAGAGCTCAGAGGGTTCAAGGTCATGTAGGAGTTGAGGGGGGCCATAGTGGGTACTGGGGTCACCGGAGAATAGACCTGCGGGGAGAGAAGGAAAGACAGCAGGCGGTGAGTCTCCGCTTGGCTGCTAGACAAAGGGTCGTTGGATCCACTGTGGGTCCAGCTCGCTGGCTGTCTTGCCTCCCCCACGAGAGGACACGCCTCCTTCCATCCTCACCTCTGTAGGTAGCTGTCTGCTGAAGTTTTTCTCTCTCCCCCCTCCTCATGCACCATTCCCCCCACTTCCATGTTGGCATGCACGCTTTACGTGGTTCTCAAAGTGTGGCCCAGGGCACCCTGGGGAGTCTCCGAGACCCTTCGAAGGGTATCCATGACGTCAAAACTCTTTTCACATAGGGCTAGCCTTTTTCACTCTCTTTCTCTCATGAGTGCACAGTGGAGTTTTCCAGAGGCCACCTGACATGTGATATTGCAACAGACCAAATGTGGAAGCGGCTACGAAAGTCCAGCTGTCTGCTATTGAACCAGATACTAAAGACGTCTGCAACAACCTAACTAGGCCACTCTTTATACTGAATGTTCTGAAATATAGTTATTTTAATAGAAATACATTGCTTATACTAACACACAGCTATTTTAAAATGAATTATTCCATATTTTAAAAATTTCTTGGTGTTCCTCTCATGGCGCCCAAGAAACGAATCCGACTAGGAACCAAGAGGTTGTGGGTTCGATCCCTGGCATCGCTCAGTGGGTTAACGATCCGGCGTTGCCGTGAACTGTGGTGCAGTTCTCAGAAGCGGCTTGGATCTGGCGTTGCTGTGGCTGTGGCGTAAGCCATCAGCAATAGCTCTTATTAGACACCTAGCCTGGGAACCTCCATACACCGCAGGCGTGGCCCTAAAAAGACAAGGAAAAAAAAATTCTAAGTTGTAATTTCTAATGCCGTAACTATTGATAAATAGAACTCCTATTGACAAAAACTGTTTGGGGTCCTAAATAATTTTAAGAGTGTAAGGAGGTCCTGAGACAAAAAAAAACAAAACAAAACTGAGAACTGCTGATTTATCTAATAGTGGAATTGATATGTGTATTTTTAGTCAATCTTTTAGGTTATAAAAATCACAGTTTTTATAAGTGAAAAGCATTTGAAAGTAAGAAATCATATAATTCAACCCTGATATATGTCATCTATTTATTAGATATCATCAAACCTAAAGCATCACTTCATAAGCTGAAGAATTAAATATCAATAAGAATGGGCCAAAAAAACTATCAGTTATAATCTCCAGACACCAGTGACTGTAAAACCCATTCCATTTCCAGAAATGTTCAAATGGGGGGGGGAAATGTGCATCTTAGCTCAATGAAACACGGCAGATTTTCTATGTCTCTGTGAGAAACTACAGGGCCTCTCAAATATTCAGTATTTACGGACCACCTACTCTGTGCCTGGCACTGCTCCAAGCACCTCACAAGACAGGTCTGCTTTCATCCTTACAACCAACAACCACACTACGGGGGGAAGTGCTACCATAACACTCATTTTACAGCTGAGCAAGTTGAGGCCCAGAGAGGTTGTCCGGGGGCCACACAGCAAAGAAGGGGCCGAACTGGGATTCTGAATCCAGGCAGTCTGGCTCCAGATCGGTGTTCTGGATCAAGCCATAAAAGCAGGGAGCAGGACAGACTGAAATGCCTGCCCTCATGCAGCTGTCAGTCGAGCAGGAAGTGAACAAGATCGGCAAGGAAAATAGGAAGCGTGGTGAACGGTGACCTCTCTTTTTCTGTGTGTATTTACCCCTTTTATCCACTCGAGCTGCTATAGCTCTGATGGGAACCACCTGTCCTGTGAGTTAGTGTGTCCCGGCTCATCCCCTTGTCACTTAAGTGTCTGCACATCCAAAGGTCCAGAGAGAAAAGGGAGGTGCCAGCGTCACGCAGGGAGTCAGGGACAGGTGGTAACCAACCCGGGTCTGAGATCCAATAGAGAAACGGCCCTCCTCTCTTCCTGGGTCTGTTCAGGAAGCTCCCGTTAGCTCCGTGTGTACCTGTCTGCCTCCTTCCCTGTCTCGGAGCCTCTGCATTGCTTCCCCTCCCTCCCCCTCCCCATGCTCTCGCCTTTTCTCTCTCCCATTTCTCTCTCTTCCTCCATCTCTTTCTCTCGGTCCTCTGCCTGGTCCTCTGCCTTTCTTTCCTCGTAACTCTCCCCAAACCCTATCTCTCTCTCCCCGTCCCCCCGCCCCCAGCCAACATCCCTTTTTTTCCCCTTCCTTGGCTTTCTCCCCCCCACCCCCATCTTTCTTTCTCCTTCAGCGCATCTTTGTCTCTCTCTGCCTCCTTCCCTCAGCATCACCATCTCCACAGAAGTCTCACACTGAAACTGGAGCCCCAGCTGCTTCCCTCCCCCATGCACTGGGCTCCCCCCACCAACCCCCTTGGCTGGTTCCGGCCCCTCCCCAAAAGTAAGGGAAGAGGGTCCTTAGGAGAGAGCAGAGGTGAAGGACTCAGAGGGATCCACCGTTCCTCAATCCTTCTAGCACCCCCTCCACCTCAATCAGACTCTCTTGGATCACAGAGGGAGACAGACCGGGACCCCAGAGCCCTTCTTCTCTGGCTCCCCACCCACCCGGAAGTCCTCACTGAGGTCTGACCTCAAGCACTCCTGTTGCCACCAGAGGCTTTCACACGCCCCGGGGCTGGGATGAACCCCCAGTGTCCGGGTCTGAGCCGGATCTCCCCTGGAGGGCGGGGTTGAGATTGGGGGGAAGCCCTCAGGGGATCTGCACCCCCACCCTAGGAGCCTGGAATTTCTCCTCTTTCATTTCCTTATTGTCTCTGAAGGAGGGTGTGACGGGGGGAGCAGAGGGGAGGCAGTGCGAAGTCAGAAGCCTAGTTTCGAATCCCAGTCTCAGCCTAGGATCTCACGGAGACCCCAAACTCCAAGACTTAGGTTTTCCATCTCTAAAATGGGGGAGCAGGGGGACCAGGTGATCTGTGAGACTCTGACGCCTTAGTGAGAGAACTTTCCAATTTCCTTCCAGACAGGGAGTCAGCCT
>PVHT021183541.1:1903165-1926108 GCA_004024745.2 Catagonus wagneri | reverse complement strand
CGTCAACTCCTCCAAAATACACCCCCAAATGCTGACTGTCTAGACTGTCCCTCAGTTTCGGAAACAACTTCCACACAACTTGTCCCCTAAACTTCAGACCGTGCCCCAAAGAACGACTCCTTCAGCCCAGACCCCCCCCCCAGTTTACTTATTAAGATATGTCCCCAAAAGATTGATTTGTGGTTGGCACCCTTAAATCACATCCCCAGATCATGAACTATCCGGGTTGGGGAGTGGGGGTTCAGCTGGGATCCCCAACTACCTTGGAGCCCCGACTACCTGGGAGCCTCCGCCTCCAACCTGGTCTCTGCCTTGCCCACCATGCAACTGACATCTCCAGCCGCCCTGCCTCCACTTCTCAACACTCCCAATCCCTTCCCTGCCCCACCCCACGTGCACCTCACACCTCCCCAGCCCCAGGTCTGGCCCCTCCTGGGCACCATGCCAAGGTCCGCAGGCCTGGGTATCCAGGAGTCCCACCCTGCAGCTTCAAGCCCCAGACCCAGGACTCAGACACGCTGGGGGGCCCCTGGAAACCCTAGATCTTAGTCTCTTTGGAGAACTCAACCATTCAAGTCCCACACCCGATTTCAAGCCTACAGTCCCCTTCCAGGTTAGAAACCCAAGTATCCAGATCCCCATAACCCTCTGACTAGGAACTCCCCTCCCCCCACAACACACACACACACACACACACACACATACACACACACATCAGGTTGAATAGAGAGTGAGCTAAGGAGAAGGAGTCCTTGCAGCAAGAGGGATGGGAGTTAGATCAGGAGAAGGCTTTGCCATCCGCTGGGGTGAGGGACTTAAGAAGCACCCCAGCTCCCTACTCCTGGGAAGTCTGGTCGGAGGTGGGACTGGTGAGGACATTAGCAATTAGTGGAGACTGCTGGAAGGTGGGGTGGGGGTGTATGAAATCCGAAACCCTCCAGACTCCCAACTGGGAGAATCCCCCCTGAGGGTCTCTAATAACAATTAAACCGCTGAAGTTCAGTTGGGAGGGTTGAGGGTCATGATTAGGGATTGCGGGGGGCGGGGGGGGGATGCTGACCCCTCCCCTGCCAGTGCTGTTGCCACATCCCCTGCTCTCAGGATCCCAACTCTGACCCGGTCTGTCCCTATCTGAGCCCCAGTTCTTAAATCACCTGTTCTTTCTCACTCTCCAAACCAAGCTTCATCGCTAAGCATTTTCATCTCTTATCTCTGAGCCCCAACTCCTATTTCTGACTTTAAAGCAGATTGCAGCCCCAATCCTTATCCTGGAACCCCGATTCTTATTTCTACCTCAGAACCCCCATCTTTCACGCTGAACTCTAACCCTGGCCCCCCGGTTCAGACTTCCCTTAATGGTGACCTACACCTCCCATCTCTTAGTCCCTATTTTTCCCCCAATTTTGAATGCCATTTCCTAATCCTCCAGCTCTGAGTCTTATCTTTGGTTTGTTAATTTTAATTCCTTGTACTTTAGGTCCCTGACACCCAGCCCTCACGTTTAAACTATGACTTGACCGTTGTCTAAATCTTCTTGACTCTCTTTTAAGCCCTCACTCCTGCTAGCCTGCCTAATTCGCGCTCTCACGCATTGTCCCTCTTTCCCCAACTCCTACACACCTGGTCTTCGTGTCTCCAGTTCCTCTGCTCCCCAATTCTAGTTGGGGCCCCCATTTGAGTCCATACCCCGGTCCTTGCCCCCATTTAGGCCCGCACCCTGATTCCTCCCCCGCTCCCCGCTTCCCGCTCCGCCATCCCCGAGGACACACCTCGCCCGTCTCCGGATAGTAGCTCCACTCGGCCAGGTCATGGGCCTCCATCTTCACCGAGCTCAGCATCCCCCGGGCCTGCACCCCCACCCGCCCCCGTTTCGGCCCCGGGGGGAACACAGCGCTTTGGATCCCCTCAGCCGGCACGGCCCGAGTCCCGACCGGCGCCGGTCCGTCCGACCGCCCAGGGTCCCAGCCGTCCCGGGCGCCGCGGGAGGCGGCCGCGCTTTATAGCCGAGACAACCGCTCCCCCCCCACCCGCCCTTGCCCGCCCTGGGCTCCCCTCCCGCCTCCCCGAGGGCGGTGCGCCCGTACTGGTGCGCCCCCTGCGGGACTGCAAGGAGACAGACCTCAGGCGCCGGGAGCCGCAGCCCGGGGACGTGAGAGCTGGAGAAGGCTGAAGAGTGAGGGAGCTGCAGGTGGGAGCCACTGCTGACACTAAAAGCCTCGAGGGCAGAACTCTAGGGCCCTGCCCTTCTACCCATCTCGACCAGAGCAAGCGAAGAGCCAGAGACCACATGTTTGCCGCGAAAGAAAGGGAGCTTAGAGCGACGTGGTCTCCAGGTATCCCCATGTTACTCTAAGGACCGGTAAGTGATCCTCGAAACCACATTTCCCATTCGACGGACTGGACCACTGAAGCTACTGATCGCTGGAAATGTTCCAGACCGTGTAAATTGTCAAGACCAAAGGTGGAGGGGATCGGGGCCTCTGCTCATATGTCACTAAGGCAACAGACCACTTCCAACATCTAGGAGCTTCTCTTCCCGGCCTCTTCACTCTCTCTAACAGCAGCCGTCCAGGGACCCAGAACCACTGAGAACTCCATTTCCCAGAAGCCTCTAGCTCCCTGTCCATCCAACCCCGTCAAAGGACTATATTTCCCAGAAGGCATGGCGCCTGAAAGACGGAACTGAAGGGAGTCGTAGGAGGGCCGCGGGCGCGGCAGAAGGTAGGGGCGGGGTCCGGCAGCAGAGTGGACTCCATTTCCCAGCGACCCTGCTCGCCCGACGCGTGCGCAGTGTCACGGCGGCGAGCGGAAGATGGCGGCGGTAGCGTCTGGGAAGAGGCGCTGCTGAGGGGGCGCGAGGGGGACGGAGGCCGGAGCCGCGGTGAGCGGGGGGTGGCGTGGGGACCCGGGGACGAAGGGAGAAAGAACGCTGAAAGGGCAGGAGCGCTGTCGGGGGGAATGGGACACTGAGAGGAGAGGGAAGCAGTGACTCTCGGGACCCCAGTTTCTTCCCCAGCTCAGGACCCTCCCGTGGCTCCGCCGTGCCCTCAGGGCAAAGTTCCAACGTGGCCCCCAAGGCGCGTCCGCCCCGCGGGCCGCGGCTCAGCCTCTTTGCTAGTTCCTCACTTTGCACACCTGCCCTGCCCTCTCGGTTCCTCACACTCGCCATACGCCTTCCCGCCTCAGGCTTTTTGCACATGCCGTCACCTCTGTCTCAACATCCCTTTTACTCATTGCGCCTGGCTGAATCCCATTCATCTTTTGGGTTTCGGCACCAACGTCACTTCCTCTATGAAGCCCTCCTTTCCCGCCCTCCGTCCCGCAATCCGCATGTTAAATGCTCTCATAGGTCCCTGTTCCTTTCCTTTCTGTCACTTGGGGTCTCGTTTGTCATTGGGCCTTTATTTGCGTGGCTCTTTAGTTCTGTCTGTGACCGCGAACTCCACGGGGGGCAGGGACTGGGTGTATGTTGGTCACCACCGTGTTCTCAGCACAGCGCGGTCACACTGGAAACGCTTATTTAATATTTGTTGAATGAATGAAAGATACTCATGGGACCACTCCGTGTATGAGAGAAATGCTCATACGACCAGATAGGAGTAGGGCAGTGGGACTCCGTAAAGGGGACGCGGGGGAGTTCCCGTTGTGGCTCAGCGGGTTACAAACCCACCTGGTATCCTTGAGGATGTGGGTTCGATCCCTGGGCCCGCCCAGTGGGTTAAGGATCCCGCAAGCATTGCCGGAAGACACAGCTCGGATCCAGCGTTGCTGTGGCTGTGGTGTAGGCTGACAGCTGCCTACAGGTGATTTTACCCCTAGCCTGGGAACTTACATATGCTGCAGGTGCGGCCCTAAAAATGAAAAAAAAAAAGTGCTCCAGAGTTCCTGAAGGGGAAACAATGATTGTTGGTTATAGCAAAAGACTATAAACATCCCAGATATTTAGCAGGGAGACTGATGGGGGTGGGGTGGGGTGCTGACAACAGTCACATAATAAAATATGCAGCTGTTAAAAAGGAATGAGGGGGAGTTCTCTTTGTGGCTCAGCGGTTAATGATCCCGGCTAGGATACACGACGATGCCGGTTTGCTCCCTAGCCTCATTCAGTGGGTTAAGGATTCAGCATTGCTATGAGCTGTGCTGTAGATTGCAGATGCGGCTTGGATCTGGTATTGCTGTGGCTGTGGCATAGGCCGACAGCTGCAGCTCCAATTTGACCCCTAGCCTGGGAACTTCATATGCAGCAGATGGAGCCCTAAAAAGAAAAAAAAAAAAGAGGAATGAGGAAAGGCAGTTCCAGTTGTGGCTCAGCAGGTTAAAGACCCGACCTTGACCCTGAGGGTGTAGCTTCCATCCTGGGCCTCTTCTCAGTGGCTTAAGGATCCCACCGGGTTAGGGATCTGGTGTTGGAGTAAGCTGCCCTGGAGGTTGCAGATGCCGCTTAGAGCTCGTGTTGCTGTGGCTGTGGCTCCAATTTGACCTCTGGCTGGAGAACTTCCATATGCAGTGGGTGTAAAAAGACAAGAAAAAAAGAAAGAAAAAGAAATACGTGTATACATTTTGGAGAAAGAAAAAAATAAATGAAAAAGTGGAAGAGAAAGGACACAGGGTAAAAAGCTTGGGTGGATCAATGTATTCTTATCTTGAAAAGAGTGGAAATGTTCAAAGTGAAAAGGTTCATTATGTTCTGATGATGAGCAGCACATACTGTATTATTGGGTGGCCATGCCCTTTGACTTGCGTGAACAGAACTGGGTTGGGGAAGCAGTTCCTTTTATAGAAACAGTCCAGCACAGTAGTGAGAAGGATAGATTCTGCAGCCACCCCATTAGGTCTGCATCTGACAAGTTGTGAGCCTATGATCAAGTGACTTACCTACTTGGATTTCAAATTTCCTCATCTGTAAAATGGAGATTAAAAATACGGAGATCCCAGGAGTTCCCGACATGGCGCAGCAGAAAAGAATCCAACTAGGAACCATGAGGTTGTGGGTTCGATCCATGGCCTTGCTCAGTGGGTTAAGGATCTGGCGTTGCCGTGAGCTGCGGTGTAGGTCGCAGACATGGATGGCTCAGATCTGTTGTGGGTGTGGCTGTGGTGGAGGCCAGCGGCTATAGTTCTGATTAGACCTGTAGCCTGGGAACCTCCATATGCTGTGGGTGCAGCTCTAAAAAGACAAAATAAGTAAATAATAAAAAATAGTATCTACCTCAGGAGTTCCTGTCCTGACTCAACAGTAATGAACCTGACTAGTATCCATGAAGACTTAGGTTCAAACCCTGGCCCTGCTCAGTGGGTTAAGGAGCCGGTGTTGCTGTGAGCTATGGTGTAGGTTGCAGATGTGTCTTGGATCCTGTGTGACTGTGGCTGTGCTGTAGGCCAGCAGCTACAGCTCCTGCTGGAGCCCTAGCCTGGGAACTTCTGTATGCCACAGGTGTGGCCCTAAAAAAGACAAAAAAAACCCAAAAAGTACCTACCTCACAGAGTTGGTGTTGTGAGGTTTAAATAAGTTAATATGTATCAGAATTATGCCCAGTGCATTTTAAATGTTCAATAACTATTATCTGTCTTTCTTTTTCTTTTCTTTTGTTTTTTTAGGGCTGCACCTGCAGCATACGGAGGTTCTCAGGCTAGGGATCCAATGGGAGCTGTAGCCCCTGGCCTTCACCACAGCCATAGCAACACAGCATCCGAGCCTCGTCTGCAACCTACACCGCAGCTCACGGCAACGCCGGATTGTTAACCCGCTGAGCCAGGGATTGAACCCTCAGCCTCATGGTTCCTAGTCGGATTCGTTAACCACTGCGCCACAATGGGAACTTCAGTTCCTCAAGCATTTTAGAGCCTAAAGGTAGGTATACTGACTAAGCCCAGTGATGGTTGAAGCACTTTGGCATTTGCTCAGCAGATTTTTATTGAACAGTTACTAGATGCCAAGCATTGTTCCATGCCGGGGCTAGAGAAAACACATACATACACACAAATCTATGCCCTCACAGAACTTGTAAACGTGTTTGTGTTGATGATAATAAATGCCATGTAGAAAAAGAAAGCGACACAGATGGAGAGGGAAAGGAAATTGCAGTTTGAAATAGGATGGTCACGGAGGACCTCACTGTTGGGGTATCTGAGTTGAGACCTGAAGGAAATAAGGAGGGAGGGAGTTGTGCCAGCATCTGAGGGGAGGGAGTATTCCCGGCAGAAGGAAGAGAAGCACAAAGGCTTTGAGGAAGGGATATTCAAGGCATGATGACAAGGAGGCCAAGCTGATTGGAGCAGAGAGAAATGAGGTAGAGGTAGGCAGGGCAAGATCACTTAAAGTCTTCTAGGCCTGGGTGAGGGCACTGGCTTTGACTCTGAGTGAGATGTGGCCTCGATAGGCAGCAGGGAGACTAGGAAGGAGACTGTTGTATAGTTATTCATTCAGCAGATACCTGTTGAATGAACTACTCTGTACAGTATGTTTCTTTTAAAACATGCATCATTTTCACCTTCCTCAAATTATTAACCGTTTATGCAGTAGCCTTTAGGTCAGTAAATATAGTAGCTATACTTATCTCATGTTTACTATGTATACAAACTCATCTACTCAGCATAGTCCGGGGGGGGGTAAATACTGTTACCATCCCTGTATTACAGAAGAGGCAGCTGGCACCCAGTTTTTTGCCTCAGGTCATTCTGGGTTACAGACACAAACTTGACCAAAGTCAGTTGAATTGTATATGTTTTTCTGTGATGCACCAGGGTGTCATTGTTATCTTCATGATAACACAGAGATCCTTGTTTTTTTTTTTTTTTTTACTATTTACTCCCTTTTCTACTTTTTTCTTTCTTTCTCTTTTTTTAAACATAAGTGCATGTGTTTCCTTCATTTTTTTCTCTCTCTTTTTTTTTCCTTTTTAGGGCCACACCCACAGCATATTCCCAGGCTAGGGGTCAATTCTGAGCTTTTGCTGCCGGCCTACACCACAGCTACAGCAACACCAGATCCGAGCTGTGTCTGTGACCAACACCACAGCTCACAGCTATGCCGGATCCTTAACCATGGATCGAACCCAAGTCCTCATGGATACTAGTTGGGTTCGTTACCACTGAGCCATAATGGGAACCACCTCCCTTAACATTTTCTTCACTTAGCTTGTTTTTACTTAATATTTGCTAGATCTTAATAATTCTATGTTTTGGAGTTCCCTTCATGGCTCAGTGGTTAACTAATCCGACTAAGAACCATGAGGTTGCGGGTTCGATCCCTGGCCTTGCTCAGTGGGTTAAGGATCCGGCGTTGCCGTGAGCTGTGGTGTAGGCTGCAGACGTGGCTTGGATCCCGCGTTGCTGTGGCTGTGGCAAAGGCCAGCAGCTACAGCTTCTGTTAGACCCCTAGCCTGGGAACCTCCATATGCTGTGGGTGCGGACCTAGATAAGGCAAAAAGACAAAAAAAAAAAAAAATTCTATGTTTTGCCTGTCAAAAAACAAATATTTGCTAGAGCCCACTGTTTAGCAGTGTATAGAGAGATTTTCCTCATTCCTGTTTTTCCCTTTTCTCATTTCTTTTTACAGTTGCATGGTATCTTATTATGTGGATGTATCATAGTTTTTCAGTTAATATCTCTGAGAACACTATTATTTGGGTCGATAATAGTCTTTTGCTATTAGAAATAGTCCTGTAATTGATTGAATCCTGCATATTTCATAATTTTGCCAGTGTGACTTTGGGACAGATACCCAAAAGTCCCCTCCCCCCTTTAATTTTTAAAATTTTTAAAAACTTTTATTTATTTTGTTTTAAAGGCCACACGTACATGGAAGTTCCCAGACTAGGGGTCAAATCAGAGCTGCAGCTGCTGGCCTATAACACAGCAACAGCAACACGGGATCCAAACCGCATCGGTGACCTACACCACAGCTTATGTTAATGCCAGAGGCTTAGCCCACTGAGTGAGGCCAGGAATCAAAACCTCATCCTCATGGATACTAGTTGGATTTTTAACCTGCTGAGCCACAGGGGAACCTCCCCCCCGCCTTTAAAAAACCAGTTCCATAGTATTCCAGAAAATTGTAGAAACATAATTTATTTAACTAGGCCTTTCTGATGTATTGAGTACTAACTGTGTACAGGGGTTCCTCAAAGCTGTGTTTTATTTTATTTTATTTTATTTTTCCTATTTTTAGAATTTTATTTATTTTTTTTTGATTATTCGTAATGGGTTTTATTTCAATTATAGGTGTACATAAGTCATCACAAGTCAATTTTACAGATTTTGTATCCCAAATCCCCAGTGTATCCCTCCACCCCCCAGATTGTCTTATTTGAAAAACCAAGGTTTTCCAAAGTCTGTGAGTCAAAGCTGTGTTTTAGAAAGCTTGCTCTGGTGCCCAGTCTAGAGCACAGTCCAGATGGAAAGACAGGAATCGCTGAGATCAGTGAGGTGGCTGCTGTGTATTCATTTGTTCAGTCATTCAGCAGATGTTTGCGGCCACCCCGCTCTGTGTAAAGTACTGGAGGTGAGGCTTGGTATTCTACGCTGTACTGCTTCTGAGCTAGAGATATCAGTCTCCTGCAAATTATGACCCCATAGACATGTACAGTGTGATCCAGACTGAAAGGGGGTGGGTGTGGGGGCTTCAGAAAACTTGCAGACTGGAAAGGAGGGTTGAGCCCTTCGCGGATGGTAGGTAAGGGTCCAGAGCTTGATCCTACCTCTTTTCCAGGGAGTACCGGACAGCAGCCATGGCAGGCAGCAGTGGGGACAGCGTCACTCGCCGGAGCGTGGCATCACAGTTTTTCACACAAGAGGAGGGACCAGGAATCGATGGCATGACCACCTCGGAGAGAGTGAGCATGGAGAGAAGGGTTTGAAGTGGGGCCGTGCAGGCCCTGTCTTTGGGTGATCCACCCCTAGGTGGCAGAACCCAGTGACAAAGGGGCTGGGCTGGCAAGGCCAGCACTGGCACGTGCCTTTCACCTTCCTTCCAGGTAGTGGATCTCCTGAACCAGGCAGCACTGATCACCAATGATTCAAAGATCACAGTGCTCAAACAGGTAAGGGGAAGGGAGTGGTGCTGGGCTAAGCAGGACAAGGGGAGCCGGGGTGGGAACCTATGAAAAGGAAGGCACTGATAATAACACTGAAGTTCACATTTAAGCACTTGGCATATGCCTGCTCTACAACCATGCTCTCATTTAATTCTCGCAAAAGCTTTGTGAGGTAGGGTAATTTCATCCCCATCTTATACAGAAAGAAGCAGAGTCTGAGAGCTTAAATTAGCCCAAGGTCACTTTGTTAGGAGATCCCTGAACTAGGCCTTGAATGCTGAATTTAAGCTCCAAATTCTATGCTGTTTATCTTCATATTTCCTCCCTGTCAGAGTCCTGTCCAGTGGGGAAGACATGCAGGTCACCAGACAGTGAGGACCCAGAGTGGGGAGGGCTGGGACTGAGGAGCCCAGGGGAGTGTGGAACCCACAGGGGACTCCTGAACGAGCCTAGGGGTGGGGAGTCAGGGAGGGCTTTCTGGAAGAGGGATGTCTGAGCTGAGACCTGGAAGATAAGGAGGGAAGCTAGCCAAGTTCGAGAGGGAGAGTGTCTATGGTGCAGAGGGCATCAGAAGTTATACAAAAACAAAAGAGGACGTAGGGGGTTGAGGGGTGCTGGGTGTGCTTCAGAATAGGAGGCAGGTGGAGTTCAGAGTTTGCGGGGGGCAGGTTGCTTAGGTGAGAACCCCAGTTCTACTTGCTCAGTACGTGGCCTTGGGTAGCCGACTCCACCTCATCAGTAGAGTGGGGACCTGATGGGGGTGCCTCCTGTAAGGGGTGGCTGTGGGGGCTGTTCAACAACAGTGCCTTGGGTCAGGGAGCCAGGCCTGTTCTGGCACTGAGCTTCCCTGAGTATGTCTTTGGAAAGGGCTTATTCTAAAGAGCCTGGCAGGCACAAGAGCCTCCGGAAATGGGTTTTTACTGTCATAAAATGCCTGCTGAATTGTGGCAGTTGAATGGGGAGTAGAAACAGGAGAGTGGTAAGAATTGATGGATGAGCCTCAGGAAGGTAGGAGTCCTACAGCACTTCCCTCTTTTCTTTAGCCTCCTTCTGTATCACATACTCACTACTTACCAGGACCTGCACCTTGTAGCATCTTTTTTTTTTTTTTTTTTAGTTTTTTATTTTTATTTGGCCAGTCTGAGGCATATGGAGTTCCCGGGCCAGGGATCAGATTTGAGCAGCAACACCAGATCCTTTAACCCACTGTGCCAGGCGGGGGATCGAACCTGCGTCTTGGCACTGCAGAGATGCTACCGATTCCACTGCACCACAGCAGGAACTCCAGCATCTTCTTATTGAAGCCTCACAACAGCCCTATAAGTTTTTGTTTATAATTCCCTTTTTACAGAAGAGCAAACTGAGACTCAGGGGAAACTATATGCCCAGGCCACAGTAGGAGTGACCGAACTAAGATTTGAATTCAGTTTATCTGCTGCCTCCCTCCATGCTGTTTTCTCCTACACGTTCCTATCTACACTCATGAGACCTCGGTTTGATGAGTGTGTTCCTCTTCCCCGTCCCCAATCTCCTTCCAGGTCCAGGAACTGATCATCAACAAAGATCCCACACTGCTGGACAACTTCTTGGATGTAAGTGCCCAGTGGGAGAGAAAGGGTGTGGGTGTAGGGATGAGGGAATGGATCCTGGTGCAACCCCGACTCACCTTCTTCCTGACCTCGGCAGGAGATCATCGCTTTCCAAGCAGACAAGTCGATTGAAGTGCGCAAATTTGTCATCGGCTTCATCGAGGAGGCATGGTATGGGGTGGCACAGGGAGCCCCCGGGGGCACCCTGCTGGAGTCAGCCTCTTGGGCTTTTGGCCTGGCCCTGCCCTGAGAGTGTTGCCCTCCGCTTCCCAGACCCGTTCTCACTCCCGTGCACACTGACTCCCCAGCAGATATTTAATAAGGTCTAAATCTTAGAGTTACCCATGATTCCTCTGCTTCTTCCTCACTTGACATCTGCATCATCAGTAAGGACTTTCAACCCTACCTTCAAGTTGTAAACAGCATCTGACCATTTTTCAGCCACTTCCCTTGCTATTATTGTGGTCTAAGCTGCTGTTCTCTCCTGCCTGGGTGATTTCAGTGGCCTTCTGTCTGGCTCCCCTGCTTCTACTCTCTTCTTTGCTTAATTGAGTTGAAATTCATAGAACATAAAATTATTGTCTTTTTCTTTGGCCTCACCTTCAGCATGTGAAAGTTCTTGGGCCAGGAACTGAACCCGAGCCACAGTAGAGACCTGAGCCACTGCAGTGACAATGCCAGATCCTTAACCTGCTATGCCACAAGAGGACTGCTAAATGAACAATTCAGGAGTTCCCATTGTGGCACAGCGGAAACAAATCTGATTAGGAACCATTAGGTTGCGGGTTTGATCCCTGGCCTTGCTCAGTGAGTTAAGGATCTGGCGTTGCTGTGAGCTGTGGTGTAGGCCAGCAGTTGTAGCTCCAATTAGACTCCTAGCCTGGGAACCTCCATGTGCTGCGACTGCGGCCCAAAAAAGCAAAAAGCAAAAAAAAAAAAGACTAAATGAACAACTCAGTTGCATGTAGCATAATCACAGTCTAGTTCTAAAACACCTTTTTTTTTTGGCCTTAGTGAGCAGTGGCTTAATGTGGGATCTTAGTTCCCATACCAGGGATTGAACTGCTGCAATTGTGAAAGCGCCGAATCCCAACCACTAGACCACCAGGGAACTCCCCCCAAGCATTTTTATTCCTGCAGAAGTAAACGATATACCCCCTTCCTGCTTCCTCTTGCAGGAAGCAGCTGGAGTGATCCTGCTAAAATGCAAATTAGATCTTAACACTCCTCTGCTCAGCTCTCTGTTGGCCCCACTGTCTGACTTCGATTGAAATCCAACTTCCACCATTGCTTCATCTCCAGCTCGCCTCTTTCATCTTCACAGATGTCCTTTGGCCTCCCTTTTGTTCCTCAAAAAACACCATTCTGTTTATGGCTTCTCTGCTGTGCTTGCAGTAGAAGCGCATCCCCTGAGAGCCACCTGGCTTGCTCCCTCACTTCCTGCTGGACTTCTTCAGCTGGCCCTTCCTGACCACAGAAGCCACACTTCTTATATCTTGTCTGTGCTGTCCTTTTTTTTGCTTTTTAGGGCCACACCGCAGCATATGGAAGTTCCCAGGCCAGGGGCCAAATCAGAGCCATAGCAGCCGACCTATGGCACAGCCACAGCAACGCTGGATCTAAGCTGCGTCTGCCACCTATACTGCAGTTCACAGCAATTCTGGGTCCTTAACCCACTGAGCCGGGCCAGGGATCGAACACCCATCCTCATGGATACTATTTGGATTTGTAACCTGCTGAGCCACAATGGGAACTCCCTGTCTGTGCTATTCTTTATAGTTTCTCACTAATTGAAATTCCCCTATGCTTCTCTTCCTCCCCCAGAAATATAAGCTCCACAAGGGCAGGACTTTTCGGTGTTTCGGGCTGCATCCCAGCCTGATTCAGGGGCTGAATAGACATTTGCTGAACAAGAATTTAATAACAGTAGAACCATTGGAATGCTTACTCTACTAGCACTGTGTTAAATCCTCTTCTCTGTTAATGCCTGTAACCTTCACAGCAGCATTGGGAGTGAACACTTTGTTATTTTCCTTTTTTGGAAAAGGAAACTGAGGCTCAGAATGATGAAGTGACTTACTCAAGCTGGGTCACTTGTTCATTAAACATTTACTGGAAGTTTTGTGACTGGAAATAAAGAGCCCCTAATTAGTAAATATTTCTCACTTGTCAGACGCTGCACTAAATAGCTTATTACTTGCTTTGTTATTTGGTTCTTAAAATAACACTGTGGATTAGTTGTTGGATCCATTTAACTGAAGACGAAACTGATTAAGAGAGGTGAAGTGAGCTTCTTAAGTTCACACATCCAGTATATGGCAAGGCTGGTATTTTAACCCATGCCTTTAACACCTTTGCCCAAATTCTCAATCTCCATCTTTTACTGGAAGAATTTTTTTTTTTTTTTTGTCTTTTTAGGGCCGCACCTGCAGCATATGGTGGTTCCCAGGCCAGGAGTCTAATTGGAGCTGTTGCTGCCGGCCTACAGCAGAGCCACAACAACGCCAGATCCGAGCCGCGTCTGCAACCTACACCACAGCTCACGGCAATGCTGGATCGTTAACCCACTGAGCAGTGCCAGGGATTGAACCCACAACCTCGTGGTTCTTAGATTCGTTTCTGCTGTGCCACAATGGGAACTCCTGGGAGAATTTTTTTATTTTTTATTTTTTGAGAATTTTTTTAAAATTGAGATATAGTGTATTTATAATATTATATTAGTTTCAAGTATATGGCATAGTGATCCAAAAAGTTTTTTTTCAGAGTTCCCATTGTGACGCAGTGGAAACGAATCCAGTTAGTATCCACAAGGATGCCAGTTCAATCCCTGGCCTCGCTCAGTGGGTTGGGGATCATGTGTTGATGTGAGCTGTGGTACGGGTCGCAGATGTGGTTCGGATCCTGAGTTAACTGTGGCTGTGGTGTAGGCTGGCAGCTGTAGCTCCGATTTCACCCCTAGCCTGGGAACTTCCATATGCTGCTCATTTGGCCCTAAAAAGCAAAAAAAAAAAAAAAAATTTTTTCTTTCTTTCTCGAGTTCTTGTGCCTCAGCTGGTTCGATCCCTGGCCTTGCTCAGTGGGTTAAGGATCCAGTGTTACCATGAACTGTGGTGTAGGTCACAGACGAGACTTAGATCTGGCATTGCTGTGGCTGTGGTATAGGCCAGCAGCTACAGCTCCAGTTTGACCCCTAGCCTTCCCACTTCCCACTTCTGTATACCGCAGGTGCAGCCCTAAAAAGCAAACTTTCTTTTTTCCTTTTTGTGTCTGCACCTATGGCATATGAAAGTTCCCGGGCTAGGGCTCAAATCAGACCTATAGCTGGAGGCCTATGCTGCAGCCACGGCAACACTGCATGTGAGCCACATCTTCGACCTATGCCATAGCTTGTGACAATGCGGGATCCCTAATCCACTGAGTGAGGCCAGGGATCGAACCCACATCCTCACAGAGACAACATCAGGCCCTTAAACCACTGAGCTATGATTAGAGCTACTGATTCAAAATTTTTTTTATAGATTATATCTTATTTAAAGTTAGTGTAAAATATTGGCTATATTCCCTGTATCGAACAATCCATCCTTGTAGCCTTTTTTATTTCATACATAGTAGTTTGTACCTCATCCCCCTACTCCTGTCTTGCCCCTCCTCCCGTCTCCCCACTGGTAACCAGTAGTTTTTTTCTTTTCTTTCTTTCTTTTTTTTTTTTGAGGTATAGTTGATCTACAATATTATATCTGTTTCAGGTATACAGCATAGTGTTTCAAAATTTTTATAGATTATTACTGGGAGAATCTGTGGTAAGTTTTCTGAGTATGCAGAAAAACTATTTGTTTAACAGGTATTTATTAGGCATTTGTGTTGGGCTCTAGGAATATAACAGTGAGTAAAAACACATAACTGTTCTTGCCTTCATGTAGCTGATGGTTAAGTTTCATATTTTCTGGCTAATTAGCTTAATATTTAATTTCAGATTGTAACGTGCTATGAAAATTCATGTTCTGAGCTCTAGGTATAGTCTTTTTTTTTTTTTTTTTTTTGTCTTTTTGCCTTATCTAGGGCTGTACCCGTGGCATATGGAGGTTCCCAGGCTAGGGGTCTAACAGGAGCTGTAGCTGCCAGCCTATGCCACTGCCACAGCAACACGGGATCCGAGCCGCATCTGCAACCTATACCACAGCTCACGGCAATGCCAGATCCTTAACCCACTGAGCAAGGCCAGGGATCGAACCCGCAACCTCATGGTTCCTAGTCAGATTTGTTAACCACTGAGCCGACGGGAACTCCCTAGGTATAGTCTTGAATTTTTTTATTCACTGAACAGATATTTACTGAAGGCCTTTTATTTTTTCTGAGACTCTACTAGTACTCAGCCTGGAAAGGGTCCATGCTTTCTGAGCCCTCAGACTTAGGTAGACAAATTAATAAACAAAACTGGTGATTATGTAAAGGAAAATGCTTAAAATTCTAAGCACTTTAAATGTGTTGTCACAATTTTCACAGCAAGCCTGAGGTAGGAACTTTTCTAAATGAGAATTAGAGAGTTGCTTGTCCAGATTCACATGGTTGCCTGGCTCTGCTGCCCCTTGTCTTAACAGCAACACCCTAATAGTGCAAAAGAGTAAGGGTCGCAAGACCAGCCTAGACAGTATTTGGGGCTAGCTATTTCCGAAGGTGCCAAGCTTTGTTCTCAGCTTCTTGCTGCCCTGGCAAACAAAACAGGTGCCCACCTCCATTCCAGTATCCTGACACTTTCCTTATGGACCACAGGCTCCCATCACCTGCCCAAAGACCACCTTGACCTTGACCTTTATCCTCCATCCCCCAGCAAGCGAGACATTGAGTTACTGCTGAAACTGATTGCAAACCTCAACATGCTCTTGAGAGATGAGAATGTGAATGTGGTGAAGAAGGCCATCCTCACCATGACCCAGCTCTACAAGGTGGCCCTGCAGGTAAGAGCTCCCCCCTACCAGGGGTTATCCCAGCCTCATCTCATTTACAGACTCACCAGTTAGAGTTCAAAACCAGGGTCAGATCAGATTCTTTATGGACAAGTTGTGCTGTTGATCTTTAGGAACAGACAACAAGGGATCTAATGTCTAATGGTTAGGGAGTTGCCAGACTTCCCATCCTTCCATCCATCCATCCATTCATTTATGCATTCAGCAAACATTCCCCAAGTACCTCCTCTGTGACCAAGATGGGCCGGCCAGGTCCACACTATGATGTGATGTTCATTAATGTTAATGAAATGAATACATCCATTTAATCTCTGCCACCATCTTGTGAGGTCAGCATTGTTGTTCCTTTGGCTTCGTTAAGGTCTGAGCCTTCATCACGCTGGGTTGTCACTGCTTATGAACCTCAGGAGGGCAGGACCAGACCTGACTTGGTCTCCACTGGGCCCTGTCCCCAGTTTCCCAGAGGAGTGTATCCATCATCATTTATGGATCTCTGGGTAGCGGTGGAGTTGGCGGCTGATATCTTGACGTCTTTCCATTCCTCCCTGGCCCACCGGCAGTGGATGGTGAAGTCACGGGTGATCAGCGAGCTCCAGGAGGCCTGCTGGGACATGGTGTCTGCCATGGCTGGGGACATCATCCTGCTCTTGGACTCTGACAATGACGGTATCCGTACCCATGCCATCAAGTTTGTGGAGGGCCTTATCGTCACCCTGTCACCCCGCATGGCTGACTCGGAGGTGCCCCGACGCCAGGAGCACGACATCAGCCTGGATCGCATCCCTCGTGACCATCCCTACATCCAGTACAGTGAGTGCTGCGTATCAGCTGGTGCCATTTGTCAGTCACTGCACTGGCTCCCTTCCTCCTCCCTCTCGCCCTCCCGACCTTGTTTTCTTGGTTATTGATTTCTGGAGTCAGTGCGCTGTAGCGGTTAAGAGCCCTGACACTAGGAGTTCCCATCGTGGCTCAGTGGTTAACGAATCCGACTAGGAACCATGAGGTTGCGGGTTTGATCCCTGGCCTTGCTCAGTGGGTTAAGGATCCGGCGTTGCCGTGAGTTGTGGTGTAGGTCACAGACGCGGCTCGGATCCCACGTTGCTGTGGCTGTAGCAAAGGCTGGCGGCTACAGCTCCTATTGGACCCCTAGCCTGGGAACCTCCATATGCTGCGGGTGAGGCCCTAGATAAGGCAAAAAAAAAAGACTAAAAAATAAAAAGAGCCCTGACACTAGGTTTACCTTAGCTTTACCACGTACTCGTGTGAGCTTGGGCAAATTATTCTCCCTGAACTTGGTCTTCCTTTTATAAAATGGAGGTGGTAGTGATGCCCCCTTCATCACTGTCACGGGTTTGTAATGAGGTCCATGAGGACCTGAGCACTTAGTAAATGTTAGCTAGTTTTATGGTTTTCCTAGCTGCAAACTATAAAAGTTCAGTAAAGCGCATAATTGAAATATCAAACAATGCATTTAGAGGGCTATACAGAGAAAAATTCCCCCTGCCCCAGTCCTGCTTCCCAGAGGTGACTACTGCTAAGAGTATTGTTTGCTCTCAGACCTTTTCTGTGCAAAGATAGGTATTTATATGTATATATTCATAGTGTCTGTGTCTGTTGGCTCTGTCATTTACAGAAGACAGAACCATGCTTTATATTTTTAGCTGAAAGGCTGAGTGTGGTAAATTGTGTTTGAATCTCTGCTCTGCCATTTAGCACATTTAGTAACTAACCTTTCTGAGCCTGTTTCTTCATTGGTAAATTGGGGGTTATTATTATGGCATCCACATTAGGGTGTCGGCATGAGCATTTGTTAAGTTAACATGGCTGGTGTAGTAAGCATTCTGCAAATATTAGGTCTTATATGGTGTTTGACAACCTTTTGAGCTCAGCAGGATTATCTTAAGTTACATCTTTTCCTATAATGCCATGTTCAGAAGCTATACAATGTACTATTTGTCAGTCACTGCACTGGCTCCCTTCCAGTGCAGTGACAAAATGGCTACATCACATTCTCTTTTTTATTCACAGTTTCAAATAATGTGGCATCCAGTATGTTTTTGCATAGGAAATGTCAAGAAAGATACCCACTAAAGTTGTTAAGGGTTAGCTGTTGGTGACGGGATCCAGGAGAGTGGTGGTACAGAGAACGTTAAGCTCCTTTTCTTTCTTTTTTTTTTGCCTTTTTGCCTTTTTATGTAGAGCCGCACCCGCGGCATATGGATGTTCCCAGGCTAGGGGTCTAACAGGAGCTGTAGCTGCCGGCCTTCGTCACAGCCACAGCAACGCGGGATCTGAGCCGCATCTGCAACCTACGCCACAGCTCACGGCAACGCCAGATCCTTAACCCACTGAGCAAGGCCAGGGATCGAACCCGCAACCTCATGGTTCCTAGTCGGATTCGTTAACCACTGAGCCACGAAGGGAACTCCTGAGCTCCTTTTCTATGTATGTATAGACGTACACATATTCAAAGTTTTACATCCGCAGAGTTGAGACCGTCATGTTCCTTAGAGTTGGATATGTTAAATTATTTCTGCTCTTTCACTATTGAAAGCCCATGCTTTGAGCATCATCTTTAAATTTTAATATTCGTCAGACTCATCAGCCACTAAATTTTCTGTGTTTTTTCAGCCATTCAGAACAAACCTGGTACAAGAATCTTTCTCCTTTGACCTCAAAAGCTGCTCTCTCTGGAGACCAGGACAAAAGGCCCCCACTAACTGGTTCTCTTCTCTCCCATTAGATGTGCTGTGGGAAGAGGGCAAGGCAGCCTTGGAGCAGCTGCTCAAGTTCATGGTGCACCCCGCTATCTCCTCCATCAACCTGACCACAGCCCTGGGCTCCCTTGCCAATATTGCCCGCCAGAGGCCCATGTTCATGTCTGAGGTGATTCAGGCCTACGAAACCCTGCATGGTAGGTTGGCCCTTTCCCCCTCCCCCTCCCCTTCCCTTGTCCACTGGCCAGTCTCCTCTTTACTGAGGAAATGTGAGCTAGGTAACAGGCCCCCAAGGGATTCCTCATCAGTCTAGTAGGTGGTGGACACAAGGAAGGATTATTTAGATCAGACACCCATCTTTTGACAGTTGCATGTGACAGAACTTGTCTCAAAGCTGTCTTTAATATTGAGGTGTGTGTGGCTGAAATGACCTGATGTCTGTGAAGTACTCCAAAAAATTTCAGTTCTTCCCCTCTCTCCCTAAAAAAGCAGATGTGTCACGATCAACAAAATATTGATGGGTACGTGGTGATTCATTATACTGTTTTCTCTGCTTTTGTGTGTGTGGTTATGATAACCGAGAATCCTGGAGTTATCAGTGAGTGTACATCATGAACCTATCTCCATCTCATGGCTCTCATGTGTCTCTTTCCTTGGGGTAGCAAATGTGGCCACCAGTTGCTCTGGGCTTCCGTTCCATCTGCCTGGCAACCCCAGGGGAAAGAGAGTGTTTCTTTCCAGTCATTCCAGCAAAGGTCCAAGGGCTGATGCTCATTGTTTCTGATTGGCCAAGAAGACATTGTAAGCTTATCTCTAAACCAATCACAGTGGCCAAGGGATTGCAGTATTCTTACTGGCCCGGAGTCTCTTGCCCACTTAGGCTGAAAATGGAGCCAGGGTGGTTCCCTCAAAGGAAAATGGGAGTGTTGTTGGCTGAGGAAGTGGGAGAGGATGCTGAGCAGGCAAAATTACGGGCATCCTCTTTGGCTCTGGAACAGAGGAGGCTCACTTCTCAAGGTGATTGTTAGAAGACACTAGAAATTCCTTCTGCTGTCAGGGACCAATGATGAACTGTTGCAGCACTTCAGTTGGGACGGTCTGGAGGTGCAGGTGGTAATTATAGCCTTCCCCAGGACAAGCATATTGGAATTTCCAGACCAAAGTTGGAGGGAGATGAGACTTTATGTTTAATAAAAGGGAGGGTGAGTGTCTCTATATTTTAACCAATACTAAAGGAGACCTCTAAAGGATTTTGAGTATCAGCTTGTACTGGGGAAGGCTACAACTTAGATCTGAGAATGAAAGAACTTTTTGGAGTTGCCTGCCACCACTACACAGGCTGGGGCTTGGGAAGTGAGACTAGCAGAGCCCTGTGAGTTTTGTCCACAACACAAAGCTCTTGCTACTTTCCTCACAGCCAACCTGCCCCCAACACTGGCCAAATCTCAGGTGAGCAGTGTGCGTAAGAACCTCAAGTTGCACCTGTTGAGTGTGCTGAAGCACCCGGCCTCCTTGGAGTTCCAGGCTCAGATCACCACCCTGCTGGTAGACCTGGGCACGCCTCAGGCTGAGATCGCCCGCAATATGCCCAGCAGCAAGGATGCCCGCAAGCGGCCCCGAGATGACTCGGATTCCACGCTCAAGAAGATGAAGCTGGGTAAGCTGAGGAGCCGAGTCAGGTCTGGAAGGAAATGGTGGCAGGGACTGACCATATTTGAATTATTTACAGGAAACCATAAGGTTAGTTTACATTATAAATTACATTGTATAGGAGTTCCTGCTGTGACCCAGTGGGTGAAGAATCCAGCTTTGTCTCTGCGGTGATGCGGGTTCAATCCCCAGCCTGGCACATTGGGTTAATGATCCACAGCTGTGGTGTAGGTCGAAGCTGCAGGGATTTGATCCCTGGCCTAGGAACTTCCATATGCCACAGGTGTGGCCATAAAAAAAAATTACATTGTATGCATATGATGACATATAATAAGTGTTGTCAAAAGTAGAATTTTTAGCAGATCCTGCTATGGCACAACAGGGTAGTCAGTGTCTCTGCAGCAACAAAATGCAGATTCAGTCCCCAGCCCCACACAGTGGGTTAAGGGATCAGAAGTTGTCACTGTTGCGGCAGGGGTTGCACCTGTTGGTCAGATCTGATCCCTGGCTGGGGAACTCCATATGCCTTGGGGTGTCCAAAAAAAGGAGAAAGAAAAAAGAAATAGAATTTAGTGTATAATATTCTTAAAAGTAATTATGAGTTACTTAAGTTATACAGGAAAGAGTAAAATGAAAATAGTTGCTCGATGTATTTTGCACACGAAGTGGGGGTGGCGGGCAATACCTGTAGCATGCAGAAGTTCCCAGCCTGGGACTGAACCCGTCACAGCAGTGACAGTTCTGAATCCTTAACCACTAGGCCAGCCTTTTTGATGTATTCTTTTTGGGGTGGGGGGCACCCTTGGCATATGGAGGTTCCCAGGCTAGGGGTCGAATCAGAACTACAGCTGCTGGCCTACACCACAACCACAGTCATGTGGGATCTGAGCCACGTCTGCGACCTACATCACAGTTCACAGCAATGCCAGATCCTTAACCCAGTGACTGAGGCCAGGGATCAAACCTGCATCCTCATGGATAATAGTCAAGATTCATTACCACAGAGCCACGACAGGAATTTCCTTATGTAATTTTTTTTTTTTTTTTGTCTTTTTAGGGCCGCACTCATAGCATATAGAAGTTCCCAGGCTAGGGGTCAAATTGGAGCTGTAATTGCCAGCCTACACCACAGCCACAGCAACACCAGATCCAAGCCACATCTGCGACCTACACAACAAGCTCACGGCAACACCAGATCCTTAACCCACTGAGCAAAGCCAGGGATCGAACCTGCGTCCTCATGGATACTAGTCAGATCTGTTGATAGACAGTTCATTTATGTCCTTTTTTATAAATTTTTAAAATTTTTGCTTTTTAGGGCTGCAATTGCAGCATATGGAGGTTCCCAAACTAGGGGTCAAACTGGAGCTGCAGGTGCCGGCCTACACAATAGCCACAGTAATATCAGATCTGAACTGTGTCTGCGACCTATATCATAGCTCACAGCAACACCCAATCCTTAAGCCATTGAACGAGGCCAGGTATTGAACCTGTAACCTCATGGTTCCCAGTAGGATTATTTTCTGCTGCACCAGGATAGGAACTCCTTTTTTTTTTTTTTTTTTTTTAAAGTGTAAAGATTACTGTAGTGTGACAATCTTTCATGTCCAGTCATGGGACAAGTTCCCTGTAGTGTGATTGCTGGGACAAAGAGCTTGTACATTTAAAGTTATTTTTTGCCAACCGATTTTCTATTTAAACTTTTCATTTTTAAATAATTTTGAACTTGCAGGTAAGTTATAAGATAGTACCACAAGGTGAGGATCACACATTGCATTTAGTTGTCATGGCTCTTGAGTCTCCCAAATCATTTCCTCAACCTTCTGTTTCATGACCTTGACATTGTGAAGAGTCCAGGGCAGCTATCTGATAAAATGTCCCTCCTATTGGGTTTGTTGGCTTTTGCCTCCTGATTGAATTCAGGTTCTGTGCTTTGGGCAGGAACCCAGCAGAAGTGATGCCCAACCACCCGTGTGTGTTATATGATGTTATATGATGACACATGATGTTAGTTTGTCTCATTATTGGTGATGGGAATTTGATCTGTTGGTGGAAGTGATGACCGCCAGGTTTCTCTGGTGTAACGTACCATTTTTCCCTTTAAATAATAAGCTGAAAGATTCTTGAAACTATATAAAGTACTGGTTCCTCCTCAGACTTCAATCCGGTGGTTTTGGCATCCATTGATGGATTGTTGCTGCTTCTATTATTACTATAATGGTTATAAAATAATTCTTTCTACATTACTTGGCATTTGCTGTAAGAAACAGGAAGACCTACTTTATTTATTTTTTTTTTAATTTTTTTTCTTAATGGATTTTATTTCAATTATAAGTGTACATAAATCATCACAAGTCAATTTTACCGATTTTGTATCCCATATCCCCAGTGCATCCCCCCACCCCCAGATTGTCTTATTTGAAAAACCAAGATTTTCCAAAGTCTGTGAGTCATTGTCTGTTCTGTAGGAAGGTTCATTGTGTCTTTTTAGTTTCCACATGTAAGCGGTAGCATTGGGTGTTGCTGTCTAATTGTCTGACTGGTTTCACTTCGTGTGATAATTTCTAAGTCCATCCATGTTGCTATAAATGTTGGTAATTCGTTCCTTTTAATGGCTGAGTAACATTCCATTGTGTGTATGTACCATATCTTCCCTATCCACTCTTCTGTCGATGGACATTTAGGTTGTTTCCATGACCTGGCTATTGCATAGAGTGCTGCAATGAACACTGGAGTACATGTGTCTCTTCGAGTCATGGTTTCTGCTGGATAGATGCCCAGGAGTGGGTTTGCTGGATCAAATGGTAATTCTATTTTGAGTTTTCTGAGGAATCTCCATACTGTTTTCCACAGTGGCTGCACCAATTTGCATTCCCACCAACAGTGTAATAGGGTTCCTTTTTCTCCACACCCTCTCCAGCACTTATTGTTTGTAGACTTTTTGATGATGGCCATTCTGGCCGGTGTAAGGTGGTACCTCATAGTGGT
>PVHT021183541.1:1821182-1902165 GCA_004024745.2 Catagonus wagneri | reverse complement strand
CTGGGCTTTCTATCCTGTTCCACTGATCTATATTTCTGTCTTTGTGCCAGTACCATACGGTTTTGATGACTGTAGCTTTGTAGTAGAGTCTGAAGTCAGGGAGCCTGATTCCTCCAGCCCCATTTTTCTTTTTCAGGATGTCTTTTGCTATTCTGGGTTTTTTGTGTTTCCAGACAAACTTTAAACTATTTTGTTCTAGATCTTTGAAAAATGTCATTGGTAATTTGATAGGGATTGCACTGAATGTGTAGATTGCCTTGGGTAGTATAGTCATTTTGATAATATTGACTCTTCCAGTCCAAGAGCATGGTATGTCTTTCCACCTGTTTAAGTCATCCTTGATTTCTTTCATCAGTGCCTTATAATTTTCAGAGTACAGATCTTTTGTCTCTTTAGGCAGGTTTATTCCTAAGTATTTGATTCTTTTTGATGCGATGGTAAACGGGATTGCTTCTCTAATTTCTCTTTCTAAAACTATCACTTTTTGCAGACGACATGATACTATACCTAGAGAATCCTAAAGACTCTACCAGAAAACTATTAGAGCTCATCAATGAATTTGGCAAAGTTGCAGGATACAAAATTAATACACAGAAATCAACTGCATTTCTATATACCAACAATGAAATATCAGAAAGAGAAAGAGGAAGACCTACTTTTTTTTAATAAAAAAATTTTTTTTTGGGTATCCTGTAGCTGCAGCTCATGGCAACGCCAGATCCTTAACCCAGTGAGTGAGGCCAGGGATTGAACCCATATCCTCATGGGTTCTAGTAAGGTTCGTTATCGTTGAGCCACAACAGGAACTCCCAACTCCTTTAACCGACTGTGCGGGTCCAGGGATCCAGTGTGTCTTAGCTGCAGAGATGTCACCAATCCCATTGCGCCACAGTGAGAACTCCTCTTCTCTCTACTTTATTATCATTGTGGGCTTGTCGTTCTTATTTATCCTCTGGGTTATAATCTATTACTGTTGTTACTCATTTTGTTGCTCAGAGTGTCTCATATTTAGCAGTGTGAGCATTGAGCTGGTTCCTATGTCCCTTTAATATGTCCTTTAAGTTTTTTTGAGCATTTCTGATTTTCTGGTGTAACAAGATGTTCTAGACTCATCTTGTGCTTTCATTACCCCAGCCTTGGAATCAGCTAGTTCTCTAAGGAGCCTTTGTTTCTTTTGAGTAAGAAATAGTTTCAGAAATCAAGATCTGGAAGTTCCTGTGGTGACTCAGCGGAAGCGAATCCAACTAGGAACCATGAGGTTGTGGGTTCAATCCCTGGCCTCAATCAGTGGGTCAAGGATCCGGCGTTGCCGTGAGCTGTGGTGTAGGTTACAGACGCGGCTTGGATCCCACTTTGCTGTGGCTGTGGCGTGGGCCAGCGGCTACAGCTCCGATTAAACCCGTAGCCTGGGAACCTGCATATGTCGTGGGTGGTACCCTAAAAAGACAAAAAAAAAAAAAAAGGAAATCAAGATCTGAGCACTGGAAATGTCCATTGCTCTACTGGGGTATATACCCCCAGCAGCATGTGTGCCAGTTACTCCACTCTTACCAGCTCTGGGCATTCTGTAAACCCTCTGGGTACAAATGGTTTTCTAGGTTAAGATTTGTTGTCTTGGAGTTCCCGTCGTGGCTCAGTGGTTAATGAATCCGACTAGGAACCATGAGGTTGCGAGTTCGATCCCTGGCCTTGCTCAGTGGGTTAAGGATCCGGCATTGCTCTGAGCGGTGGTGTAGGTTGCCGATGCGGCTCAGATCCCGCGTAGCTGTGGCTGTGGTGAAGGCCCATGGCTACAGCTCCTGTTAGACCCCTAGCCTGGAAACCTCCATATGCTGCAGGTGTGGCCCTAGATAAGGCAAAAAGACAAAAATAAAAAAAAAATAGATTTGTTGTCTTGCATATATATATTGGAGTCAGGCTGCACATTGTTTTACATGTATTAGCTATTTGAATTTCTGTGAAGTCCCCATTCTATCAAGTTGTTCAGCCTTTTGTACTTGAATTGTTTGTGTCCTTGGTTAATACAGGACATCAGCTCTTTGTCACGTGTTTTGTCACGATCTTTTTTTAAGAGACTGCTTAGCATTTCATCTTATTTTTGTCTTAAACTACTTAACTCAGCATTCTGTTGAACATTCCAGCTTTTTCACGTTTTTAAACACAGCTTCAAGGAACATCTTTGCACATAAAGCTGTTTCTCTAATTAGTTTTTTCCCTTGAGCCAGGACTGCTGTACGTACATTCTATGAGCCTGTTAATGTTGGAAATTGTGTGCCACATATCTGTGGCGTCACTGTCGCAGTGAATTCCCTGTCCATTTTACCGTAGCTATATCTGTGACTAAGTTTTTCAGGTAGATAGGATAGCTAAAAGTGGGATTGCTGTGTCAAAGAAGTGTGCAAATTTAAAATTTTGACCTACTGGAGTTCCCATCGTGGCTCAGTGGTTAACGAATCCGACTAGGAACCATGAGGTTGCGGGTTCGATCCCTGGCTTTGCTAAGTGGGTTAAGGATCCGGCATTGCCATGAGCTGTGGTGTAGGTCGCAGATGCGGCTTGGATCCCGTGTTGCTGTGGCTGTGGCAAAGGCCAGCAGCTACAGCTCCTGTTAGACCCCTAGCCTGGGAACCTCCGTATGCCACGGGTGCGGCTCTAGATAAGGCAAAAAAACAAAACAAAATTTTTTTTGACCTACTGTCAAACTGCTCTTCTACAGCAGCTATACCAGTTTATGTTTCCAGTTTACACCCCTTCTAAAAACTGTCACTACCAACCTTTCTGTTTTCTGTCAGTCATATAGGCATGCTTGCTAACTTATTAGGATGCATTACATTTTCCTGATTCCTGGTGAGGTTGAGCACTATTTCAAAGACAGGTGTTTTGAAATAATAGGAGTTCCCATTGTGGCGCATCAGAAACAAATCTGACTAGTATCCATGAGGACGCAGGTTCGATCCCTGGCTTTGCTCAGTGGGTTAAGGATCAGGTGTTGCCGTGAGCTGTGGTGTAGGTCGCAGATGCAGCTCATATCTGGCGTTGCTGTGGCTGTGGCGTAGGCTGACAGCTACACTCCGATTGGATCCCTACCCTGGGAACCTCCATATGCCGAGAATGCAGTCCTAAAAAAAAAGAAATAATAAAGCTCTATGAAATTATTAGTTAATCTTTTCGTCTTTTTGGAGCTTAGTGTGACGAGCTAAGCAGGTTCCGTTTCCCAGATGAGGAGAACTAAGGCCTTGAGAGAGGCAGGTGGCTCCCCAGGCTCATATGGCACAAAGGTCTTCATCTGCTGCCCTCCACCTATTTGTTGAGGCTGGAGGAAGGGAGCGCCTGCTGCGCTCTCTAGAGCCAGCGTCTTGTCTCCTTCTTTATCCCAGAGCCCAACCTGGGAGAAGACGACGAGGACAAGGACTTGGAGCCAGGCCCCTCAGGGACCTCAAAGGCCTCAGCCCAGATCTCAGGCCAATCAGATACCGATATCACGGCCGATTTCCTACAGCCTCTGCTGACACCTGATAACGTCGCTAATCTGGTGAGGATGGATCGGGGGCCATTTCCCACAAGACAGGGAAGAAAAGGTCTCTAGTCATTTCCCCGCCCCTCTGCTCCACACTGCCTACCTCCTCCAGATGACGTCAGACCTAAAACACTTTTCTGTTCTCAGGGTTGGGAGCGTGTCATCCAGTAGTCCCTCCTCACCCTGGATGGACCTCTTCTTGGATGATCTCTACTCCTTCAGAATGTCACTTGTCACCAACCCCCCCTTTCAAATGGTCCCTCTTTGGGTCTTCAGAGTCTCCATCCAGACTCACTCATTCTCACTCTTTCTGCTATTCTTTGTGGGGAAGGTCTGTTAACTGGAGAATGAACTCCATGGCTTATTTACTAAGTGGTGTGGGCTTGGCATTGCTGGGGTGGGATAGTCAGTGTTTTGTTCGGATTTTCAAAGATGTCCTGCTCCAAAGTGAAAGAATCACTGGTTTGAATTGATTGGTGGGTTGCGGGGGTGTAGGGGAGGTCTCACATGAGCCCTCTGGTTGTAGTGGCTTGGAGACCCTTCTGTTGAGAGGCTCCCTCCCTCTTTGCTGAGAGGCTCCAGGGGGCTTAGTCTGTCTTGAGTATATGCCTAGTCATTGCCACTTCCCCACTTGGCCTGGGTGTGGAACAGATGCTCTTGAGTCGGTGAGAAAGGGAAGCCTCCTCTTTCTGGGCATCTTGCAGGTCCTCATCAGCATGGTGTACCTGCCCGAGGTCATGCCTGCTTCCTTCCAAGCTATCTACACCCCGGTGGAGTCAGCAGGCACTGAAGCCCAGATCAAGCACCTGGCTCGACTCATGGCCACACAGATGACAGCTGCAGGACTAGGGCCAGGTGAGTGTCACATGGGCTAACCCGGCTCAGAGGTTGGTACTGTGGCCACTGGGTTCTCCTTACTGAAAGAGCATCTCTTTGTAGTGGTGCATATGAAAATCACATGAGGTCTTAGGTGTAAATAATTACAGGTCCCGTAGATACAGTGAGTGCTCAGTATTTTTCAGGCCATGGGCTTTGAAATCCAGCAGACCTGGGTTTGAGGTCTAAGGCAGACCAGACTACCTCAGCCACTTACTGTCTCCTCATGGCCTTCCCCCTGCAGAGACAAACACTGATTAGTTTTTCCTAGTCTTGAACATTGTATAAACTAGGATCCTAAAGTCTGGCTTCTTTTGCTCAGTGTTACCTTTTTTGAGGTTCATCCATGTTGGTGTGTGAGCCAATAGTTTTTAAAATTTCTCAGTAATATTCCATTGTGTGAACTGGCCACCATTTGTTTATCCACACTCCTCTGTGGATGGACCTGTGGATTGGATTATTTACAGGTTTTGACCTTTGTGAATAAAGCTTCTGTGATCATTTGTGTACAAGTGTTTCGATGCACACATGGCCTCATTTATCTTAAGTGTGTACCAAGAAGTGAAATTGTTGGGTTGAGTTTGTGTACATTCAGTGCTATTAGACACTGCTTATCAGCTTTTCAAAGTGGGGGTACCATTTGCTACTCCCACCAGTGGGGAATGGCATTTCTAGTTTGAGCCTCAGTTGTTATATTACAGAATGGGAATGAAAAAGGTACCTGTCCAAAAAGGCATTTTACAGATTTAAATGAGTTTTGTGGGTACAGGGCTTAGAATAGAGCCTGGCATACACGAGGTCCTTGAAAGATAGTAGATGGGTCTGACAGGAGTCTGTTTGCTGCCTTCCCCTCAGGCGTGGAGCAGACCAAACAGTGCAAGGAGGAGCCCAAGGAGGAGAAGGTGGTGAAGCCGGAGAGTGTCCTGATCAAGCGACGCCTGTCAGCCCAGGGCCAGGCCATCTCAGTAGTGGGCTCCCTGAGCTCCATGTCCACCCTGGAGGAGGAGGCACCCCAGGCCAAGAGGAGGCCAGAGCCCATCATCCCTGTCACGCAGCCCCGGTGAGTCCCCTTACAGGACTGGGGACCTGGTTCTTGGTATGTGCGTGTGTATGTGGCAAAGACAGATAAACAGAGTTTGCTCTGGATGAGGGTCTGTCTTATTCCATAGTCAATGCCATAACCACTAAGCCTTACCTATTGTTTTCCTTTTTTTTGCTTTTTAGGGCTGCACCCAAGGCATATGGAGGTTCCAAGGCTAGGGGTCTAATTGGAGCTACAGCTGCCAGCCTACACCACAGCCACAGCAACACCAGATCCTTAACCCACGGAGTTAGGCCTGGATCGAACCTGCATCCTCATGGATCCTAGTGAAATTTGTTTCTGCTGTGCCACCACAGGAGCTCCCTGTTTGTTTTCTTCCTTTCTTTCTTTCGGCCATATGAAAGTTTCCAGGCCAGGGATTGAATCTTGGCCAGCTATGACATGTGCCGCAGTTGCGGCAACACTGGGTCCCTTAACCCACTGCCCCAGGCTGGGGATCGAACCCATGCTTCTACAGCGACACAAGCCACTGCAGTCAGATTCTCAAGGCACTGCCACAGTGGGAACTCTAGCTGTTGTTTTTTTTTTTTATATAAAAATACCCCCTTACTGATATCTAAAATTGGGAGGGGGAGGAGTTCCACTGTGGCTCAGTGAGTTACGGATCCAGTATTGTCCCTGATGCGGCTCAGGTCACTGCTGTGGTTTGGGCTCAAGCACTAGCCTGGGAACTTCCGCATACTGGGAGTGCAGCAAAAAGGGAAAAAAATAAAACATTAAAAATAAAATTGGGAGGAGTTCCCGTTGTGGCGCAGCAGAAATGAATCCAACTAGGAACCATGAGGTTTCGGGTTCAATCCCTGGCCTTGCTCAAATCTGGCATTGCTGTGGCTGTGGTGTACGCCGGCAGTTACAGCTCCGATTTGACCCCTAGCCTGGGAACCTCCATATGCCATGGGTGAGGCCCTAAAAAGACAAAAGACCAAAAAAAAAAAAAAAATTGGGATGATAGTATTTCTCTAAGGGTGGGGGAGAATTTAATGAGTTCACAATGGTGGTTGGATAATTCAGTTTGATAACTGTTAGGGTGGACAGTGATCAGGATGTAAAGCACTTACTGTGGTCCCTAGCATGTAGGAAGTGCTGCTTGTTGCCATCATCGTCCTCATCATCACCTGCTCAAAATCCAGCCAATTCCTCCCTGTCCCCAGCCAAGGCTGACTAACAGAGCCATGACTGATCTGCCGCCCCTCCAAGCTCTCTGTGCCCCTTACTCCCTTATCCAGTCACATCAGCCTCTTGGTATTTCTTTTTTTTTTTTTTTTGTCTTTTTGCCTTTGTGTAGAGCCACACCCGCGGCATATGGAGGTTCCCAGGCTAGGGGTCTAACAGGAGCTGTAGCTGCCGGCCTTCACCACAGCCACAGCAACACAGGATCCGAGCTGCATCTGCAACCTACACCACAGCTCAGTGCAACGCCGGATCCTTAACCCACTGAGCAAGGCCAGGGATTGAACCCGCAACCTCATCGTTCTTAGTTGGATTCGTTAACCACTGAGCCATGAAGGGGATTCCAGTATTTCTTGAACAGCCAAGCAGCAGATCTCTGTTTAAGGCCTTTGCACCTCCTGTTCCCTCTTCCTAGAACGCTTGTCCCCCAAATATCTGTAGATCTTACTCCCTCACTTCATTCACATCTCCAGTTACCTGCTGTCTGCTCCTTATAGAAACCTTTCCTGAGATAGTGTTTACAAAACCGAAATAGCATTTTCTTCCTTCTCGTTACCCTGCACCCTGCCAAGCTTCAGAGTCACAGGGGAGTTGGAGAGACAGTTTGCGGGGGGGGAGAGGGGTCAGAGGGTGTTTTCCCTATGGCCTGGGGTGAGAGAGTCACTCTGTAGGCCTGGGCTCCAGAAAGGGTGTTCCAAGTCCGAGTCACTGTGTCGTTGTCCCTACTCTCCCTTGTAGGCTCGCAGGTGCTGGTGGGCGCAAGAAAATCTTCCGCTTATGTGATGTGCTGAAGCCCTTGACTGATGCCCAGGTTGAGGCCATGAAGCTGGGTGCTGTAAAGCGGATCCTGCGGGCTGAGAAGGCTGTGGCCTGCAGCGGGGCAGCCCAGGTGTGCCCCCGTCCCCTCAGTCCATCCTTCCAGTCCCTCTCCCCAGGAGCCTACCTCACACTCCAGCAGAGAGATGGGCCCTGGGGTCAACCCTCCCTGGCTTCAGATCCCAGCTCTGCCACTCACCAGCCACTTCTTCAAGCCTCACTCTGTCCTCCATAAATTGGAGAGCAGCAGCTCCACACAGGTGACCAGGAGGAAGAAGTGTGTGGACACGCATGCACTCTTGCTCAGCACAGGGCGGTTTCGAGGAAGAGTCCTGCGAGTGTGGGCTGCCTCCTGCTTTCTCCCTGTGGTTAACAGTATTCTTGTTCTTGCCCTTTAGCCTCAGATACCCCTGCTCTAAATTTTTTTTTTTGCTTTTTAGGGCCACACCTACGGCGTATGGAGGTTCCCAGGCTAGAGATCTAATCAGAGCTGTTCCTGCCGGCCTGCGCCACAGCCATAGCAATGCCAGATGCAAGCCGTGGCTGTAACCTACGCCACAGCTCACGGCAACACCAGATTGTTAACCCACTGAGCAGTGCCAAGGATCAAACCCTTCAACCTCATGGTTCCTCGTCAGATTTGTTAACCACTGCACCATGACGGAAACTCCCCCTGCTCTAAATCTGATTCTGCCACCGGCTGGCATTATAACCTCAGACAAACGACTTTTTCCTTATTTTTTGAAGTTTATTTTTTTCACTTTTATTTTGTCTTTTTGCCTTATCTAGGGCCACACCCACAGCATATGGAGGTTCCCAGGCTAGGGATCTAACAGGAGCTGTAGCCACCGGCCTACGCCACAGCCACAGCAATGCGGGATCCGAGCCGCATCTGCAACCTACACCACAGCTCACGGCAACGCTGGATCCTTAACCCACTGAGCAAGGCCAGGGATCGAACCCGCAACCTCATGGTTCCTAGTCGGATTTATTAACCACTGAGCCACAACGGGAACTCCTAATTTCAATTTTTTTTTTTTTTTTTTAGGGCCGCACTTGCGGCATATGGAGGTTCCCAGGCTAGGGGTCTAATCAGAGCTGCAGCTGCCGGCCTACACTACAGCCACAGCAACGCCAGATCCTTAACCCACTGAGCTAGGCCAGGGATTGAACCTGTAACCTCATGGTTCCTAGTTGGATTCGTTTCCGCTGAGCCACGACGGGAACTCCTGAAGTTTATTTTTAATTAACCAAAGAGTAGACAAATATACTTTCTCTGTTAGAAAATATTTTTTTTTTGGCCATTGATATCTCATACATCATCTTCAGTCCCCACCTCTATGCCATCTCCCTTCCACAGAGGTGACCAATGTACAAATTAGGGGAATCCTTTAGGATCTTAAGTATGTAGATATTAGCCCTAGAAATCTAGATATTTATAGTTTATAGATATTTATAATTTTTATTTCAGATATTTATAATTTAGATATTATGCCTAGATGTTTCTCCTAGTTTTATTCTGATGATTGACTTTTTTTTTCTCCTTTTCATTTTTTTTCTTCCATACACTTGAGACCTCCTGAGAATAAGGTTCTTCAGCTTTCCTTCCTCACTTAGCACTGGGTCTGTACTAGGATTCCTTGAGGCTGATCAGGAGGAGTTGCAAGGCTCACTTGTGGGGTGCCCAGGATTGCCCACCCCCATACCCACACACACACTTGCTCTCCTGTCAGGTGCGCATCAAGATCCTGGCCAGCCTGGTGACTCAGTTTGACTCAGGCCTGAAGGCCGAGGTCCTGTCCTTCATCCTGGAGGATGTGCGGGCCCGCCTGGACCTGGCCTTCGCCTGGCTCTACCAGGAGTACAATGCCTACCTAGCAGCCGGTGCTGCGGGCACCCTGGACAAGTATGAGGACTGCCTCATCCGCCTGCTCTCCGGCCTGCAAGAGAAGCCAGACCAGAAGGATGGGTGAGGGGGGCAGCCCTGTACACTCTGTCTCCTGTCCTGTGCCCTGCTTTTCCTTTCTGGTTTCTGACCACCTCCCTCTTCATCAGCACCCGAGTCGGTCCTCCACGTGCTCATCCTGAGTCTCCTGCATCTGCCCACTGTCTGCACGGACAAGGTTGCTTCCTTACCTGCAGGCTCCGGGCCACGCGCCCTGGGCTTGTTCCCTGGCTCTGCTACTTGCTGTCTGACCTGTGTCACTTAGCCTCTGGGCCTCCATTTTCTCATATAATATATGATGAGTAACAGCGTCTGCTTCAGAGAGGCTGGTGCTGGAGGTTGACTTCTCTCCATCCCTACCTCTTGCCCGAATCGATCCTGTAGCTTCCTCCTTGTCCTGGACCTCCAGCTTATCCATTCTCCACATAGCAGCGCAGGTGACACTTTATACATGTAAATCGTGTCTTGTTATTTCCCCACTAAAACCCTTCCATTGTCCTCGAGATAAAGCGCACCTCCTTACTGTGCCCTATGAGACCGTTCTGTGCCAGCCTCTTGAGCCTCTTTTTTGCCTCTCTGCATTGCACTGCCCCCAAACTTTAGCTGCACTGGCCTTCGGTCTCCTGTTCCTCAGGCCGAGTCCAGGGCTTGGCACTCATTCTTCTCTACCTGGATTGCTCTCCTCCAGCTTCTTTTGCGGCTGGCTCTTTCTACTCTACCAGCATTGACTGAAGTGTTGTCTTCAAGCAGCCTTTTCTGGTCACCACATCTAAAAGAACAGCCTCCGTCGTTCCCTCCCATTGCTGTATTAAACGAGCTAGGAGTCCCCATTTGAAGAATGGGAGCCACTGAGTTTCAGAGAGGTCGTCTCTGCCCAGGACACCCACCTGGCAGCGTTTGAACCCTGCTCTGTGGCTTCCAAAGCTCTATACCCAGGGGAACGAGCAAGCTGGCGGGGGCGGGGGCGGGGGCGGGGGGGCACTGCCAGCTCTGAGCCACCATCAGCAGGACGGGGAAGTCAGCTGTTCCCTACCCCTCCCTCTCTGGCAGGATCTTCACCAAGGTTGTGCTGGAGGCACCGCTGATCACGGAGAGTGCCCTGGAGGTGATTCGCAAGTACTGTGAGGACGAGGTGAGGACAGGCGGCAGATCTGCCTCCATTCCCAGCAACGTGGTACAGGCAGGAGCCTGTGTCAGGGGGTTCTGGGAGGGACCGGGTGCTCCGGTCCAGTCCCAGGTCTGGCTGAGATAAAGGAGACCTCCCAGTGGTGCACTGCAGGGGCCTTGAGCTCTGCTTTCCTCTCCTTTCTGCCGCAGAGCCGCACCTACCTGGGCATGTCCACTCTTCGAGACCTGATCTTCAAGCGCCCGTCCCGCCAGTTCCAGTACCTGCACGTCCTGCTAGACCTCAGCTCCCATGAGAAGGACAAGGTGATCCCCCACCGCCCTGTGCTAAGCTCCACTCAGTCCTCCCTCTGTCCCGTGTAACCCTGAAACTTTCTGGGCCTGATGTGCTTCTTACAACAGTCTTTTGGTGGTGGTGGTGGTGGTTTTTCCATTTATGATGGCATGAAGCTGCTTAGAAGGTACACACATATATACACTCACGCCCCAGGGAAGGCAGTCTCATTCTCACTCTTATTCTACCCGTGTTTGTGCGCCCCTCTTAAGGCCCCACTGTGCTGGGACCTGGGGGGAGCCAATGTGACCTACCAGCAGGCACAGCGTGTTCAGTACCAGGAGCGGAGTAGTGTGTGGCTGCAAAGCCCTGTCGAGGGGGGTGGGTGGATAGGGTTTAAGGAAGGCTTCTGGAGAAGGGACATGTGAGCCAAGACCTGCAGTAGGAGTAGATAGGTGTGCCCTGTTCAGAGGTGACCTGTGTGATGTGTGTGATTGAGAGGGCCCTTGAGCCATCCCTGCTCCTGCCTTCAGCCAGCTCCTTTTGGGTGTCTTGTGTCCGTTCATTCAGCAGACCCTCACTGCACACCATGGCTCGGCCCTGGGGTGCTGCTGGGGACAAAGCAATGCTCCAGACCAGGCTCTGTCCTCATGGCTCCCAGCAGGATATAGCCAGTGACAGGCATTCCAGGCAGTGGGAACATTTTGGACCAAGTCTCAGTGTCAGGGAAGAGGCCGTCACTTGTGAGGAACTGAGGAAAGCTCCTGGTTGGAGCAAGGTGAGATGCGATAAGGGGAAGAGCCAGGCAAGTAGATTTTGAGGTGATGCAGGGCCCTGGGTTGGGCCAGGAAACCTCTCTCCCAAGCCAGTCTTGGGTACAGGTAACTCAGCTAGCACAGGCCTTCCTCAGACTTGAACTTGTTGTCACACTGGCTGCCAAGCTCAGAACAGCTGTTGCTCCCTCCACCATCTTGCCCCCCTCTCTCCTCAGGTACGTTCCCAAGCCTTGCTATTCATCAAGCGCATGTACGAGAAGGAACAGCTGCGAGAGTATGTGGAGAAATTTGCCCTCAACTACCTGCAGCTCTTGGTCCACCCCAACCCACCATCCGTGCTGTTTGGAGCCGACAAAGACACAGGTTTGGTACAGGTTCTTCAGGGGTGTGTTGAGCACCTGCTGTGCCCCGGGCTCTGGACTGGGCCCTGGGATCAGAGCTGGATCTGAGCTGAGACCTGCTCAGCCTGCTGGGGAAGACAGCTAGACCGTAATAACCGAAACGAGCAGGCTTTGAGTGGCAAAATCAGGGGTATATGGGAGCCCAGAGGGGGAGCCTCGTCCAGCCTGGTGGGTCAGGGAGAGGATCCTGGAGGAGGGGACAGCTGGGCTGAAAGCCGAGGACAAGGAGAGCTAGCCAGTGATATGACTCCAGGCAGGATCATCTCAGGCCTGTTCGCTCAGCAGAATGCCAGATGGGGACCTGGGCCCCAGGAGGTGGACCATTAAATTGGAAGGTTCAGGCTGTGGCAGGAAGCACAGGGCCTTCTAGGAGCACAGGATCTCTGGCGTAGCCTGGGTGTTGGGAACCCGGAGGGTATGAGACCCAGAGGGTGAGGAGGCACAAAAAGAGGAGTTGGGCGCCACTGTTCTAGGCGACAGCAGCACGTGCAAAGGCTCCAAAGTGGAGGCCATGGGAGTCTGTCAGAAGTAGGGTGTAACCAGAGCGCAGAGCCCCAGAGGCAGGGCTGCCCTGACCAGGACCTGGCAGGTACAGTGGGGCAAGGACCTGAGAGCACAGGACAGTTGCAGGAGCACTGAGCGGGAGAGGGACAGGGTCAGAACCGCACTTAGACCTCTGTGGCTGCCCTGTGGACTGGTGGTCAGAGGAGACAAGGTGGGAATTGGGTGCCGAGACTTCTGAAAGGGGAGCAGTCGTGATTCCACCCCCATTTCCCACAGGACAAGCTTCCTGCCCTGGGGACATGTGCTTCCCAGGCTCAGCTCTCTTCTGTGCGTGTCCCCCCAAGAAGGGCCAGACCCGGGGGGCTGGAGGGGGTCGGGAAGGGAGCAGGCCCGGCCTGATCTTCACCCCCTGCATTACTAGAGGTGGCAGCACCCTGGACCGAGGAGACAGTAAAGCAGTGTTTGTACCTCTACCTGGCCCTCCTGCCTCAGAACCACAAGCTCATCCACGAGCTGGCAGCCGTGTACACTGAGGCCATCGCTGACATCAAGAGGACAGTGCTGAGGGTCATCGAACAGCCGGTGAGGCCCCTGAGCCCAGCAGGCTCTGCCCACCCATGGGCAGGGCTGACTCCCCAGCTCAGCCCTTCCCCCCGGTGCCTCCTCCTCAGTGGGTGCCAAGCACTAAGGGTTGTCACCCCAGGCCGGGCAGCTCTGTGGCTCTTTGGGTGGTCCACACTTCCATCTGCTCAGGAAAAGATAGCAGGGTTGCCCCACAGTGAAAAGCCTAGAATCTGACAGACCTGGGTTCTCTCATTCTGCCTCTCACTTGCTCACTCTGGACTTTGCACCCCTCAGTAAAATCAGGGAAAATAATTCAGTCCCCCGAGCTCGCTGGAGGGATTCTGTGAACTCCCGTGTATCAACTTATCACTGTTAACATTTATGAGCTCTCCTTCCCCTGCCTTGCTGACAGGAGGCTCTAGTTGTCATGGCCCAAGTCCCTTCTACTCCTCTTGAAGCCACAGGGTCACTCCCAAGAGAAGCAACTCAGTTACAGACTGGCCTCTGCAAGTCAGAGTGTCTGTCCTTCCAATTTGTAGCTGGATTTGAAACTATTTCTTCATGTGTCTGTCCCTGATGTTACTGAAGATTTCAAACATAAACAAAAGGAGAAAATGTGGTATGTTAACACCCACATACCTGCCACCCCGATTCGCCAGGTGTCCTTACCTGTGACATGGTGGTACTAGGCTCCTTTTGAGGAGGAAGCAGATTCTTCTCCCCATTTTGAAGGTGAGCCCACCAGACTGTGAGCTCCTTGAAGGCAAAGACTGTCAGCTCCACTTGCGATTGTAAAGATTTATTGGGCAGAGGAAGGCATTAACCCTTGAAGCCTGGCCCTTCACTCCCTGTGTTTGGCTGCGGGGCGGGGTTGGGCTGTGGAAGCAGCAGCAGGTCTGAGTAAGCAGCCAAGCCGGGGCCCTAGCAGTCGTGGAAGGGCATGGCCAGGGGGTCACTGGTGCCTGCAGGCGCCAGAAAAGTCTTCACAGAGGAATCGAAGGACAGGTTGGGCCTTAAAGTTCAGGTTAGGTCAGAGGGCACAGCCTGCCAAAGCAGGAGGACAGCACTGGTGAAGGCTCAGAGCCCCAGGAGGTCTGTGCCCGTGTGACATTGGGTGGGAGAGACCAAGATGCTTCTGTCCAACCCTCTCCCAGCTTCTCTGAACCTTTCACCTATTCTCCCCCCGACACCTGTTTTTTTTTTGAGATGTAATTGACACATAACACTGTGTTAAAATATACAACATAGTGATTGATATATGTATATATTGTGAAATGATTATTACAATAAGTTTCATAAATGCCCATCACCTCAGATAGTTAGTGATTTTTTTTCTAGTGATAAGAACTTTTTTTTTTTTTTTTTTTTGTATTTTTAGGGCTGTATCCACAGCATATGGAGGTTCCCAGGCCAGGGTTCGAATCAGAGCTGCAGCTGCTGGCCTACATCACAGCCACAGCAACGCAGGATCCGAGCTGCATCTGCGACCTACACCACAGCTCACAGCAACGCTGGATCCTTAACCTACTGAGCGCCAGGGATCAAACCTGTGTCCTCATGGATACCAGTCAGATTCATGTCCGCTGAGCCACAGGAGAACTCCATGATGAGAACTTCTAGTATCTACTCTCTCTGTTACTAGTCCTTACTGCAAGGTCCCAGCATTTTCCCAGCCACCCTGCCCCTGACACGCGGGCCTCCCCGAGCTCTCATCCACGGACCCTTGTCTTCCTCACGTTGCACAGCCCCCTCCTGGGCCTTCCCTGTCATCCTTCTCTCTACCTCTAGATCCGAGGAATGGGCATGAACTCGCCAGAGCTGCTCCTGCTGGTGGAAAACTGTCCCAAGGGGGCAGAGACACTGGTCACGCGATGTCTGCACAGCCTCACAGACAAAGGTGCCCCCTGCGACCCCACCTTTCATCCTTCCATCGCCCAGGTCTTCCCCACTTCCCCTTCCCAGGACCTGGGGACCAGAGCTGCTGGGTCTCCAAATGGTGGGACTTCTCGTGAGTCTCTCCCCATCCTTGGGTCTCAGCTTCTCCATCTGGAGCAGTGTTTTGCCAAAGGCACTTGAGAAACTGAGGGCCAAGGATTTCTGCTTTGAAACTGAGTTGTCCCTCCTTCCCACACCCACCAGTGGGCCTCCTCCTCCCCCCTCAGTGCGCACCCTCCCCACTGCCCCGACACACGGGCCTCCTGCTTACTCTTCTGCCTGCAGTCCCACCCTCCCCAGAGCTGGTGAAGCGGGTCCGGGATCTCTACCACAAGCGACTGCCCGACGTCCGCTTCCTCATCCCTGTGCTTAATGGCCTGGAAAAGGTATGGAGCTGGGTGCCCCACTGACAGGGCAGGGCAGGAACGGGGGGGAGGTAGGCACCCAGGTGCCCATGGCAGATGCTGGCGAGCACATTCTGGGGCTTCTCTGGCTCAGTCTCTGCTCTGCGACATCCACTGACCTCAAGCAAGCCACTCCCTCTCTGAGCCTGGGTTCCTTCCTCTGACAAGTATCACAGCGATCCACCCCACCCTCCCCACACACGGAAGATTATTATCCTCAGGCCTAAATGAAACCACAGAAACAGCACCACCCAGTGTAGGAGGCACCGTCCTTGAGCACGTGCTACCCCTGCCCGGGTCTTGTTCTTAACAGGCCACGGGATCTCGGGTGAGCCTCCATCTCCTCCGCTCACAGCGGGTATCCTGGAGCTGGCCCAGGGGGCCAGATGGGGGTGTAAGGCCGGGGCTGAGTCAGGCCCGGTGAGTTGGGAAGCTCAGCCTTGAGGGAGCAGAGGGAGTGAGAGGAAGAAGGCCTTGGAGGGGCATGGTGAGGCGGAGCTTGCCCCTCACCTCCCCAAAAATAGAGCTTGTCGGGGTGGGGCTGGGGCATGTCCGACCCGCTTCGCTTGCGTCTCTTGTAGAAAGAAGTGATCCAGGCCCTGCCAAAGCTCATCAAACTCAACCCCATAGTGGTGAAGGAGGTCTTCAACCGCCTGCTGGGCACGCAGCATGGTAGGTGGTGTGCTCTCCTCCCTACCAGGGCTCAGCTCAGCCCTGGCCCTCAGTTTCCCTCCTCCTTGGCTCCATGTGCCCCTGCTCCCCCAGGAGACCCCCCCTTAGGTGGCAGGAGGAGGGGGTTATGGAGGTGAGATGCGGAATGGGGGTGGGGAGGGGTGCCACCTTAAGAGAGGAAGAGGGTGCTCATCATGCTCTCTGGGGCTACCTTCCGGACTTGGCGACGTCTGAGCATCTGACCCATAGCTCCCTGGCCACCCTTCTGTGATATACAGAGCATGATTTCTTCCACAACAGGGGCAGAATTGTGGAACTGAGGTCCGACTTAAGTGTCTTCTCTTCTGGGACCCAACTACTGTCCACTCTCCCCCAGGTGTGGGCTCCACTCCTGCCTGTCCTCAGTTCTTGCCCAAACCCCTCCGGCTGTGAGTGAGGGGACTTTTGTTTGACCTGGTCGAAAAAAAAAGAAACTTTCAACTTTGAAAGCCTACCAAGTGGCATAGGGTAGAGCTAGGGAGTGTGGAGGCTGTCTGTTCCACACATAATCTGGTGATTTTTTTTGTCTTTTTTTGGCCTTATCTAGGGCCACACCTGCGGCATATGGAGGTTCCCAGGCTAGGGGTCTAACAGGAGCTGTAGCTGCCGGCCTACGCCACAGCCACAGCAACGTGGGATCCAAGCCGCCTCCGCAACCTACACCACAGCTCATGGCAACGCCGGATCCTTAACCCACTGAGCAAGGCCAGGGATCGAACCCACAATGTCATGGTTCCAAGTCGGATTCGTTAACCACCGAGCCACAACGGGAACTCCAATCTGGTGATTTTAAACACACACACACGTACACACACACACACACACACACACACACGTACACATTCAAAACGACACCAGAAGAATGCCATCTCCCCCAGCCTTTTCCGCCATAGCCTTTAGTCTAAGCGCTGTTTGCAAGGCTGCTCCTGGCCCCAGCCTGTCCTGTCCAGCAGATTCCCCTGAGCGTCTGTGCTCTGCTAGGACCCAGGCTGAGCTCGTCATGGTTCTGCCCTCGCGGGTGCACAGCCTGGGCTGGTGGTGGGGAGAGCGGCCGAATCACATCCAGTTTGCCCTAATGGAGGTAGGAGGAGGAAGTGGGCCTCTGGTTGCGAAGGACAGCTTTCCAGCTGCTGCTTCATTCAGGCCCCCCTTTTGTGTTCTCAGTCTTTCTTCTCCTGCTCTTGCCCCTTGTACCCCTAATCTCAGAGGTCACCCTGTCTTCACTTGCCACTCCCCCAGTCTAAGGGCCTAGGACCCGTCTCTTAGGCCTCCACACTGTCTCCTCCTCCCCCCACACCCACCTGTTGCAGGCGAAGGGAACTCGGCCTTGTCCCCTCTGAACCCGGGAGAACTTCTCATCGCATTACACAACATCGACTCGGCCAAGTGTGACATGAAGTCCATCATCAAAGGTGAGGCACTTCCCCCACCCCACCCCCCAAGTGGCCTGGCCTCCGCGGACCTGGGGAAGAACCTGTCACCCACGTGCCCCTGCTGGAATCTGCCAAGTCGGAGACTGTGCCACCTGCAGCCCCATCTCAGAGCTCCAGACACCTACCTTTGCTCCTTTCCCTCCCTTCCTCCTCCTGTCCTTCCTTCCTTCTTCCCTCCCTCATTCTAAGGAACTGATGCACCTGCTGTGCACTGACACAGAGTAGTCATCAAGAAAGGGGCAGGTGGGGGCTCCTTCCCCGGCCCCAGCCTGAGGAATGAAGGAAGCAGGGCCTTGACTGAGCGAGGCAGAGGCACAGCCAGCAGAGCAGATGCAGTGCGCCAGGGCGGTTCTTGGACCAGGAGTCTAGTCTGGGCTCCAGTTGAGACAGGAGAACGTGCCTCCAGGGCAAGGGAGTTGGGGACAAGCTGGCCACCTCCCCACAATTAGCAGTTTCATCATAGCTGCTGTCGCTGTGTACCCAGCACTTAGTCTGAGCCAGGCCTTCCTAAGCACCTTACAGGCCTGCCTGCCGATCCGCACTGCTCTCTACCTGGTAAGTATGCTGACTTCCATCTTGTAGATGAAATGGACATTCCAGAGAGGTAAAGTAACTTTTTCTGGGCCACATAGAAGATAAGAGGTGTAGTAGAAAAAACAGAATATGCAGTCAGGTGGACCCAAGTTGGGATCCCACCTCTGCCGGTTCCTCCCACATACGGTGCCCTGGGGCCCCGGGCTGCCTCTCTTGAGAAAATTGCTCTCCCTCAGCTCCCCGGTCCCCTTCCTCCCTGGAGGGGGTTTCTCGTTCAGAAGCCATGCTTTCCCACGGAAGTTGGAAGCTCTTCCTGTCCCCGCTGTTCTCAGAAGACAACTGTCCTTTGCTCCCGCCTCTCTCCTTCAAAAGCGGGGTGGGGTTTTTCCCTCTTTGCCGCTTGTTTCACGTCCAGCCTGAATTAGCTTCCTTGGTGACTTTTTTCCTAGTCTTCCTCAGCAAATGCTTTCAGAAACTTTCAGGTCAAGGGAGGAGCTTATGAAAACTTGAAACCCACATACAGCTCAAAAGGAACTAAGGCCTCTAGTGGAAGCTGTGAAGTGAAAAGTGCCTCCAAGCCAGGACTCCAGGAGTGGTCTTCTAAGTGCCCTGCCCTGTAGGTGACCTCAGAAAGGATGCGAGCCCGTTCCCAGGGACAGTAGACTCACCTGGCTTTGTGTACAGTTCGAGGTGATTCAGATTATGCTAGCGCGGCCTAGTTCTGGAACTGCAGAGCTGACCCCGGCTGGATCTGGTGGTTTGGGGGAGGGGACTTGGTCAAGAGAGGAGCTATGCCGTGTAGTCCCTGCCCCCTCACTCCCGCTAAAGCCCATTTGTGGACCTAGATTTAGTCCCTGATCTTCTACACGAGAACCAAAGCCCAGGGAGGAAAAGGGCCTTTCCACACCCAGCCAGTGACCAGGTTCTTGGAGATGTCGGCAAGGCCTGGCCTTTAGAACGCCACTTGTTTCTTCCTACAAACCCAGGCCCACACAGAGTCTCTATATTGCTGAGCTCTCAGCAGCCCTTCAGCTGGTCTGACGAGCTGTTTGTCCACAACACAATCCAGTCTGTTCCGAGTGTGCCTCTCTGCTCAGGCACCGGTCCTTTTCTTGGTTGCATTAGTGGCCTTACTTGACTATAGGCTCCAGATCCAAAATCCAGTCCTGTTTTGGGACCCGGTGGAGTTCCCTGTGCCTGATGGTATAAGCAGTCACTCCCGGCATTCACTCCCTGCTCTGGTTTACACCCTCTCTCTCTGGGGAGTTTTTGTATGACTAGAGCTGTCCAGTGGACTGGTCCAGTGGTTAAAGAAAATCACTGAGCACCTCTGCTCAGCCTTGTGCTGGGCGGTGCTGAGGACATGGCAGGGATGGAGACAGCCCTGCCCTCCCGGGGCTCACAGGCCACCCCTAGAGTAACAGTCCAGAGTGAACAGGGCTGGGACAGAGGGGCCACCTGGCCCTCCTTTGTGTGGGATGTTAAGAAGGGCTTCTTGAAAGAGGGGACCCCTGAGCTGAGACCACAGAAGGCTGAGTAGGGGGAGGCAGCAGGTGAAAAGATGGTCCCAGAGAAAGGAACACTTGCAGAGGCCAAGAGCTATGCTAGCATGGCCTGGTTCTGGAACTAAAGAGCTGACCCTGGCTGGGTCTGGTGGTCTGGGGGAGGAGACCTGGTCAAGAGAAGAGGTCACCCTATACCATGTGGGCTCCATCCATACACGGGCTCTCTCTCAGGCCACAGTTGAGGACCTGCTCTCTTGAGGGATCTATGGAAGGTACAGGGTCAGGTTGAGCTTTTGAAAGACCCCTCAAGCTGCTGTGTAGAGTGGATTAGAGGGGGGCTGGGAGCCCCAGGATGAGGCTGGGGTAGAGTCGAGGGGGGAGGAGAGGAAGAGGGTTGACTTTGGAGCCTTTTAGGCAGAGCAGGCAGGAGCCAGTAACTACCTAGAAGGGAGGAGGAACACCGTGGGTTTCTGGAGGGTCCTCCTGCACTCTGCTCACCTTCAGTGCCTCCCGTCCCTTCGGCCTAGATACCTGCCCTGCCCCGCTCCAGCCTCCTCCCTGCCTGTCTACCTGTAGTGCCTCCATGCCTTCCCCTTCCCTTTTAGGAATCCCTCCTACCCCCCATTCCTTATAGGCACCCAGCCCTGTTCTCCCTTAGCCTCTCAAGGATTGGGGGCCTCTTTTCTGGCTCAATAAAGACTTCCTGGTTGACAGACTCACATGGCAAGTGGTGTTTGGGGAAGAAGGGGTTCAGAGGCAGTTCCTGGGGCCTCCCCAGGAGCACAGTGGATCAGAGCACTGCCGATCCCACTAACTGAGGGGTAGTACAGCCCACTTCTGAGGGGACAGGCCCCAGGGTCTGCCCTGGTCTTTGCCCGTCTTCGTGGGTGCTTATGTCGTGCCAGCCCTCCTTGGGCCCTTCCTAGCACTGGTGCTGAGCTGGGGAGCTCAGCGTATGCCCAGGCTGCCTCCTCTCGCCCTTCCCGCATTACTCTCTGGACCGTGGCCCCCACATGACCCGGCAGCACCCTAGCACAGTGCAAGCCCTTATGCACTGAGTTGAGAGTGGGCCATCTCTTGACCAGCCTGCTGGTGGAGCCCATCTCTCCTGTCCCCTGTGAGATTGCTTATGGAAGTCAAAGCTGTCGGGGTAGAGGTGCCATGCCACCGCAGTCAAGCCAGAATGGGTCCCCATGGGTTGGTTATGTGTTTTCCTCACCTCATCCTTTCTGGGCTTGTTCCCAAAGAGAAAGGGCCAAGGTCTTCCCACTCTGCCCAGTGAGAATTCCAGGAGATGGACATCTTCCCTTAGGCCAGGCTCCCAGGCTTTCCAAGGACCAGGCCAGTGTCGCCTCAGACCTTCTGCGGGGTGGGGGAAATCTGTCCTGCCTGGAGCTTCAGCAGATCAGGACTGAGGCTCTCTAAGGGCGGTGGGGCTCCCACCTCCCAGGGGGCAACCCAGCAAAGAGGACAGGCCCACTCTCCGCCTCCTCACAGCCACCAACCTGTGCTTTGCGGAGCGGAACGTGTACACGTCGGAGGTGCTGGCCGTGGTGATGCAGCAGCTGATGGAGCAGAGCCCCCTGCCCATGCTGCTCATGAGGACCGTCATCCAGTCCCTGACCATGTACCCCCGCCTGGGGGGCTTCGTCATGAACATCCTGTCCCGCCTCATCATGAAGCAGGTAACCCACCCCTGGCCTCCCCAGTCTCCCAGGCAGTAGACTGCAGCCGGACACACTACACACGGGCTTGAGGCAGGCCGCCAGGCTTTTCCGCTTTCCAGCCTGCTTGGCTCCCTACCCTGAAGGAGGCACGATCCAGAGAGCAAACTCTACAAGACGGCCGGCTCCTTCCCCCTGCCCTCTGCTGAAGCACTATAGTGCTCTAGGGATCACTAGGTCAGATGGCTACAGAGTGGCAACATGATGAGTGAGAGCTGTTGGGTGGCAGGCACAAGCAGTAGACTTCAGGGGGTGTATATCCCAGGAGAAACATAGCTACCCCTTGTCCCCCACCACTGTGCACCCAGCTAGGAGGCAGACTAGAGCTGAGAGGTGACCCCATTTTTCAAGAGAAGCTAGAAATAGTTTTTAGAAATATTACCATGAAACAAAAAAATCCCATCCACAAGTCTTCAGACTGGATTCAGCCCACAGGTTGCCACTTTGCAATTTCTGGCTTAGAGAGTAAGTGCAGATTCAGACAGGCCTGGCTTCAGATGTCAGTTCTGCCCCTTGATACCTTCCCTGGGTGACTCTGGACAAGTCCCTGCGTTTCCCTGGGCCTCGCGTGTTTGGCACGGCTAATTTCGCCCTCCTGTGGTGGCTGTGAGAATGAACTGAGGCGGTGCCATCTTGGCATGGTCTTTCTCAGTTTTTGGGGGTGGCTGGCTACCTGCAGGCCCTCTCACGAGCGCTCCCTCCCTGCCTGGTCCAGGTATGGAAGTATCCCAAGGTGTGGGAGGGCTTCATCAAATGCTGTCAACGCACCAAGCCCCAGAGCTTCCAAGTCATCCTGCAGCTCCCACCCCAGCAGCTGGGTGCCGTCTTTGACAAGTGCCCGGAGCTCCGGGAGCCCCTGCTGGCTCATGTCCGCTCCTTCACCCCCCACCAGGTACCCCAGGGTGTGAGGTGGGTGGCCCCGTGGGTCCGGCCCTGGGGGACTGGGTGGGGTGGGCAGAGGGGACACCCTGCATTTCCACAAAGGACTGGGGCTCTGGAGGGTCAGGGGCACCAAGGATGGGGCCAGGGGGCTGTCTATGGGTCAGAGCTGCCCACAGCGCCCCCATCCTGTTCTTCCCCTAGCAAGCACACATCCCCAACTCCATCATGACCATCCTGGAAGCCAGCGGCAAGCAGGAGCCAGAGACTAAGGAAGTACCCGCTGGGCCCCTGGAAGAGGTGAGGGCCTGCAGCCCCTTCCCCAAGCCAGAAAGGCCCCACTCCCTCCTACCCACTGCAGCCTTCCCAGTGGAGGCTCCTGCTGAAAGCGACTAGGGGCGGGGAGACAGCTGCCCCTTACTCCCCATGCCTACCCTAGCGTCTGCCTCAGGCTGGTTTCTGGCTTCTTTCCCACCATCCTCTTGAGAGCAGCCTGGGTCCTAGGTCTCACCCATTCTGAGCTTCTGTGTGTCCCTCCCCACCCCCAGGACGACTTAGAGCCCCTGGCCCTGGCACCACCCCCGGCCCCCCGACCCCCTCAAGACCTCATCGGCCTGCGGCTGGCCCAGGAGAAAGCCTTAAAGCGGCAGCTGGAGGAGGAACAGAAACTGAAGCCTGGGGGAGTGGGAGCCCCTTCCTCGTCATCATCCTCTTCCTCGGCCCGGCCAGGCCCTCCCCAGCCAGAGGAAGCCATTGATTTCCGGGAGGAAGGGCCGGAGTGTGAGACCCCAGCCATCTTCATCAGCATGGATGATGATTCGGGCCTGACCGAGGCTGCACTGCTGGACTCTAGTCTTGAGGGACCCCTGCCTAAGGTAGAGATAAGAACCTTAGAGGATAAGAAAAATCAGGGATCAGGAGTTAAGTGTATGTGCGGAGTGCCCAAGGCGGGGAGGGGGCAGGAAGGGTAAGGCAGAAATGCTGGCCGCGAGACCACGCCATCTTTGACCAGCTCCCACTTCTCCGGTCACTAGGAAGCAGGCCCTGTTGGACTGATTTCAAAGGAGGAGCGGAGCCCCCAGACCCTCACCCCTGCTGGAGAAGACATCGTGAAGACCCCCAGCCCCGCTGCTGAGGAGGCCGGGGAATCCGAGACCAAGGGGAACAGCTGACCAAGGGAAGGGCTTGGGGGGAAGGGGAGTGGGGGTGGGACTGGGAGCTCAGGAAGGGCGGGGCGGGGCAGGGCTTGGCCAGCCGGGCTTTGCCTTTAAAAATTAAAAAAAAAGAAAGATGGGAGTTCCCATCGTGGCACAGCGGTTAACGAATCCGACTAGGAACCATGAAGTTGCGGGTTCGATCCCTGACCTTGCTCAGTGGGTTAACAATCCGGCGTTGCCGTGAGCTGTAGTGTAGGTCGCAGACGCGGCTCGGCTCTGGTGTGGCTGTGGTGTAGGCCGGCCGCTGTAGCTCCGATTCGACCCCTAGCCTGGGAACCTGCATATGCCGCGGATGCGGCCCTAACAAGCAAAAAAAAAATTGAAAAAAGAAAGGTCACTGGTTTGGGGCATGGGTGCAGGGCCTCGTCTCTGCCATCAAGTCAGCTGTGGGACTGTGCAGTAGGTAGTGGGCGCGGCCAGGAGCCTCCTGGAAGACTGGAGGGAGCTCAGGCCTGGGGCTGCGCCTGCGCAGAAGGCAACTCCTTGGCCCAGCATCCCCGCGCGCCGCCCCTGGTAACGGCACGCCCCCTCCGTCCTTGGAGACCGGCGCCTCTACGGCTACTCTCGGAGGTATAACTATACCTTGCGGGCCACTGGTCTGGCTTAGCTGCACGCCTTCCTCCCAGAAGTTCACGGTCCCATTTAAACTATGGGGGACCCACCACCCGATCCTGAGCCCCCTCCTCAGCCAACTTCCAGCCATAGGAATTCTCAGGTCCCTGAGCGGCGGCGGCGCAGTCGGGAACCCTCTAGGCCCTCAGCCCCAGATGAGGTGCCGCAGGTACCGCTTGACCCTCGGATCCTGCGCAGCAGTCGGGAGATCCTGCCGAACCCAGTGAACCTCCAGGGCTGGTCACAAGGGGCCAGCCTGACTCCAAGTGAGAACGCTGTGTCCCTGGCTGAGGAAGCTCAGTTGGATGAAGTGGAGTACGTTTCCCTAAATACGGGCTTTCCCTCAGAGGTACAGCCCCAGACTTATCCGAGTGAAGACAGGCTCCAGGCGCAGGGCGCCAGTCTCATGCTGCAGCAGCTACGTCAGGGTGAAGGCAGCCTGTTCCAGCAACTGGAGGCTGCCTACCAGGAGCCCCGGGCTGACCTCTTGGGCCAGTTCACCATGTACCAGAGAGAAGACCTGCAGTTCAGCCAGGGCGCCCAGCATGGGCCCTACATCAGGGAAGACCCTGCCCTCCAGTTCTCGCCCTCTGAGCTGGGATTCATGCCCTTCAATATGGAGGCGCCTGAGCCAGAACCTCGGGAGCTGGCTGTACAGAACGCCAAGGCCTACCTGCTGCAGACCAGCGTCAATTGCGACCTCAGCCTGTGAGAGAGGGGCCGTGTAGTGGGGAGGGGATTGGACCCAGGTGGGGAGAGGCCCCAGCCAAGGCCCTGCCTCAGGTCTGAGGTCTCCTCAATAAGGGGAGAACCAGCGACGACTACTCCAGAGGCATCTAATTCAGACTAGAAGTCAGGGCATAAATACTAAAAGCTGGCATTTACATACCAATGTGCCACCACGTCACTCATCAACATCCAGTTCTTGTGCTGAGATTGGCACATTTCTATTCCTATTCTGCATGAGAGGAAACAGAAATTGGGTCCTGTATCCAAAATAATGTAGCTAGGATGTGACAGAGCCAGGATTTCAGCACAAGTGATTTGACTCCTGAGGCCCTGTTATCTGTTTGCCAGGGTCACTTATCTGAAGTCATAACACACCTCTCAGCATCCTCATGAAGCTGACACTCTAGTGGGAGAGTGGACTATGTATAATAAATTATAAGGTGATGATAAGAGCTCAAGTGAGCAATAAGGCAGAGTAATGAGGATAGGAAGTGCATGTTAAGTAGTGTAAGGTCAGGGAAGTCCTCTCTGAGGAAATGACATTTGATCGGGCCTGAGGGAGGTGAGGGGGAATACCTTGCAGGAAGAGTGGTCCAGGTACAGAAGAACACAGCAAGTATAAAGGCTTTGAAGCTGTGTTTGAGGGACTGCAAGGAGGCTGGTGTGACTGGAACCTAGGGAGGAAGAGAGGGAGTGAGGGAAGATGAGTTTGGAGAAGTAATAGGTCTTGCTAAACCAAAACGCTGACCCCTGTTCCTCCTGTGCTCAGAGCCTGCCATGGCTCACCAGTGCCCTCAGGAGAAGTTCACGCTTCTCTTACAGGCCCTGTAGAATTCATCCCTGGGGTTCCCGTCGTGGCTCAGCAGAAACAGATATGACTGGGAACCATGAGATTGCTGGTTTGATCCCTGGCCTCAGTGGGTTAAAGGATCCGGCGTTGCCGTGAGCTGTGGTGTAGATCGCAGATGTGGCTTGGATCCCGTGTTGCTGTGGCTGTGGTGTAGGCCGGTGGCTATAGCTCCATTTCGACCTGTAGCCTGGGAATCTCCATATGCTGCGAGTGCAGCCCTAAGAAGCCAAAAAAAAAAAAAAAAAGAATTCAACCTCTTCTCCCTCTCTAAACTTTATCTCTAGTTAGTTCCTACCTCCGATCCTAGAATCATTGAAATTAACATCCAGCTCTTCCCCAATAGTACCCAGCCCTCAGGAGCTTCAAGGTCCCTCACTGAAAAGCCCCAGCGAAAGTCTCATTTCTCTTTACCCTTCCCAATTCAGCAATGGCCCTCCACCACACCCAAGACTGTTGCCAAAGGGCTGGCGCACCAAAGAGCATTAGGCCATACGTGCTTGGAAGTCAAGCCAACCAGGTTTTAAAGTCTATCATCTGCAAACCATGGCAGTCTTGCTTCTTCCTTTTAAGACTTTTACCTTTTCTTTCTTTTTCATGTCACATTGCATTGGCTGGGATGGCTAGGGCAGTATCACACAGACACAGTGAAAGAAGGCATCTTCATTCCCATCTCAGGGGAATAATCAGTCTTACACCATTACATTTGGTGTGTGCTGCAGGTTTAACTGGAGCTGCCCTTATAGGATTATAACATATTACCTTCTGTTCCTAGTTTGCTAGGTTTTTAAAAATCATGAATGGGTGTTAAATATTATCAATCTCTCTTCACCTTTTAACATGTTAATATGATGAATTACATTTTTTTTCCTATTTTTCTACTATCAGTCCAGCCTTGCATTCCTGTTCTTAGCCCAATTTAATCATGTTTTTGATGATGTCAAAATCAAAGATGTGTCTTTTTTTTTTTTTTTGGTCTTTTTGCCTTTTCTAGGGCCACACCCGCAGCATATGGAGGTTCCCAGGCCAGGGGCCTAATCGGAGCTGTAGCCGCCGGCCTTTGTCACAGCCACAGCCACGCGAGATCCAAACCGTGTCTGCAACCTACACCACAGCTCGCAGCAATGCTGAATCCTTAACCTACTGAGCGAGGCCAGGGATCAAACCTGCAACCTCATGGTTCCTAGTTGGATTCCTTAACCACTGAGTCATGATGGGAACTCCGATGTGCCATCTTTTTGAGAATGCTGGATGCCATTTGCTAATATTTTGTTTAGGATTTCAACACCTATATTTCTAAGTGAAATTGACATGGGATTTCCCTTTCTCCTAAGTTCCTTGAGTTTGAGCTTCAAAATTAGGTTAGACTACAAAATGTTTCAAGGCCCATGCATCTGCTGTTTCTTCTGACTAAAACATCTTCCTACCAGTATTTGGATGGCATGCCTCCTCACTGAATGAGATCATTCAGATCTCAGCTTAAAATCACCTTGGTGAGGCCCTCCCAGACCTCCCCGTTTAAAATGACAAACCAGGAGTTCCTGGTGGCTCAGCAAGTTAAGATTCTGGCATTGTAACAGCTGTGCTTAGGTCACTGTTGTGATGTGAGTTCAAACCCCGGCCCGGGAACTTCTATATGGTGCTGGTGCAGCCAAAATAAAAATAAATAGCATTGCAAACCAACTCCTATCCCTGGCCTTCCCAGCCCCCATTCCCTGCTTTATTTGTCTCCATATAAATTACCACCTTTAACACTAAATATTCTGCACATTTGGTTAATATTTCTCTCCATCCATCACCAGAATATCGCTCCACCAGGTCAGGGACCTTTTCTCTTCCCTACTGGGTCCCCAGCGCTAGGCACAGGGCCAAACACACAGCAGCAGCTCAGTTAGCTGAGTGAGTGGCGTCCCCGTCCTCCCCCCCTCCCCCGAGGCAGGTATGAGCACCTGGTGAACCTGCTGACCAAGATCCTGAACCAGCGGCCCGAGGACCCCTTATTCCTCCTGGAGTCGCTGAACCGCACCACGCAGTGGGAGTGGTTCCACTCCAAGTTGGACACACTTCAGGACGACCCGGAGATGCAGCCCACCTACGAGATGGCTGAGAGGCAGAAGGCGCTCTTCAGCCGGAGTGGCGGTGGCGAGGGCGGCGAACAGGAGATGGAGGAGGAGGTGGTGAGTCAAACAGCGGGGAGGGGCGCACGGCGGAAAGGGCCCAGGCTTAGGCATGTGCCACTGCCTGGAGGTGAGGGCGCGCAGGGCAACACCCAGAAACACATGCGATTTCAATCCAGCGTGTGGGGCAGGCACAAGGTCGCAGAGGGCCTTGAACACCAGTCATGGGGCGTGGACTTTCTCCTGAGGCCACTGGGGAGCCAAGCAGAGGAAAGGTTGGTCAGTCTGCTTTTGTAGAAAGCTGACTCCAGCGCTACATGGAGGTGGAGGCTGGTTTCCCCTACCGTCCCTTACTCCCTTCTGCCAATAACTTGTGCAGATTTTTTCTATGAAACTCACTGCGTCCTGGAGTCTCTCAACACTGGATTTGCCCCCTCTCCCCAGTTTTCCCCTTTTGCAAGTTAAGACCGGCTAAGAACTCTTGCACCCACGACTCATTAATATCCTGCTATCCTCGGAGTATTTAATTTCACGATTCTGATTCCAGCATTGGACAGCTTAAAATTTGGCTGAAATTTTCTTTCATTCCTTCAAGAAATGTTTGTGGAGAACTCTCTGTTTATGATAATTCTGACACCTCCTAGGCCTCCTGCTAAGAGCTTTAGGAGCACTTTCATCCCTGAAACCTTGTAAGACAAGTACCACTTATTATTCCTGTTTGTGGAGGAAGGACTTGGAGGGTTCCAAGCTAAAAGAGACAGACTAGGAAGACAGAACCATGTCCTCCAAAGCCCGGGCCATAACCTCTGCCGTCTCTGCATGTGCTATTGGTCTGTGCTCATGTCTTATGCTTCTGAAATTGTAGGTTTCTGGAGACAGTGGGGTGGGAATAGTGAGAGAACCAAGGACGACAATCTGACCAAGGAATGAGTCCATGGGTGAGCAGAGCGCAGATGGGAATCCGAGACTTAGGCACGAAGAACAGAATTATCTGAGAATACGGTTTTAAATTTCCGATCAGCAGTCTCTCTTTGAGAAGCCCCACTCCCTTAGAACTGCACCCTTCTTCCGTTATACCCCCAGGTCACGGGCCACCTAACCTAATCCGGAGGCCCAGCCTCCTTAGAACACTGCCTCTACGGGCTCCACCCCTTTAGAACTCCACGGCTAGTGAGGCTCCGCCCCCTGAAATTCAATCCTTAGGGAAGCTCCACCCTCTTCCAACCTCTAGTTCTTGAAGTCCCACCCTCTTTAAAACTCGAAGCGAGAACTGTGCCAAGGCAAAATTGTGGGTGTTTGTGGTCTGTGCATATTTCTAGGAAGAGATTCAAATCCATAATTCAGCATCTTGTATTTATTTTTCTGTCTGCGGGGAGGAATGGGTCTCATTTCTCTCATTTTCTAATACTTCCATGATCCCCAACAGCCTTTATGGAAAAATTCTTTCTTTCTTCTGCTTTGAAGAGGCCACCTCTACCATTTATTTACACGTGTATGGAATCTGGTCTGTTTCTGGAGTGGCAATTTTGTGCCCTGCTCTGTAGAGGACTTTGTGCTCTAGCACTCCTGCTTGCTGTGTTCAACCACTGCAGAGCAGCTTTGCCTGTTTGCTAGCATAAGACTCCCCATCTCTGCACCTCTGTTTTGAAAAGTTCCTGATTATTCTCGCATTTATAGTTTTGTTTGTTTGTTTGTTTGTTTTAGGGCCGCACCTGCAGCATATGGAGGTTCCCAGGCTAGGGGTCAAATCAGAGCTGTAGCCGCCGCCTACACCACAGCCACATCCTCATGGATACTAGTTGGGTTCATTACTACTGAGCCACAGCAGGAATTCCTCACATTTATAGTTTTAAACTAACTTTAGTATTTGTGTGTCACATTCCAAAAACTAACACCCTGCTGTACTTGTTTGACAACACAGATCACTTTAGGACAGGAAATGGATGTTACAGAAATGAAGACAGTGACTTAGAAAAGACAGAATTTTTTCTCACACCTAATAAGTGCAAGCAGGCTAGGTCTGGCAAGGTGGCTCCCCAGTGAAGGGGCACTGAGGGTTGTCTTCTTCCTTCCCTCCCCAGCCCCCCACTGCACCCTGCCCCCAAACCAAGAAAGCAGTTTTCAGCATCATAGTAACCTGGGTATAAATCCCATCTCTGGGAGTTCCCGTCGTGGTACAGCAGAAACGAATCTGACTAGGAACCATGAAGTTACAGGTTCAATCCCTAGGCTTGCTCAGTGGGTTAAGGATCCGGTGTTGTCGTAACCTGTGGTGTAGGTCACAGATGCGGCTCGGATCCCGCGTTTCTGTGGCTGTGGTGTAGGCCAGTAGCTGTAGCTCCGATTCGACCCCTAGCCTGGGAACCTCCATATGCCGTGGGTGCAACCCTAAAAAACAAAACAAAGCAAAAAATCCCATCTCTGGCCAAGGCTGAGTCAACAAGGCTCACGTTGGTTGCATATGCTTGATTAAAATGGCCCAGGGAGTTAGTTCCCTTCGTGGCTCAGAAGAAACAAATCTGACTAGTATCAATGAGGACGTAGGTTCAATCCCTGGCCTCATTCAGTGGGTTAAGGATCCAGTGTTGCCATGAGCTGTGGTATAGGACGCAGACGGGGCTTGGATCCTGCATTGCTGTGGCTGTGGTGCTGGCCAGTGGCTATAGCTCTGATTCGAACCCTAGCCTGGGAACCTCCATATGCCTCGGGTGCAGCCACTAAAAAAAAAAAAAAGGCCCAGGCAGTTCAGCAAAACATTTCATTATTTCACTTTGCCAAGAGTGGGTAGAGTTGGAGCAGCATCTCTGTGAGTTCATCATGTTGACATTTGGTCCTTGAGTATGTCACTCTATGTTTGAAAAATAGCTGCTACAGTCTCAGACATATGCCCACCAGTGCCCCCCAAAGGGAGAGGGGGCGCTTCCCTGTGTGTCTCTCACTTTTTTTGGGGGGAGGGCTGCACCCACAGCACGTGGAAGTTCCCAGGGCAGGGTTTGAACCCACATCACAAGCCACTATAGTATTTTGGTATTCTTTTTCTACTATTTCATTGTTACTATACAGAAATGGGATTGATTTCTGCTTTTACCTCTTTGGTCAGGTTTATTCCCAGGTACTTGATTTTTTGGGGTGCTATTTGAAAAGGTAAAGTATTTTGGTATTCTTTTTGTAATATTTCATTGTTAGTATACAGAAATGCAATTGATTTCTGCTTTCACACAAGCTGCTATGGTGACAATGCCGGATCCTTAACCCACTGCACCACAAGAGAATTCTTCTCTGTCTCCTTTTTCTTAAATCAGGGACCAAAACTTTCCCAGGAGCCCCTCAGAAAACCTCTGCTTGTGTATTGGCCGGATTGGATCACATGACCATCCCTGGCTGCAAGGGAGGCTGGGAAAATGATGATGGGGCTTTCTCCAGCCTGGAGAAGGGGGTTGAGGATGGAGTCAGCTCAGTGGGCTGACAGTGCTGACCCCATCAAATCCAAGGGCAGGGATATGGTTGGGCCCCAGCCTAAGCTGGTATTCATGGATCCCAGTGCCCATATTTCACCTCCGTGGCTCTCTCCTCCCCTACCTCCTCTTGTTCACAGCCACCCCCACAGTTCCTGAATTTATTTATTTTTAAAATTCTATCCAGTTGCTACTAGGAAATCTTTTCTCCCAGATCACAGATAGGCTCTTCCTGGAACCTGGGAGAATGAAAGAGGAAGGAAGATTCTGGCCACAGCTAATAGAGGAGTTATAGAGTAGGGGCTAAGAATATAGCCTGTGGAGCCAGACCAACCTGAATTCAAACCCTGCCATCCCCCAAAATAATTTCTAGGCAGGAGGATGCCAGCTGTACTTTCTCTCCACCCAGTTACAAATTGCAGTGGGAGAGAAGGAGAGTCTGATCTGCCATTTGAGGGCTGTTGTCCTCACTTGCTCCAATCAGCAGTGGCCAGAGGACAGGGCGATATCATTTACTCATAGTTGGTGGGGCCACTCCATTGCCAGCTGGATGGGAGGCATTCCCAGACATTCCCAGGCATTCTTGTGGGCCAGGCACACACCCCAAAGGGAGCTTCCTATGCTCATTCCTATATCTTCCCTGCAAGGGGAGTTTGGGGATTAAGTTTTGACTCTGTCCCTCTGAGTTGGTGCTGGCAACATCAATTAGGCAAACAAGATTTTGCATTGTGTTTGAGATCTTTCTTTCTTTTTTAATTATTAAAATATAGTTGATTTACAATCTTGTGCCAATTTCTGCCGTACTGCAAAGTGACCCAGATATATACATACACACACACATATATATACATACACACACACACACACACACATTCCTTTTCTTATATTATTTTCCATCATGGTCTATCCCAAGAAACTGGATATAGGTCCCTGTGCTGTACAGTAGGACTTCATTGCTTATCCACTCTAAATGTAATAGTTTGCATCTACTAACCCCAAACTCCTAGTCCAGCCCACTCCCTCTCACCTCCCCAGAATCACTTTCAAAATAATGATTCTCATCCTATAGCTTATGCGTCATGTTGAGCTGAGATAACAAACAGCCCAACAATCTCAGTGGCTTAACACCACACAGCTTATTTCTCACTCACGCTACTTGCCCCCATCCAGGCTTGGCAAGACAGCTTGGCTCATCAGCCGCTTGAGGTGGAGGGTAAAGGAACACCACAGGCTTCCATAGCTGCAAAGCAGGAAAAAGAGGGCGTAGGAGGAGTTCCCACTGTGGCTCAGCAGTTACCGAATCTGATTAGCATCCATGAGGACACTGGTTCGATCCCTGGCCTCGCTCAGTGGGTTAAGGATCCAGCATTGTCGTGAGCTGCGGTGTAGGTGACAGACATGTGCTCGGATCCCGCGTTGCTATGGCTATGGTGTAGGCTGGCAGTTGCTGCTCCACTCAGCCACTAGCTTGGGAAACTCCAAATGCCACGGGTGCAGCCCTAAAAAAAAAAAAAAAAAAAAAAAAATAGGGCATAGGAAACCCCACATGGGTGTGTTCTTACAGCTGCTGCCTGCCTGGGTATGACCCATGGCCCTTTCACTGCCATTTCATGGGGTTGGAGCAAGTGGCACGGCCAGTCCTGAACGCAGCAGGTGTAGGATGGAGAAGGACTTCAGACATTTGTGAATAACAAAACAGTCTAGCAGGCATAGGAAGAAGATGCAGTAACTGTTCCTTTTAACACTGCTGGGGCTTTTCACAAATGGGGCTTTTTTTAAAAAAAAAATGGTGATGCAGTTTATACCTTTAGGAAAAATCTCGGTATGTCTGTTCCCAAATCTTTTACATCAACTGGTATAATTTAAGTATCATCTGTTATTTTTTTTTTTCCCTTGGCCACACCCATAGCATGTGGAAGTTCCCAGGCCAGGGGCTGAACCAGCGCCACAACAAGGAACTAAGCCACAGCAGTGACAGCACCGGATCCTTAACCTGCTGAGCCACCAGGGAATTCTTAAGCATCATTTTTTTTTTTTTTTTTTTTTTGGTGCACTTAGCCCTGCATCTCACTGGCCAGAAGTAGTTGTGTGAGGAACTAGGTTAAACGGTCATTTAACCCTTTGGGCTCTAGAAGAGTCAGGCTGGGGCGCAGGACTTCAGCCTTCTTCCCTCTGCCTCTCCCCACGCCCCCACCGCAGGCCGAGACCGCCGTGCCCAACGTCATGGAGAAGGCCTTCTACTTCGAACAGGCGGGCGTGGGCCTGAGCTCCGACGAGAGTTTCCGCATCTTCATGGCCCTGAAGCAGCTGGTGGAGCAGCAGCCCATCCATACCTGCCGCTTCTGGGGCAAGATCCTGGGGCTCAGCCGCAGCTACCTGGTGGCCGAGGTGGAGTTCCGGGAGGGCGAGGAGGAGGGAGAGGAGGAGGAGGTGGAGGAGCTGATGGAGGGCGGCGACGTCACGGAGGCGCACGGGGCGGAGGAGGGCGAGGAGGGCGAGGAGGATGAAGAGAAGGTACCGGACGTTATCCCCAAGCCCACGTGGAAGCCGCCGCCCGTCATCCCCAAGGAAGAGAGCCGCTCGGGCGCCAACAAGTACCTGTATTTCGTGTGCACCGAGCCGGGCCGGCCGTGGGTGCGGCTGCCCCACGTCACGCCCATCCAGATCGTGCAGGCCCGCAAGATCAGGAAGTTCTTCACCGGCCACCTGGACGCGCCCGTCGTCAGCTACCCGCCCTTCCCCGGCAACGAGGCCAACTACCTGCGGGCCCAGATCGCCCGCATCTCTGCCGCCACGCACATCAGCCCCCTTGGCTTCTACCAGTTTGGCGAGGAGGAGGGCGACGAGGAGGAGGAGGGCGGTGCCGGGCGCGACTCCTATGAGGAGAACCCTGACTTCGAGGGCATCCCTGTTCTCGAGCTGGTGGACTCCCTGGCCAACTGGGTGCACCATGCCCAGCACATCCTGCCGCAGGTGAGGACGCGACCCGCTTCCGCCAGTCTGGAGCCAGGTGTGACTCCGAAGTAACGGTATCAGGCACCTGCTCGCCAGGCATCGCCCTCAGTATTGTTCATTCACCCATTCCTTCAGCCCCTGGACAGATACTGGTTGACAGTCCTTGTGAGAAACCTCTGGGGTCAGATGCACCTTGGAATGCATCTTGGAATTTTTTTGTGGTGCCACAAGAGAATTCCAAAAAACTCCACAAGTTCCCATCGTGGCTCAGTGGTTAACGAATCCGACTAGGAACCATCAGATTGTGGGTTTGATTCCTGGCCTCGCTCAGTGGGTTAAGGATCCGGCGTTGCCATGAGCTGTGGTATAGGTCGCAGACTCGGCTCAGATCCTGTGTTGCTGTGGCTGTGGTGTAGGCCAGTGGCTACAGCTCCGATTAGACCCCTAGCCTGGGAACCTCCATATACCGCAGGTATGGCCCTAGAAAAGGCAAAAAGACAAAACAAAAACAAAAACAAACAAAAAAACCTCCATTATTTCTGCAGCAAAACTGAATAGTCTCTCATAAGTCAGGTAAGGGTTGCTGCCAAATGACTTAGGAAAAAACTTTTGAGAGTTCCCTTGTGGCCTGTCAGGTTAAGGATCTGGTGTTGTTATTGCTGTGGCATGTGTTTGATCTCTGGTCCAGGAACTTCTGTATACCTCAGGCACAGAAAAAAGAAAACAACAACTTTTGATTTTCAAAGTTTTTCAGATCTTGAAATTATGGATGTGAGTGTGGACCTGCATTTATTGAATGTTTAATGGATCTGAACTTTACATACATTTATTTATTCATTTCAGGAAGCACCTGCTGTGTACCAGGAATTTTTTATTCATTTGTTTATCAAATAAACATTGATTGACTCCACGATTTTTGGCCACACCCATGGCATGTGGAGCTGCCTTATCTGCTAGGATCCTTAACCATTAGGCCACCAGGGAACTCCCACAACGTTTTATTGAAATCAAATAACTCCTTTTAAGATTGGTACGACTGTCATCTCCGTTTCATGGTTACTGAAACTGAAGTCTTCTATATGCTGTATACTTAGGTTCATTCATTCAACATTTATTGGCGTTCCTGGTGGCTTAGCAGTTAAGGATCCAGGGTTGTCGCTGCTGTGAACTGGGTCACTGCTATGGTGCAACCAGGAAAAAACTCCCCAAATAAAAGCCAAACATTTATCAGCTCTTTGGTACCTCATGTAACCCAACAACAATCCAATGAGAGAGGCACCCATGACACCCCCATTTCACAGGTGAGCAACGGAGGACCTTATGGGCTGCCAAATGTCAGCTCCACAAGGGCAGAGATGTGGGGGTTGTCTTTTCTCAAGTTTATATACCCAGCACCTGAAGCAGTGCCTGTATATAGTAGGAGCTCCTTAAAGATACACTAAATGAATGGAGCAATGGATGCAGAGATGGAGGCTGCAGAGTCAGAAGCAGGACTCCCCCATTCCGTTGCAACAGCTCTCTCCTTCCATTCTCCCCCCACCTCCTACCTGTTTGACTAACCCTGTCCTTCCACCTATACCCAAGTCCCCGAGAACAGGATCGATCCCCAGTGTCCTGCCTGGCTCTTCACCTGCTCCCAGGGGGCAGGCTGGGCTCTGTCCCCCGGGGGTGACATCTGACCTCCTCCCCACCTCCAGGGCCGCTGCACTTGGGTGAACCCTTTGCAGAAGACGGAGGAGGAGGAGGAGCTGGGAGAGGAGGAGGAGAAGGCAGATGATGGGGTGGAGGAGGTGGAGCAGGAGGTCGGGCCCCCACTGCTGACGCCGCTCTCGGAAGATGCAGGTAGGCGGCCTCACCTCACACACCGCCAGCTCTGGGGGAGACTGGGAGGAAGGTGGGAGGAGCAGTGAGACTGGGGTTGGGGGGTGCCTTTCTGAGCCTCAGTTGTACTCTCATCTAGAGAATGGGCATCCCACGGGGTTGTAGGTATGCATCCATCTCGTGAACTGTGTCTGGCGCGTGGCAATGGCTCAGGTGGGGAGATATGGTTTTTTGAGTCCTATGTGGGCTTTGGGGAGAGAGAGAGAAAGTTGGGGAGGCCTCCCCAGAGGAGGAAGGACCTGAGCTGGATTTTCCAAGGCCGAACAGGAATTTCCTGAGGCTGGGAGATCAGGCGCCTGGACACAGGAAGAGAGAGGCTGAGAGTGGGGTGAGCGGACAGAGTCTGGATGTGGACCCAGAGCCTTGCCCTATCCTCTGACCCCTGGTCCAAACCAGTGGCTGACCTAGAGGGAGAATCAGAGGAGCTCCCCTTTCGGGGGCCCTCGAGCCTCACTGCCACCTTGCATGGGAGGTGAGATAAGTGTCTCCATTTCCTGGGAGGGGTCACTGAGGCTCAGACAGGTGAGGTGGCTTCCTAGGGTCGCATAACAAGAGAGTAGTCGGAGTCAAGGTTCAAATACTGAAGTCAGTGCTGTTGATTCCCACAGTTCCCTTCATGCCCTTCTTTGTCCTCCTTCCTTCTCTCTGCCTCTGCGTGGGGAGCTGCAGCCTAGTCTCTGACCTCCCTGGTGCTGTCTGCTCCCCACAGAAATCATGCACATGTCGCCTTGGACCACCCGCCTGTCCTGCAGCCTCAGCCCACAATACTCCGTGGCCGTGGTGCGCTCCAATCTCTGGCCAGGGGCCTATGCCTATGCCACCGGCAAGTAGGTGTTTTGTGGTCCCTCCCAGTAGAGGGCGCCCCTACAACTTCATCAGAGCCAGGCCGGGTGGGCAGAGACTGGGAAGACTCCCTTAAGAAAGCTTCCAGGGACTGACCTCCTCCCTCAGCTCCCAGGGGCCCACTAGAGCTAAAACAAGAAAGCCCAGACTAAGAGGGTGTGAACCCCTTGCATGAAAGAATGAAGGATCAGAAAGAGGAAGGAGGGAGTTCCTGTTGTGACTCAATGGTAACAAAACCGACTAGTATCCGTGAGGATGCAGGTTCGATCCCTGGCCTCACTCAGTGGGTTAAGAACCTGGCGTTGCTGTGAGCTGTAGTGTAGGTCACAGACACAGCTCGGATCTGGCATGGCTGTGGCTATGGTTCAGGCTGGCAGCTGTAGCTCTGATTCGACCCCTAGCCTGAGAACTTCCATATGCCGCAGGTGCAACCCTTTTAAAAGGGAAAAAAAGAAAAAAGAAAGGGGGAGGAACTGACTCAAAGTCACTCAGCATGTGCAGGATTCCAACCTGGATATCTGGCCCCCTGGCCCAAGTTTTTCTGCTATATGAGGCATGTAGTCAGACAGGACTCAGATGTCCCCTTTGGGGTGGCCCGTGTAGAGGCAGTCTCCATCCCGGGGAAAGCTAACTCTTTTCCTGGGCTCCCTGGACAGTTCTTTCAGTTTGAAAGGTCTTCACTCTATGGGCAGAATCTTCCCCACCAGGATCCCCTAGCAGTTGCTCCCAAAGGACTGACACCCCCACACCATCCCACCCTCAGTTACACACTCTCAACCTCTCACACCAGGCACGTGGCAGTTCCCTCCCCCTCCCGCTCAGCCTCTAACTGGAGAGAGCAGCCTGCAGCCTCGGGGCATGCACTTACCTGCCCTGTCCAGCAGATGGCACGACAACTTTTCATAGTTTTTCCTTTTCCATGTCAGTGATGAAGCTGCACTATATTATTAGCTACTATGATTTGCAACTTTGATTCACGTGTAATCATGATAATTTAACCACATTCTTGGCAATTTTTTTCACTTCCAGAAGCATGGAAGAGGCATGCTTGCTTTTGCCAACACCCTTCTTCTGGCCACACCCTAATCTGTCAACATTCCTCTGAAAGCAAAAGATCCAAACTTTGAGCTCCACTCACCCATCCTCCACCCCCCACCTACTCTTCCATTCCACCACCCAAATCATTCATCTATCTGGCCATGTTTTTCTTTATAAAAGTCTTTTGTGAGTGTGTATGTATGTGTTTTTAGGGTCGCACCTACAGCATATGGAAGTTCCCAGGCTAGGGGTTGAATCGGAGTTGAAGCTGCCAGTCAACACCACAGCCATAGCAACTGGAGATCTGAGCCAGGCTTCGAACTACACTACAGCTCAGGGTAACATCGGTACCTTTACCCACTGAGCAAGGCCAGGAATGGAACCCTCATCCTCATGGATACTAGCTTGGGTTCCTTACCACTGAGAGAGGACAAGAACTCCATCTTTACAAACGCCTTGAATGTCATTGTTTGTCAGCTGGCCCCAGGCACTTTGTTGAAAAGAGAGTGTGGATCCTACCCTGGGTGCAGGCAGAGGAAGCATAGGTATTAATTGTACATCAGCCTCATCCTTCCTCACCCTCCCGCCCGTCCCCCACCCCTCACTCCCCACCCCCCAGCAGCCGCTGCTAAATATTCTATTAGAAATTAGGAGTTCCCGTCGTTGCGCAGTGGTTAATGAATCCGACTAGGAACTGTGAGGTTGCGGGTTCGATCCCTGGCCTTGCTCAATGGGTTAACGATCTGGCGTTGCCGTGAGCTGGGTGTAAGTAGCAGACGCGGCTTGGATCTGGTGTTGCTGTGGCTCTGGCGTAGGCCAGTGGCTATAGCTCCGATTCGACCCCTAGCCTGGAAACTTCCATATGCCGCAGGTGCGGCCCTAAAAACCAAAAAAATAAAAAAATAAAAAATAAATAAACAAGTACCACTAGGGAGAGTGGAGGAACAAATAACAGCTCATAATCGTCACGTCTTGAGGGGATCAAGGAGGAATTTCTGGGAGAGGAGTTCCCGTTGTGGCTCAGCGGAAGCAAATCCGACTAGGAACCATGGGGTTGTGGGTTCAATCCCTGGCCTTGCTCAGTGGGTTAAGGATCTGTGATGTTAAAAAACAAACTTCCTGGGAAAAGCAGCCTTGATCTGAAATCTTTGGGGAAAGAAGTAACTGGGGGGGAAGCAGGCAGAAGAACATTCTAGACCAGATCCTCACACTGTGAGTAGGTAGGACTCACTAGGGGATCTAGTCAAAGTGTGGGTTCTTGTCGCCTAGCGTCTGGGTTAAAGCCTAAGATTCTCCTTTCTTAGTGAGTGCTAGTTCCTGACTGCTTTTGTTTTGTTTTGTTTGCTTTTTAGGGCCACACCCTCGGCATGTGGAAGTTCCCAGGCTAGGGATTCAGTCGAAGCTGCAGCCCCCGGCCTACACCATAGCCACAGCAAAGCCAGATCTGAGCCGCATCTGCAACCTGTACCACAGCTCACGACAATGCTGGATCCTTAACCCACTGAGCGAGGCCAGGGATCAAACCGGCATCCTCATGAATGCTAGTCGGATTCGTTTCTGCTGAGCTACAACAGGAACTCCAGTAATGTGAAAATTATTAATGAGCTAGTTTACATTTTTTGTTCTTACTAAGTCTTCAAAATCTGGGGTGAAGTTTATATTTACAGAGCATCTCAACTTGGGTGCTAAATTTTCATCAGAAATACTTGACCTGTGGAGTTCCCTTCGTGGCTCAGTGGTTAACGAATCCGACTAGGAACCATGAGGTTGCGGGTTCGATCCCTGGCCTTGCTTAGTGGGTTAAGGATCTGGCATTGCCGTGAGCTGTGGTGTAGGTTGCAGACTTGGCTCAGATCCTGTGCTGCTATGGCTGTGGTGTAGGCTGGCAGCTACAGCTCCTGTTAGACCCCTAGCCTGGGAACCTCCATATGCTGCGTGTGCAGCTCTACATAAAGGCAAAAAGACAAAAAAGAAAAAGAAAAAAAAAGGAAATACTTGACCTGTATTCAGATTTCAAAACATTTACAGTTGAAAAAGTAGATTCATATATCTCGGTTGTCTCAGACATACTAAGATGTTTTTCAATAAATGAATTATCAGTTTTTTTGCTTAAACTTAAATAAAATTAGGAGTTTCCATCGTGGCGCAGTGCAAACAAATCTGACTAGCATCCATGAGGATGCTGGTTCGATCCCTGGCCTTGCTCAGTGGGTTAAGGATCCAGCATTGCCACAAGCTGTGGCATAGGTCGCAGATGAGACTCAGATCTGGCATTGCTGTGGCTGTGGTTTAGGCCAGTGACTACAGTTCCAGTTCAACCCCTAGCCTGGGAACCTCCACGTGCTGCGGGTGTGGCCCTAGATAAACAAAACAAAAAAAAGAGAAACACAAGTGAACTTTGAAAATTAAATAAAGTTAGAAATTTAGGAAGTTCCCATTGTGGCTCAACTGGTTATGAACCCAACTTGTATCCATGAGGATGGGGGTTCTATCCCTGGCCTCTCTCAGCAGTTCCGGGATCCGGCATTGCCGTGAGCTCTGCTGTAGGTCACAGATGTGGCTCGGATCCCAAGTTGCTATGGCTGTGGTGTAGGCCGGCAGGTGCAGCTCCAATCTGACCACTAGCCTGGGAACTTCCGTATACCTCAGGTGCTGTGGCCCTAAAAAAGAAAAAAAGTTATAAATTCAATTCTTCAGTCTCACCAGCCACATTTTAAGTGTTCAATACTTACATGTGCTGTTAGTGCAGCTCTGGACACAACCCAGCACTTGGTAGATGCCAGTAAATATTGAAAAAAGCAAATGAACAGAGAAACCTGGTTGTCATACTTCACTCTGCCACCCACAGCTTTGCAGTCATTTTATGCCTACGATGGGTTCCACCTTTAATAAAAGTCCAGGCTGGAGGACTGAGGGAGGATTTCTGAGCATCTCTCTACCCCTCCAGGAAGTTTGAGAACATCTATATTGGCTGGGGCCACAAATACAGTCCTGAGAACTTCAACCCAGCCCTGCCAGCCTCCATTCAGCATGAGTACCCCAGCGGGCCGGAGATCATGGAGATGAGCGACCCCACGGTGGAGGAGGAGCAGGCCGTTAAGGCTGCCCAGGAGCGGGCCCTGGCAGCTGCGGAGGAAGAGGAGGACGACGAGGAGGAAGATGAGGATGAGGACGCAGATGACTGAGAGCCCATAGTCCCCTTCCTTAAGCAGGTAGATAGCAGGTTTTCCCTTATACATAGTTCCAGCTTGTTTGTTCACGGTTGGCTTGCTTTCTGCCTCTGGAGGGCAGGGGCAGAAGAGGATGGCAGCTGCTCTGAATAAAATTTCCCCCGTGCATTCTGACCGAGTCCATCCCTCATTTGTTCACCGCATATGTTGACATGGCCTCCAAGTCAGGACTGTGGCACTTTGCTGGGAACACAGATTTTGCCATGTATAGTCTCTCCCATCTGTTCATTTATTCATTCATTTATCTGGTCATCAAATAACTACTGAAGTGCCTTCTGTCAGCCCAGCCTCGCACTGGGGACACAGCAACCAAGCAGCCCCAGATCTGGTTTCTGGGGCTCACACAGGAGAGACCAACACATTTCCAGGCTATGACAACCCAAATGGGGAGCCTAGAGGACCGAGAGAGCTCCTGAGCTGGTTCATAAATAGTGGGTAGGGCATTCCAAGCAGAGAGAACAGGATGTGTGAGAGACATGATGTATTGGGGTAAATTATCTTTCTTTTTTCTTTGTTGGCTGCACACATGGCATTCGGAAGATCCTGGGCCAGGGATGGAACCTATACCAAAGCAGCAATCCCAGCCGCTGCAGTGACAATGCTAGATCATTAAACCCCTGTGCCACAGAAGAACTCCCAAGATTCTCAAACCACATTTTGGGGACATGGTGTGAGGAGTCAGTGAGAGAGCAGCAACAAGGCTGATGTAGGGAGGGCCCAAGCAGGAGAGGAGGAGTTTAGACCAGGACTGTGGAGAGGAATGGAGGAAAAGAGGAATTCAGGTGATGACGGAATGCCAAAGACTTGGGGACTGGAATCAAGAGGTGATCGGAAATGGCAGAAATCTAAGGAGACATCAAGGTCTGCAGCCTGGTGGGTGACTAGAAGGGATAGCAGTGCCAACCCTAAGATGGGGAGACAGGAGAGAGACAGGATTTGGAGGAAGATGTCAATCTTATTGCAGGACTGGTTGAGTGTGAGATGCTCCTGAGACATTCTGGTGAGAAATCTGGAAGGCGAATGAATAAGTGGGTCTAGGAAGGCCTGTGATGCGGGCAGGGTGGCTTCAGCAGGGTGGGATCAGGAAGAGATTTGGGGTTTACTAGTGGATCACTGGGGGCATATCAAAGATCAATAAAATTTTGGTGGGTGTTGGAGGACTGAACGAGATTTGTTTTGTTTCGTTTTGTTTTTTTTAGGGCTGCACCCTTGGCATATGGAGGTTCCCAGGCTAGAGGTCAAATCAGGGCTGTAGCCACTGGCCTAAGCCACAGCCACAGCAAAGCTGGATCTGAGCTGCTGCTGCGACCTACACCACAGCTCAAGGCCACGCTGGATCCTTAACCCACTGAACGAGGTCAGGGATCAAAACTGTGTCCTCATGGATGCTAGTAAGATTCATTTCCGCTGAGCCAGAACCCAAACTTGGCGAATGAGATAGTTGAAGATAGTGAAGTCATGGAGTTATATAGGAGTTTGGTGGAGAATGTGGAAATATTTGGTGTTAGTATTAATCAGTAGTGGGTTAGACGAAGTCCTTGGCGTTTTATGGAGACATTGGAGATGAACGGGATTTTGGGGATCACCAAAGATGGGGACGAACGGTTGGAGACGCTGACAGGTGTGGACTTTAAGATGTCAGTGGGAAACACTGGGGGTCAGGAGGGTGTATGTTGGGAGTCTTCAGGACACTCTAGGGTCTCCTGGAGTCATTTGTGACGTAATGGGAAGGCCAGGGCATGGACGAGGTTTTCTCTAGAGGGTCCTCCGGTTGCTAGGCAAACGTTTCTCATGGAGCTGTTGCTAGGGATTAGTCCTTTTATGACCACGCCCCTTTCTCTGCAGGCTCCGCCCCTGCAGCCAACCACCATCGGGTCGCCGGCACAAAGGCCCGCCCACCTGGTGGCCCCGCCCCTAGCCCCAGAATTGCTATCACAGTGACGGCCAAGGCTCGACCCGCCTCCCTATCTTGTTGCCAATCCAAGAGGCGTTGCCCGGGCGACGATCCCACCTCTTCCGGTGTGGACTGGCGGCTTCCGGCAGGGGGCCCGGCAGCGGGCGGCGGTCCGGCTGCGTCGGGGTCCGGGCGTCGGTGGGGTAGGGGGGGGCGCCCAAGATGGCGGCGGGCGGCACGGAAGGCAGCTCGGGCTCTGGCGCCGTCATGGGGGATTGTGCGGAGATCAAGTCGCAGTTTCGAACCCGTGAGGGCTTCTACAAACTGCTCCCGGGAGACGGCGCCGCTCGCAGGTCGGGTCCGGCTTCCGTTCAGACCCCGGCGCCGCCCCAGCCGCCACAGCCCCCGCCCGGTCCTGCCTCAGGCTCCGGCCCCGGCGCCACGGGCCCCGCGTCGTCCCCTCCGCCCTCAGGCCCCGGGCCCGGGCCCGCGCTGCCTGCCGTGCGCCTCAGCCTCGTGCGTCTCGGGGAGCCAGACGGGGTCGGGGAGCCGCCGGCCACGCCCGCCGGGCTGGGCGCTGGGGGAGACCGTGTCTGCTTCAATTTGGGCCGTGAGCTCTATTTCTACCCGGGCTGCTGTCGCCGCGGGAGCCAACGGGTGAGCGGCCTCTAATGGGGGGCTCTGGGTGCTGGCTGAGGTGATTCAGAAGTCATAGCAAGGTCCTTGAATGATAGGGGGAGCCTAAGATAGACATTCTAGGAGGAAGGAGTTCAGTTCTTGAAAAGTAATGCAGGGTTCTAAAAGGTGATGAGAGGCTCTCTGGGTGCTGCCCATCCTGATGGGAATGGCTGTCAGGTGATGGGAAACCTTGAGATCATGTGCGATCCCTAGGTGATGCGTGGGGCTTCTGGGATGGTGACTCTTCTGGAGGTGATGGGGAATCTGAGATGGTTTGGGGTCCTTCAGGGTTCTGGCTGGCAGGCATTTGCAAGTGATGGGAAATTCTGAGTTAATGCAAGTTCAGAAGTGATGGAGAACTGAGTGCTACTGCATTCTAGGGGTGTTGAACTTGGGGAGCCCAGAGATGAGGAAGGTTCTGGAAATAATGGGGGCTCAGAGGTAATAGGAATCCTGAAAGTGAATGGCGTCCTAGAGAAAATTGGAATCCTGGAAGTAATGAGGGTCCTGGAGCTGATGGCAGCTCTGGAATTAATGAGAGCCTGAACATCCTCAGGTGCGATGGATGTCTCTCAAGTGATGTAGGTCCCGGCGGACATGAGACCCTTGGAATTTATGGTGGTCCCCAGAAATGATGGGGATCCTGAGAGCCCAGAGGTGAAGGCACCTAAGATTTGGGGGACCATGAGGCTTAATGGGTCCCTGAACTGTGATGAGGATCCTGAGATTTAGAAACTTTAAAGGGAAGAGAATCCTGGGACATTGGGCTTTAGAGTTCTGCGGATTGGGTGATCCAGAGTTTGGGGGGGCTTGGAATGTTGTGCTACGATCCAGGGGAGTTTCTGAAATTGTAGGGGTGGGGGTTAGAAAGGAATTGGAGCTCAGGGACTATGGGGACCCGGAACTTGATAACGTGGGCAAGGGTGTCCCTGAGGTTGGGGGCAGTCCAGCTTTGGGGAGGAGGCACTGTGGTCATGCAGGGGGAGCCTTCCTGCCTAGGTGTTTCCTTTGTTTGTGATTGGGTCCTCCTTCCTGTTTGTGGTTTCCCCTTCCCACACCACTCACCCATCCACCTACCCACTTCCCTCAGGGATTTAACGCTGCTTCCTCTTAGTGGTTTAACCCCAACCTCAACACCCTCTTCCTTCCTCTCCGTGGTAGAAGCCATTAACTTGTTTTCTCCCACCACTCAAGTCCATTGACCTCAACAAGCCAATTGACAAGCGGATCTATAAGGGCACTCAGCCTACCTGCCACGACTTCAACCAGTTCACTGCTGCCACAGAGACCATCTCCCTGCTGGTGGGATTCTCAGCCGGTCAGGTGCAGTACCTGGATCTCATCAAGAAAGACACCAGCAAGCTATTCAACGAGGAGGTGATTTGGGGCCAGAACTCCAGGGCCCAGAATTGCTCCCCCTTCCCACCCAGCCACCCACCCACCCACTGTCTGCCATGGGACTGTGGCTGCCTAGGGAGCAGTGGAGGCCTGAGAGGGGCAGGATGAGGGAGAGATGAGGGGTGGACTGATAGATGTGTAGGAGGGGGTGACAGCAGCTGCTATGGTAACAGCTAATGAGGACGGCTGCACCTCCTGTCCAGGCCCTGTGCTGTGTTAGCCCTATGCTGAACACATTGCTCCTGGAGGTTTCATCAGCCAGTGGGTGAGAGATTGTAATGCCCATTTTGCAGAGTAGGGAACTGAGGCTAGTGACTGGTTGGAACTTGTTTGAAGCCAGAGCACTTGCTTTTCAAATTCTGAGACCTGCGGGCAATGGATTCCAATCCTCGCCATGCCATTTACTCACTGTGCGGCTTTGGAAAGGTGACTCCTTTTCCTTCTCTGCAAAATGGGATTCCCATCCCTACCTCACAGGACTGGTGTAAAATCATATGTGGAGGTCGCTCTGTCCTGGGTGGCCCTGGCATAGGGGAAGTGCCAGCGAAAGCTCTTATCCGTGCCCAGAACTATGCTTGTCCCCTCTCTCTCTCAGTTCAGAGGAGTTCCAGCTGTACAGAATGCATGGATGGCAGAGGATAGTGAATGGGTTAAAAATACACCGGCACATCCATTCACAAAATACTCACTGAGCATTCATTGTTTGGCAGGCGTCATTCTAAGCACTGGGAATATTACATCCCGATGAACAAAACAGAGGGCCCTCCATTTGTGGAGCTTTCGTCTAGCCAGGGGAGACAGGCGGCTATCAAGTAACTAAGTATGCTGTGTGTTAGAGTGCCGTGGAGACAGTCCAGCAGGGCAGGGGACTGGGGAGTGCTCCTGAGGTTTCAGTAGGGTGGTGAGGAAAGGGCACCCCGGAAAACAGTGAATACCAGAGGGCTTGAGGGCTTGGTTCTCTCTAGAATCCTGCTGGAGAAAGGTTGCTGTGGTGTTCCGAGTGGGGAGAGAGTGTGGGGCGCCGACTTCCGTTTTAACAGCATCTCTCTGTGTAGAGACTGGGCAGCGGCTGCCTGGAGGTCAGTTAGGCTGTTGCTGGCTTGATAAGGGCTGAGACCAGGGTGCCTGGAGTTGGAGGTGGAGGGTCTGAAGAGGTCAGGTTCTGGGTGGTTTTGGTCAAGCCCACAGGATTTCCTGCAGGACTGGAAGTGAGTTTTAAGGAAAAAAAGGAGCAAAGTGGGCGGCGGACAGGAACGGGATGGCCATTCATGCATCCAGGAGCTACTTTCCAGACGCCTCCCACGTGCACAGCTCTGTTCTCTGAGCCATAGGGACAAAAGATCCCTTCCTTGGGGGATCAGATACTCTGTGACTCAGTTTCTTGCCTCGAGCATGATGTGGAGGGGGTTAGGTGGGGAATAGCTCTCTGGAAGGCAGGATTAGTCTCCTGCCCAAGAAGGGACATGGAGGCTCCCGGTACAGCCTTCCCCCCGCCTCCCCATGCCCTGGCCGCGCCTCCCCATGCCCTGGCCGGCCGCAGTCCCCTCTCCAGCCACCTGTGGTGACCTTCCCTGGGGAACCGGGCTGGGGGGAGGGGAGCCGGGGGGAGGGGAGCCAGGGGAAGATGATTGCCTTCTCCCAACCCCCACCGTCTCCCCTGGCAGCGGCTGATCGACAAGACCAAGGTGACATACCTGAAGTGGCTGCCTGAGTCAGAGAGCCTGTTCCTGGCGTCGCATGCCAGCGGCCACCTGTACCTGTACAACGTCAGCCACCCATGCGCCTCAGCCCCGCCGCAGTACAGCCTGCTGAAGCAGGGCGAGGGCTTCGCGGTCTACGCCGCCAAGAGCAAGGCGCCCCGCAACCCTCTGGCCAAGTGGGCGGTGGGCGAGGGGCCCCTCAACGAGTTTGCCTTCTCACCCGACGGGCGGCACCTGGCCTGCGTCAGCCAGGACGGCTGCCTGCGCGTCTTCCACTTCGACTCCATGCTCCTGCGGGGGCTCATGAAGAGCTACTTTGGGGGCCTGCTCTGCGTGTGCTGGAGCCCCGACGGGCGCTACGTCGTGACGGGGGGAGAAGATGACCTGGTCACCGTGTGGTCCTTCACCGAGGGCCGCGTGGTGGCCCGAGGCCACGGCCACAAGTCCTGGGTCAACGCTGTGGCCTTCGACCCCTACACCACGCGGGCCGAGGAGGCCGCGGCGGCCAGTGGCGACGGGGAGCGGAGTGGCGAGGAGGAGGAGGAGCCTGAGGCCGCCGGCTCGGGCGGGGGAGCCCCCCTCTCCCCGCTGCCCAAGGCCGGCTCCATCACCTACCGCTTCGGCTCGGCCGGCCAGGACACGCAGTTCTGCCTGTGGGACCTCACCGAAGACGTGCTTTACCCCCACCCTCCCCTGGCGCGCACCCGCACCCTCCCCGGCACGCCTGGCACCACACCGCCTGCCACCAGCGGCTCGCGGGGTAGCGAGCCGGGCCCCGGCCCCCTGCCCCGCTCGCTGTCCCGGTCCAACAGCCTCCCACACCCGGCGGGCAGCGGCAAGGCGGGCGGCCCCGGCGCGGCGGCGGAGCCGGGCACGCCCTTCAGCATCGGCCGCTTTGCCACGCTCACGCTGCAGGAGCGGCGGGACCGCGGGGCGGAGAAAGAGCACAAGCGCTACCACAGCCTGGGCAACATCAGCCGGGGTGGCGGCGGGGGCGGGGGCGGCGGGGACAAGCCCAGCGGCCCCGCCCCCCGCAGCCGGCTGGACCCGGCCAAGGTGCTGGGCACCGCGCTGTGCCCTCGCATCCACGAGGTGCCGCTGCTCGAGCCGCTGGTGTGCAAGAAGATCGCCCAGGAGCGGCTCACGGTCCTCCTCTTCCTGGAGGACTGCATCATCACCGCCTGCCAGGAGGGCCTCATCTGCACCTGGGCCCGGCCGGGCAAGGCGGTGAGTCACCTCGGCCGACCCGGGACCCAGGCCGAGGCGGGTGCTGGCAGTCGGGTCTGTTAGCGTCACAGCCTCTAGCTCTGTAGGGTGAGGGAAACTTTAGCGTCCCAGAACCAGGCTTCTCAGATCTTAGAGTGCCTTCTAGAATGCTTGGCAAGCAGCAGTCAGCAGAGAGCAGATCGGGTGTAAGGGACTCCTCTGGGAGTGGTGGAGACCATGGCCAGCTACCGGAAGGGCAGCCCGTGGGCCCAGCCTGGCTAGGTCTTAGTGGGATGGTGACGATTTTTTTTAAATACTGCTGGGCAAGCTCTATGGGCAGGGTTGAGCCTGTGGGTCTGGCTTCCGGACTGAGTCTCAGCCTCTTGGGATCTGAGCCCACTGCTGGAGGCATGAGCTGTGGAATCCAGCCTCAGGGTCCAGGCCTGCACTTCTGCTCCCTCTGTGGCCTCGAGCACGTCACCACCTCTTTATGACCTTTGTCACTTCTTTGGGAAACTTGAAGATGGGTAGTGGGCGAATGTGCCCACCTTCTGGGGTGGCCATGGGGCCGGAAAGGTCCTAGTAGGTAAAGTATGGGCCTCGCGCCTTCTGACTTTGGAGCCGTGGTCGCAGATGCCTCCTCAGTGTTTGGGCTCAGGGGCCCAGGATGCCAGATCTGAGGGCTGTGCCTTGGTTCCCTGGAAGAGCAGTTTCGGGATTGTAGGGTCCTGAATCCCTAGAACTTGCAGCGCAGTCTCCGAGGCAGGGCCATTGGGATTTGGGGAATGTGGTGAGTCCTGAAAGAGACCCCTCTGTCTCCCTAGTTCACAGACGAGGAGACGGAGGCCCAGACAGGGGAAGGAAGTTGGCCCAGGTCACCCAGCAAGTCAGTGGTAGAGGTAGGACTGTCCTAAGTTCTCCTCCCACCCTAGAATCTCAGCCACACACCCCCCCCCCCAGTCAGAAGAGGACCTCAGTTCCCCCCTCTCCTCCCTGCCTCCACCTCTCCCCCATCCTCTGCTCAGGGTCACCCCAGGACTTTCATTGTTGTATAAAAGTGCCGCCTGATGGCACTGAGATGTAAGTTCCCAGGTCTAGAGCAGCCTCCTCTGTCTGGGGGGTTCTGGGGTGGATCGAAGGGCAAGGCCAGGGTGGCAGCAGCCTGGGGCGCTCCGGGCAGCCCCCTCCCCCCGGGACTGGTGCGAGCCCCGCTCAGGTGGTCTTTAACTCGCTCCCATCTCCCCTCTCATCTCCCCCAGGGCATCTCCTCCCAGCCAGGCAACTCCCCGAGTGGCACAGTGGTGTGAAGCCGTGGTGGATGTCGGGGGGCCCTTACCCCACGTCCCCAGCCTCCTAGCCATAACCCTTCCCGCTGACCTCATGGATCACCGTGTTAACAAGACTAACCATGACGGATGGACTGCTCCAGTCCCCCGCCCTGCACAAATTTGGGGGACAGAGGGTCCCTCAGCCTGGCCCAGGCACTTGGGGGATGTAGTGACCCGTGTGGCCTCAGCCTTGTCCCCACCCACTGCCAAGTACAATGACCCCTTCCTCTGAAACATCAGTGTTAGCCTCATCCCTGTCCCCAGCATGTGACTGGTCACTCCTGGGAGAGAAGCTCCCTGCCCACAAGAGCCCCAGCTCTGCAGTGTGCCCCTCAGTCCCGCGGGCAGGGCAGGGGGTGGCCTACTCCTCCCCGGCCCCCGCCCCGCCCCTGCTGTTGTTTGTGCTTTTGAGGAGTGTTAAATTATGGAAGCCCCTTGGGGGCACCCCGTCCCCCAGGACCTCTTATTTATACTAAAGTTCCCTGTTTTCACAGCGTCTCTGTTCCCTTCTGCAGAGGCGCGGGGCAAGTGTGTGTGTACTTTCGCAGCAGTTCTAGATTCAACCTACTTTATCCAGAGGACGGCCTAGGCCCCGCTCCCCTGCCCCCACCCCCTTTTGATGGCAGGAAACACTAAAGGCCAGAAGAGGGACTTGCGCGAGGCACCCGATTCGACCTGGTCAGCGCCGGGCAGGGCCTTTCAGGTAGAGACAAGCGTCCCTGCCCCCGCCCGGGTCCCCTCTTCAAAGCCCTGAGCTTTAAAAGTTGTTCCCAAGTGTGCGAATGAGATATCACAGCGCGTGTGGTGGGGGGGCTGGGTGTGCCTACCCAGACAGGGTCCTTCAGGCGGCTCCCGGTGCCCAGAGTGCGCGCGTCAGGCGCAAGCCTTGGCCAAGCCCAGGCCTCCAGGGCCAGCCAGAAACCATGGTTCCCTCTGGGTAAACTGTCCACTCTGGAAGGGACAATGAAAATCCCTCCTGGCTGGCCCTCTGGAGCCTCAGGGAGTGGTGTCTCCCCGCTCCGCCCTCCACCCCCCGAAATGTTTCTGTTTCTAATCCTAGCCTGAGCAGGAATGTGGCTGTGCGGCCAGGGTCCAAGGAGCTATTTTGGGGGCCCCTTTGCCTCCCCCAGGCTTTGGCCAGTCGATCACCCCTGGTCCAGGCTCCTGAGGGCCTCCCTTCCCGGTTCTCTCACCACCCCTTCCCCACCTCCTGCTAAAAAAAAATCGGTGTAAAGCAGAGGGCCTGATGGCTAAATTTAAACCGTCCCAAAGTCTGAAGCCCTGGCTGAGTCACCCGCAAAGCTGCCCTGGCTTCCCGCCCCCTTCCCAGGCCTCAACCCTTTTTCTACCCTTCCAACTCCAGAGCTTGGGAGGAGTGTCACCAGATCACTCTGAGCCTCAATTGGTCCCCTCTGGGCAATGGGAGGGCTCATTGTTGGCATCTGTCACACCTGTGGTGTTCCGCCTTTTGGTGGTGGTGGGGGGAGTTCGAGGGCTGAGATTCTCCACGCCCCCCATCTGACACTGAAGCATTCCGAGGGGCCTGGAAGGAGGGAGTTCGGCGGGGGGGGGCTGGCTTGTGAGGGGTTAAGGCTGGGAGGCTGGAGGGGGCCGGGCCGAGGGGTGGGGAGAAGGGGAGGAGGCCTTCGCAGCCAGCAGAGAGAAGTGGCCAGAGAGGCCCAGGGGACAGCCAGGGACAGGCAGACATGCGGCCAGGGCCCCAGGGCCTGGACGGGGCCTTCCAGGCCCCATGACAGGAGGACCTTGAGCCCCCGGCCCGGGGAGGGGGCCATGGTGCTGCCTGCCCGTCATGTCAGCCGAGGTGCGGCTGAGGCGGCTTCAGCAGCTGGTGCTGGACCCCGGCTTCCTGGGGCTGGAGCCCCTGCTCGACCTTCTCCTGGGCGTCCACCAGGAGCTGGGCGCCTCCGACCTGGCCCAGGAGAAGTATGTGGCCGACTTCTTGCAGTGGGGTGAGTGCCTGCCTCTGTGGGAACTCCGCATTTGGGGGTGGGAGGCAGGGTGGGGGGAGGAGGTGGGGCTGGGTGCAGGGGCTGGTTGTTGGGTGCAGGATGGGCGTGGGGAGAGCCTCCTACTGAGGGGCCCAGCATCTGGGCCTGGGTCTTGGGGTGACATGTTCCTCCCCCTGTGCCACCCTGGCCGGGCAGAGTGGGGTCACCAGAGGGCAGGGCAGTCATGACTCAGAACCATGAGTTGGGAGCCATGGCAGGCGGGACTGGGCATAGCCTCTCATGGTCCCCCTGCGCCCCCACCCTGAGCCGAGGCCTAGGGGCAGATGGGGAACCCTGTTTCCTAAGAGCCCCCCCTCACCGAACTAGGCCCGATGACCCTCCACCCTGGTTTCCCTGAGTGTAGGGGCAAGCAGAGGGGACAGCACAGGGCAGCTGCCAGGGGTGTGGCCGGCCAGCCGGCAGGTGTTCGGCGCCAGCCTCTCCAGCTGCCCCAACAGGTGCCCAGGCCCTGGGAGGGCGCGGTGACTCAGGCAGGCCCCGGGGGGGGGGAACCAGCTCTGCAGACAGGCACCACCCAGCACCTCCTCCACCCCCTGGTTGGAGGAGGAACAATTTAGGGTTCTTCTGGTTGGACCCACTTTCTCTGTAGCTTCCGTGCTGCCCCCTCCATCCAGAGTCCCTTTTGGCCAAGTCTTCTCCTGAAGATAAGTCCGCAGGGAAGATGCTTCAGCCTCAGCCTCCTTCCTTGTCTCCCCCCACCCTCTCCTGGCCCAGGACTCAGGCTCACTCGGGTTTCTCTCTCTCCACTAGCCTGTCTCTCAGTGGCTTGCTGTTGGTCCTTGGGCACTGTGTGTCCCTGTCCCCTGTCTCTCCACCTTGGCCCTCTCTTTTCTTGTGTCCAACTCTTTCTGCCCCAGGCCCTGCTCCTCTCCCTCTTCCCATTTTGCAGATGGGAAGGTGGAGGCCGAGGGCTAGACCACTAGGCCTCTGGGAGAGCCTCCTCCCCACATCCCCCCAGCCCTTAGTGACTCTCTCAGCCCCCCTTCTGCAGAGGACAGGGTTGGACAGGCAGGACTGAGGTGGGGGCTCGGGTCTAGCTCTCCTGTAAGGAGCACTCCTTTTGTGGCCCGAGCAGCATCCTGCGGCCCCTCCCCTGCCAGGCCGCCTGGGCGGGGGAGGGGGCCTGGGTTCCCGCTGCCTTAAAAGGGCTCAATGTCTTGGCGTTCTCCTCCCTCCCCCGTCTCAGGCCCTGGCTGCTGCCGCCCTGCCGGCCCACTCTCCCTGAACCCCGAACCCTCTCCGTAACCCACTGTCTCTTCCCTCGTTCCTGCTTGTACCCTCCCCTCCCTCCCTCCTTCCTGCGCGGCTCCCTGCTTCTTCTACGCCCAGGAGCCCAGGCCTCCCTCTTCCCTGCCCAAGTCTCCTGCCTCCACCCCTGCTTCCCCCTCCCAAGCCGCCCTCTGTAGCATTGCTCGCCTGGGACCTTGGCAGAGGACTTCGCTGTCCGAGCCTTGGCTCCCCCGCTGTAGGTAGGGGTGATAGGAAAGCCTCCTCCTGCGGCTGAGAGCGCAGAGGTAACACTCGACCCCTCCTGCAGCACTGGAGCCGGGACGCGGGTCCATGCTGGCTTTGTCTCCCTCTCCCGTTCCTCCTCCCAGCCCCAGTCTCACTCAGGGTTTCCCAAAGTGCGGTCCAAGAGCCATCTGCATCTGAGCTTAGAGGTGCTGGGTTCAACTGCATGCTCTGGGCCCCAGACCAAGACAGACAAATGAGAGCCCTGGGGGCGGGCCGGGGCACCGGGAGTAGGGCTAGAGGCTCAGAAAACTGGGCCTTATTCTCTGTTCTTCAGAGCCCTCCCTTCGGCAGACTTGTTATCTCACCCTGTCCATCCTGCACCCCTGAGAGCCCTGTGACCTGGTGTCCTGTCCCAGAAAGGGGTTCCCAGGCATCCCACCTCTCTCCATTTGCGGGCAGTTCTGGGTCCCGCAGACCTCACCTAACGTTTATGTGGAGACCTTGGGAGGCACACAGTCCAAAGGGGAGGGGCAGGGACGGGAGATTCAGGGACGGGGGGGCTGGGACTGGCTCCTGTCTCCAGGGTCAGTCCCTATTATTCTCCGTTCTCATCTCCTGCCGCCCCCCAGTGGAGCCCATTGCGGCGAGGCTTAAGGAAGCCCGACTGCAGAGAGATGACTTCGAGATTCTGAAGGTGATCGGACGCGGGGCGTTCAGCGAGGTGAGTCTGGAGCCGCTGCTCAGTGGGGCTGGAGACCTGAGTCTTCGTGCAGTGGGCGGGACGGAGGAGTTCGGGGCGGGGCCTTAGAAATTGATGAATGACTGAGTTTAGAAGCTAAGGTGGGGCTTGAGGCCAGTGGGCGTGGCGCGTCGAACTGGGCGGGGCCGAGCCCGTCAGTGTTGTGGGGAGTCCAATCAGCCAGCCCGGGTGCCTCCCCGCCCCCTCCTCCGCCCCCCTGCCCTGTTTGGGCCCTCAGGTAGCGGTGGTGAAGATGAAGCAGACGGGCCAGGTGTACGCCATGAAGATCATGAATAAGTGGGACATGCTGAAGAGAGGCGAGGTGAGGGCCTTGCTGCTGAGAATCCCCCTTCCCCTCGGGCGCCACCTCCCGCTCCAGCTCCTCTGGGTGCCCCGCAGGTGTCGTGCTTCCGCGAAGAGAGGGATGTGTTGGTGAATGGGGACCAGCGCTGGATCACGCAGCTGCATTTCGCTTTCCAGGACGAGAACTACCTGGTGAGCCTCACCCCTGAGACTGTCAGTTACCAAGGCGGGAGCGGGGAGAAGTTCTAGGATTGGGATGCTGCTTCAAAATGCCTGTGGGAGTCTCTGTGTGTGGGTGGAACTGGCCTTCCTTTCCCGGGGTTGGAGACGTGCCTTACCTCCGTTTTCCCAGGCCGATTCCGGGGCACTACCTGGAATAGACAGTTTCGAGTCTACCTGGGGACCTCTGGGCAGGGGTATCTGGGCTCCACACTCTGGACATCGGGAGGCCTCTAGGTTCTTTTCCCAACTCTCTCCGGGGGAGTGAATCTCTGTTCAGTGACGTCCCGGGAAAACGAGGGTTGGGGGGCATGTCTCTGGAAGATCTCTTGGGGCCGGGACTGTGGGGTCTCTGCCCAGGGATGAGGCACCTCTGGGAGTCCTTGTCCCGGGCTATCAGCGATCGATCGGCAGCCAGGCGGGGTACCGACCCCTCATGACACGCCCCCTCCCAGTACCTGGTCATGGAGTACTACGTGGGCGGGGACCTGCTAACGCTGCTGAGCAAGTTCGGGGAGCGCATTCCGGCCGAGATGGCACGCTTCTACCTGGCCGAGATCGTCATGGCCATCGACTCGGTGCACCGGCTGGGCTACGTGCACAGGTGGGCTCTGCAGGGGCTGAGGGGCGGGAGCTGGTGAGTGTGGTCCTTAAGAGGGTGGGGCCCTGGGGTGCAGCCTGGAGGGGTGGAGCTGGGAGAGAGGCTTACTTCAACCCCTTCTCTCCGCGCAGGGACATCAAACCGGACAACATACTGCTGGACCGCTGCGGTCACATCCGCTTGGCGGACTTTGGCTCCTGCCTCAAGTTGCGGGCAGATGGAACGGTGAGGGCTGGTGAGCGGTGTGCAGGTCGTGGGCAGCTCGGGCTACCACCAGGGGGGTAGGGTCCGGGGTGGCACCGCAGGTGCAGGGTGTGGGGGACGGGGCTGAGGGCACTGGCAGAGCTAGGGTGAAGGCAGGACTAGATTTGGAGAGGAAGGGAGGGGGCGACCCAGGCCTACGCCTGCCTGTGGCTCAGGGTTGGAACGGGCGAAAGGAGGTCCTAAACTCCAGTGTCCTGGTTAGGAGAGGGCGGAGCCGGAGCGAGGAGGGACGGGGCCGAGCCCAACTCTGTCCTGTTGGCTCAGGTGCGGTCACTGGTGGCTGTGGGCACCCCGGACTACTTGTCTCCCGAGATCCTGCAGGCCGTGGGTGGCGGGCCGGGGACTGGCAGCTACGGGCCCGAGTGTGACTGGTGGGCGCTGGGCGTGTTCGCCTATGAAATGTTCTACGGGCAGACGCCCTTCTACGCCGACTCCACCGCTGAGACCTACGGCAAGATCGTGCACTACAAGGTGAGCACAGCCCGGAACCCCGATCTCTCTGCACATGTGCCCAGGTAACAGCCCTTCTTTCCCTCTCCCTCTCCCTCTGAGCAGGAGCACCTGTCTCTACCGCTGGCAGACGCAGGGGTCCCTGAGGAGGCTCGCGATCTCATCCAGCAGCTGCTGTGTCCGCCGGAGACGCGCCTGGGCCGGAATGGAGCAGGCGATTTCCAGAAGCATCCTTTCTTTTTTGGCCTTGACTGGGACAGCCTCCCAGACAGCGTGCCTCCCTTTACACCAGATTTCGAGGGTGCCACGGACACGTGCAACTTCGATGTGGTAGAAGATGGGCTCACTGCCATGGTGAGCGGGGGCGGGGTAGGTACCTTCGACCCCTGCTCCAAAGAAGGTACCCCCTCATTCCTCCGCCGTAACATCGAGGTTCCTCCTGGGGTCCTGAAATCATCCCTTCCCCAGAACATCTGCTCTGGGTGGGCCCAGTGCTGGGGAGCCAGCAGTGACCTAGACTCACAGTCCAGTGGGGGACACAGACTTGCCTTCAGACAATGATGCCCCAGAGATCAGGGCTGAGATGGTGGGGTGCTGGGGGCGGGCCTCCTGATTCTGGAGGGCTTCCTGGAAGAGGGGACTATCTGAGCTGAGACCTGGAAGGATGAGAGGTGAGAGGCAAGAAAACACCATCGAGGAATCTCCCTTCCTAGGCCATCTCTCAGCTATGGTACCAGCTAGTCCATGCTTGCTCGGCCTGGGTGCCCCTGTGCTGGGCCCTCAGGGACACCTGGACCAGGCCAGCCCTGATCCCTGCTCTCACCTACTTACAGTCTGGAGAAGTTTATAGTTATACCGTGGCGAGTGCCCCGAGGGAAGCAGCAGGATGTAATAAAAAAAAATGACGTAGGATCCACTCTAGGTGGCCCAAGCTGGGGTGGGTTGCGGGGGGTGGAGCACTGAAGCCAAGCCTGGGGAGAGGGGAGGGGCCGGCCCTGACAGCCACTGGTCACCTCCCACCTGTGCTTCTCTTGTGTAGGAGACGCTGTCAGACATTGGGGAAGGCATGCCCCTGGGGGTCCACCTGCCTTTCGTGGGCTACTCCTACTCCTGCATGGCCCTCAGGTAAGCGCCGCCCCAGTGCAGCCTGAGAGGAGTGGACGGGGTACCTGCCTCGAGAGAACCCGAGAGGTCACTCAGGGTTATCATGTCCTGGCCAGGAGAATGGCAGGGTCCATCTTGGAACCTTATTGTTTTGGGACTAAGGACTTTTAGGAGCAGAGTTGTAGGACCTTAAATTCTCAGACTGTATGTATTTTGAAATTTTCGGAGTTCCCATTGTAGTTCAGCTGTAATGAACCCGACTAGCATCCCTGAGGACGAGTGTTCAATACCTGGCCTCGCTCAGTGGGTTAAGGATCTGGTGTTGCCATGAGCTGTGGTGTATGTCACAGACTCAGCTCGGATCCCACATTGCTGTGGCTGTGGCGCAGGCCGGCAGCTGCAGCTCCAATTCGATCCCTAGCCTGGGAACCTCCATATGCCACATGTGCAGCCCTAAAAAAAAAGGGGGGGCATTTTGAAATTTTAGACTCTATTGTAAAACCTCAGAGTCACAGGCTTGGCCTTCCAGAATCTTCCAACCTTCCACTTTTAGATTTCTAGTATACAGTAACGACCTTGAAGTCTTAGAAAATAAAAAGTTTGGGATTTTAAGTCCATCTTAAAAGAATACAAACTCATTGAATTACATAACCACAAAGCCTTTTTAAAGCACCATTTATACAAATAATATGTTGTTAATCACAAGTATAATAGAAAATATGGGTAAGAAAAAGGAAGTCTGCCATCAGCAACAGTCCCTGGCTCACGTGCACACACACTTAACAGCTGTGAGAATGTGCTGGATTCCAGTCCTTTAGTTAGTGGACAGTGTGCTGCAAAGGCCATTTCTTATCATGAAGGCACCACAAGCCAGTGCTGACTGCTGGGGAGTGGTGCTCCTTTCTGGGCAGGTCGGGACTCAGTTAATCGTCCTCCCTGTGACGAGCCAGGCTGGATGAACAACCACAGGATGATTTTGGCAGGTGACCAGGATCACTGGACCCTTGAGACATATTTCCTCAATAGGGACTGCTGGGTTGGAGAGGTCGTGACTGTTAACTGCAATTTCACATTTCTTGGGGAGAGTCTGAGGGGTGGGCTGCTGTTCAGAGGCCCAGTCTTGGGATCTCACACCCAGTCTTTGGTTTTGTTTTGTTTTTCTTTTTTGGCTACCCGGTGGCATATGGAATTCCCGGGCCAGGGATCAGATCCGAGCCTCATTTGGGGCTCATGCCACAGCTGAGGCCACACTGGGTCCTTTAACCCACTGTGCCAGGCCCGGGATCAAACCTGCATCCTCACACTGCAGAGACACCACTGGTCCCAATGTGCCACAGTGGGAACTCCCGACATCCAGTGTTAAGACCACCTCTTTGGAGGGGGCCAGAGCTGGGCAGTGTCCCCTCGCTTCTTGAGGCCCTAAGGAGAGGGGCCTGCAGAGGTCACATGGAGATGAGCAGATTCTAGAACATGGGTTTCTGACCCCAGCCAGCTCCCAGGGGCCTGAGGTCATGCAAGGCACATGCCTTTTCCTAACAAGAGGAGGCCCTGTCCCACCAGCCTGGTGTTTGTCCACTCCACCTCTCTGCCTCCTCAAAGCATGGGGACCTCAGGTCTGGTTGCCCCACGTGCACAGGCTGGGGAGTCCTGGTTCTATACCCAGGGGATCGGCAGCCTCTGCGCGAGGCTGGCTCTCCCTCCCCTCTCCCTCTCCCTCTCCCTCTCCTTAGGGACGATGAGATCCTGGGCTCCACGCCCATGGAACTGGAGGCCGAGCCGTTGCCTGAGCCATTGCAAGAGCCCAGCCTGGAACCCACAGTACCCGGATCAGAGGAAACAGTGAGTCTTTAGAGGAGAGGGTCAGTGAGGGACGAATCTGAGAGGAAGGGGGAGGCCTGCAGGGACAGTGTCTGCCATGGAGTGCTCAGCTCTCTGGAAGCTTACAGAAGGAGGTGGAAGCACAGGAGAGACAAGGTCGCTTCAGTCAGACATGATCCCCACAAAGACGCTGAAAGAGGTCCTTGAGCGAGTACGGAGGGGGTCTCTGTGGGGAGGGGGAGCCCCGGGGGGGGTTGCACCTGCTGGTCAGCAAAGCGAACCTCTAGAGTAAGTAAGGGCTCTGAGGTGGAACCAGCTGGTTTGCTCTTAACCGTGAAAGGCTGGGAGTAAGGCTGAACTGTTCCAGAAGAGAGGAGGGAGGGGAGGGGAGGCTGAAGGGGCAGCATAAACACATTAAACAGGGCCTTCTGGTGCAGTCGGCCTTCACACTGAGAGGCTGGAGAAATTTTGAGCAGGGGAGGCCATGGTCAAGCTGGTGAATGTTGGAGGAACCGCCCTTCAGTTCCGGTGTGGAAGGTGGATGGGAGGGGACCAGATTAAAAGCTGGAGTCAGGGCCAGGCTGGGGTTATTGAAGGAGGGGGCTCAGATCGCTGCAGGAGCTGTGGGAATTCCAGAAAGATCTAGGAGATGCGGGCATAGAGGTCAAGGGAGGACCCTAGGTCTGGAATCTATGCCAAGTCTCCAGTGCTCCCAGAGCCTAAGCTCGGTTCCCATACCCAGGCTGAAGCAGCAGTCCCGGAGGCCATTCTGGAGCCGGTGGCAAAGGCTGAGGTGACGCTGCGGGAGCTCCAAGAGGCCTTGGAGGAGGAGGTGCTTACCCGGCAGAGCCTGAGCCAGGAGCTAGAGGCCATCCGTTTGGCCAACCAGAACTTCGCCAGGTCGGGGTCGGGGCCTGGGACAGTCACCACCTTTAGCGGCCTCTCTCGCCGAAATCCCGAAGGGCTCATAGTCCTTACCTACCCGCAGTCAACTCCAGGAGGCCCAGGCCCGGAACCGAGACCTGGAGGCGCACGTTCGGCAGCTGCAGGAGCGGATGGAGCTGCTTCAGGCCGAGGGAGCCGCAGGCGAGTCCCTCATCCGCCCCCTTTCCTGAGGTTGCTGGGGGGAGGTGGGCCCGCGGCGCGTGTGGACACCTGGGGGAGGGCGAGGGGCCCAGGCTGGGGCACGCCGCGCCACCGCCCCTCCACGCGCCCTACGCCTCTCTCTTCTCCTTCCAGCTGTCACGGGGGTCCCCAGTCCCCGGGCCATGGATCCACCTTCCCATGTAAGACCCCTCTTTTTCCCCTGCGTCAAGCCTGCTGTCCCCTGTGCAGACACTGTCCGCAGCTCCCTGTACCCCCGTCCGGATTTAGGGCTCACTCCTTCCTCTTTGAGGTTCCAGTCGGCAGACACCCTCCATTCAGCCCCCCATCTACCAGATCTCCCTAGTTCAGGTCTCCCACCAAATCCTGTCCGCGATCTCCAGAGAAGCCCTCCCCGGCCTCCACTCCCCTCGCTGTCTCTCGCCCCCCGCTGAGGGCGGCCGGGCCGAGCTGAGCTCCGATCGGGTCACCTGTCCCTTCTCTCTCCAGCTAGATGGCCCCACGGCCGTGGCTCTGGGCCAGTGCCCGCTGGTGGGGCCAGGCCCCATGCACCGCCGCCACCTGCTGCTCCCTGCCAGGGTACGTCCGGCTGCTCACGCCCGCCCGCTCGCCGCGCCCCAGCCTAGCTCCACGTAGCCCATGCTACTTCTGCTTAGCTGAGCCTCTGCGGGTCTGGGCCGGCGGCGGGGCGTGGGGATTGGGGGGGAAAGGCTCGGGCAGCCAATCAAAGCCGGTCTTTAGGAAGCAGCCAATGATGAGTTCGGACAAGACTTAGGCTTGCGAGCCGACCAACCACAGCTGTCCGCACTCGGAGGAAGGGCAGGGGGCAGGGAGGGTTTTGGCCCCTCTTACGGGCGTAGGCGGGGCAAGTCACAGGAGCCAATCAGAGTCCCGTGTCGTCCCGTGCTGATCCCGCCCTCTCCCCGCAGGTCCCTAGGCCTGGCCTACCGGAGGCGCGTTCCTTGCTCCTGTTCGCCGCTGCTCTGGCTGGTGCCGCCGCCCTGGGCTGCACTGGGTTGGTGGCCTGCGCCGGCCATCTCGCCGCAGTCTGATCCCGCCCGGGAGCCCCCTTCGCCGCCTGAACCGTAGAACCCGAGCCCTTCCTCCGCTCGGACTCTGCTGGAGGGTTGGGTGACCCGGATACCGCCCAGAAGCCATTCCCACCGCCTCGGGTTCACAGCACTCGGAGCGTGGGTCCCCGCCCCAGCTCTCGCCCTGTGATCCGGGCCCGCCCCCTGGCGGCCGGGGAGGGAGGAGCGGGGGCCGCGGCTCAAGAGAGGCTTGCCGCCAGGAAAGCTGATGCCGCTGAGGGGATCGCGGACCTCTTCCTTCCTCCGACCTGGCTGAGACCCCCCGGACGGGGGGTCTAGAGAAGGCAGCAGGGCCAGGGCTCAAGAATCTATTTTTCACCCTCCAGGCACCCCCACCCACATCGGCTCGCAAACCACAAATCCTCCATGTGCATGAGGCCCTGCCCTCCCAGGAAAGCTCTATGCGGCGAACGTCTAGCGCCAGTTCCGCCTGCTCTCTGGGGAACCTTTTGCTTTTGACAGCCTCGCTTCTTCGGGGACTCTCGCGCCCTCCTCACGTGCGTTGCTCTCGGAGCCACAGCCGGCTCCACCCGCCTTAGCAGTTTGGGTATTTATATTGACCTGTCCTCCAACCCGCTGACAGGCTCCGGGACCCCGGCACCCTAATCCACGTTTTGGATGCACTGAGACCCCGACATTCCTCGGTATTTATTGTCTTTCCCCACCTAGGACCCCACCCCCGATCCTCGCGAATAAAAGGCCCTCTCGTCTGCCCAGAATGCTCGAACTTGGTGTCGGCTCTGTTTGCATTGAGGGCAGGCGGCTACTCAGTGGGCCAATCGGGCCAGGCGAATGGGGACGGCCAATGGCCTGGCAGGAAGCTAGCGGGAGACGGAACGGACGAATCAGGGGTGGGGGTAGCACTGAGGGGTGTGGATTCGACATCCGGCCAATAGGAGAAGACGAGCGGGCCACTTGGAGGCACCGCCCCTTGGCCAGCTGTGGGCCAGCTGTGCCACTCGACCGCGGGGAAGAAGGGGGTTGGGCGGGCAGCTCGCGCGGCCATCCTCCTGCCACTGCGCCTGCGCGGGCCACGCGCATCCGTTCCAGGGACTTAAGCTCAAGAAAAGTTGCTGCAAACTTTCTGGCCCGCTTTCCCCGCCCCTTCTCCCAGCCAGACCCGCCCCCCTGCGGAGCCGGGAATTCCGAGGGGCGGAGCGCGGGCCGAGATGGGGAGTAAGGGGGGCCTTCGGAGGACCCTGGAGACGGAGGCATGCAGAAGCTCAGTTTCAGGGCGGAGGTGGCTTCGCGCCCTTAGCCCTCCCGGACGGCCCGTTACCTTCTCCGTTGTCCCGATGGGGAAACTGAGGCCCTGAGCCAGAGGCACACGCAGGGGGAGGCAAATAGCGCGGCGGGAGGCGGAGGGAAAACAAAGGGAGAATCACGGACAGAAGGGAAGGGGGACGGGCACACACACAGTCACTGGGACAGAGACCCTACTAGGAAGCTGGGCCTGGCACCGGTGGTGAGGGCGAGGGACGCGAGGTCGGCGGGAGAAGATCGGGAAGCGCGAAGGGGGGGTGCGGGGAGTGGGGACGGACGGGGGAGGGGGCTGGGGAAAGCCCGAGGGAGGAGGAGAAGGAGGGAGGAACTTCCCAAAGTTGCAAAACATGGCTACCTTGCCTTCGGAGCCGAGCGCGGGGCCGGCGGCTGGGGGGGAGGCGGTGGCGGCGGCGGCGGCAGCCGAAGAGGAGGAGGAGGAAGCGCGCCAGCTCCTGCAGACTTTGCAGGCGGCCGAGGGTGAGGCGGCGGCGGCGGCCGGGGCCGGGGCGGGCGAAGCGACGGTGAAAGCGGAGGACCCAGGATCCCCGGGCGTCCCCGTGTCTCCCCCCGAGACCGCTGCCGAGCCGCCCACAGGCCTCCGCTTCTCGCCGGAGCAGGTGGCGTGCGTGTGCGAGGCGCTGCTACAGGCGGGCCACGCCGGCCGCTTGAGCCGCTTCCTGGGCGCACTGCCCCCGGCGGAGCGCCTACGTGGCAGCGATCCGGTGCTGCGCGCTCGGGCCCTTGTGGCCTTCCAGCGGGGCGAGTACGCTGAGCTCTACCGGCTGCTCGAGAGCCGCCCCTTCCCCGCCGCCCACCACGCCTTCCTGCAGGACCTCTACCTGCGCGCGCGCTACCACGAGGCCGAGCGGGCCCGCGGCCGCGCACTGGGCGCGGTGGACAAGTACCGTCTGCGCAAGAAATTCCCGCTGCCCAAGACCATCTGGGACGGCGAGGAGACCGTCTACTGCTTCAAGGAGCGCTCCCGCGCCGCGCTCAAGGCCTGCTACCGCGGCAACCGCTACCCCACGCCGGACGAGAAGCGCCGCCTGGCCACGCTCACCGGCCTCTCGCTCACGCAGGTTAGCAACTGGTTCAAGAACCGACGACAGCGCGACCGGACCGGGGGCGGCGGCGGCGCGCCGGGCAAGAGGTGAGAGGACCCGGGCCGCGCCGGTCCTGCTTTCCTGGGGACGTGGCATCCACCAGCCCCCTTCCCCTTTGCCCGCTGACCGAACTCCTCAGACGCTCCCGGCACACACCCTCAGGCGCCCGCCCAGCGCGGGGAATCCGTGTAGATGGAACGGCACGCGCCCCGGCCCTCTCCCGGTGGCGGAGGCTGGGAGACCACCTCCTTCTGCTTCACTCTAGGCTCCGTCCCAGATCCCAGCTGTGTCCGCGGCTAGACTCGGGGGAGGCAGTGAGAAAACCAGGGGCTGCGGGAAAGGAGGAGTGGCCTTTGTCCACCCTACCGGGCACACCGGCCTGTTCAGGTCCCTAAGCCGCCAGGCCCTCCCTAACCATTGCTCCGTCTCACCCACCCCCCTCAGGGCCCAAACGGCGTGGTCCGTCGTCTGTCTTTGTTGTGAAACGTGAACCTTCCCCAGCTCCGGTTTCCCTGTAACCCAAGCTCTTCCCCTCCCACCCGGCGCGCCGGCCGCTCACTCCTTCTCCGGCGCCCCGGGGGGAGGGCACCGGGAACTGAGCCGGCCACTACCTCCTTACTCTCCCCGAGGCCCCTCGGCTGCTCTCAGGCCATCCTGGGGAACTTCAGGCAGCCTGGGTGCTCCGTCTCCAGGGCCCTGAGTGGGGGAGGAGGGCCAGCCTGAGCTCTAGGCAGTGGTTTCAATGCCGGGCTCGCCGAGGCTCCGTCCCTCGGGGGTCTCAAAGAGGAGGTTTCGTCACTCCCTGAAACTGGCCACAGAACGGGCTGGGGAAAGGTGCGGGGGCAGCGGTGGGCGCGTGCTCCGCAGAGCTGTTCGCGGGCAGGCCAGCGGGGAAGCAGCGCGCCGGAGCACAACTCACAATCCTTTCTCCCGCCAGCGAGTCCGATGGGAACCCCGCTACTGAGGACGAGTCCAGCAGGAGTCCTGAGGACCTGGAGAGGGGGGTGGCCCCGGGGGCTGCGGAGCCTCCCGCCCAGGGCTCCATATTCCTGGCCGGGGCCGCCCCTCCCGCGCCGTGCCCCGCCTCCTCCTCCATCCTGGTGAACGGGAGCTTCCTGGCCGCCGGCAGCTCTCCAGCAGTGCTCCTTAATGGCAGCCCCGTCATCATCAACAGCCTGGCCCTGGGCGAGGCCTCCAGCCTGGGCCCCCTGCTGCTCGCCGGGGGCGGGGGCGCCCCTGCACCACAGGCCAGCCCCCAGGGGGCCAGCGAGGGCAAGACCTCCCTGGTCCTGGACCCTCAGACTGGGGAGGTTCGACTGGAGGAGGCTCAGCCTGAAGCCCCTGAGGCCAAGGGGGCCCAGGAGGCTGCTTCAGGGCCGCCTGGAGAGGAGGTCCCAGGGCCTCTGCCACAAGTCGTGCCTGGGCCCCCACCGGCTGCCACCTTTCCTCTGCCCCCAGGACCAGTGACTTCTGTGGCCGCTCCACAAGTGGTGCCACTTTCCCCACCCCCTGGCTACCCCGCAGGCCTGGGCCCCGCCTCCCCACTGCTGAACCTGCCCCAGGTGGTGCCCACCTCCCAAGTGGTGACCCTGCCCCAGGCTGTGGGGCCGCTACAGCTGCTGGCAGCTGGGCCAGGCAGCCCCGTGAAGGTGGCAGCTGCGGCGGGCCCTGCCAACGTGCACCTGATAAACTCCGGGGTGGGCGTGACTGCGCTGCAGCTGCCTTCAGCCACCGCCCCAGGTACCCCCTTCTGGTGGCTGGGTGGGGGGTGCAGGGGTGCAGGAGTTGCTGCGGAGGGATGGTGCTGTTGGGGGGGGGGCTTCCAGGGGCGGGGGTGAGAGTGGGGAGCTCATCCCTGGCGGGTCCCAGACCTTCCTGTGCAAGGTAATACCCCGAGGCTCAAGTCGCAGACTCGGCCTCGCTCTGAAGGGGCTCCTCTGGCCTCTGGCTAATCTCCTTGCCTGCTGTCCAGCCGCGTAACCTTCCCCTCTGCGCTTGGCCCATCTCCTCTCCCCACAGGAAACTTCCTGCTGGCCAACCCCGTGTCTGGCAGCCCCATCGTGACAGGTGTGGCCGTGCAGCAGGGCAAGATCATCCTCACCGCCACCTTCCCCACCAGCATGCTGGTCTCCCAGGTGCTGCCGCCAGCCCCCAGCCTGGCCCTGCCCCTGAAGCCAGATGCGGCCATCTCGGTGCCCGAAGGAGCCCTCCCGGTGGCCCCCAGCCCCGCTCTCCCGGAGGCCCACGCCTTAGGCCCCCTTTCTGCGCAGCAGCCGTCACAGCCGCCACCCACCGCCACCGCCACCAGCCTGCCCTTCGCCCCAGACCCATCCAGCCTCCTGCCAGGTTTCCCGGCGCCCCCGCCCGAGGGGCTCCTGCTGTCGCCCGCGGCCGTGCCCATCTGGCCAGCCGGGTTGGAACTGAGCACGGCCACCGAGGGGCTGCTAGAGGCGGAGAAGGGGCTGGGGACACAGGCCCCCCAGGCCGTGCTGAGGCTGCCGGGCCCGGACCCCGAGGGGCTGCTCCTGGGGGCCACGGCGGCCGGCGAGGTTGATGGGCTGGAAGCGGAGACCAAGGTGCTGACCCAGCTCCAGTCGGTGCCTGTGGAAGAGCCCTTGGAACTGTGACCCGCCGGGGCCGTGATCTCCCCTGAAAATGGTGCTCGCGGGATCCAGGACGGCCCGGGAGCCTCTCCCAGACACTACGGCTGCTGTCTGAAGATTCCACACGCACTACACCTGCCCCTGGGCCCAGGCAACCTCTCCGTGGCCTGGAGGGCCGCTCCTGTCCAGGGGCGGCGTTCGGCCCTCTCTTGCTCTGCCCCCTGATCCACAGGGGGAGGTGGGGGGTCCTGACTCGGGGGCTCTGCCCCCTCGACCTGGTACTAGCTGTGTGCTGAAAGCGGCTGGCTTTCCAACCCCCTCGAGCCCTCTCCCTATCACTCCCTAAAACACTATTAATAGCTCCACTGCCATCCAGTGTTCCCAGAACTGCCTGGAATCCGAGGGTGGAGGCCAGGCGGAGACTGACAGACCCTCGCTGGCTGGCGGGCCCTTCCTGCCGACCAGGGACGCGAGTGTGGGGCGTCCGCTGGCTCCTCCCGGACTGGCGCCCTCACTGTCCCGTCCAGCCCCAGACCAAAGATCCCCCTCGCCCAGGGCAGCCCTGGCCCCGTCTGGTTTATATCCTAAATCTTTATTTTTCTAGGATATGTTATGCCTCCATTTCAATTAAAATAAAGTTAATGGACAGCTAGGAACTCCTGGGCCTGGGTTCCCTTACAATGACTTGCCCTGAGCTGCGCAAAGCCCACCTTGAGATCCTGGCTTTCTGGTCACTGTTCCCCGAGGGGGCGGCCGTTGGAGGGCAGGTTTTCGGTGCCTGCGGTGAGGTTTCTTTCAAAATGCAGACCCTAGGGCCTCTGACCCCGCGTGGAGGGAGCCCCTGGGAGGCTGAGGAAGCAGGGGACCAGGGGAGCCGCCTTTTGTCGCTTATCAGTAACAGTTTCCACTTAATTTATTTTGTTGAAAACAATAAATAATCTATAAATAGAACAGGGTGGGGTAGTAGAGTGAGGTGAGACTGAACAATGGTGGAACCACTGGATTCTGGGCCCACAAAGCAAGGGCAGAGGACACCTCACCTCCCTGCATTTCATTCATTCTGGCTCCTTCCTCCCGCCCGCCCGGTGGGAAGGGGCTATGCTATGAGAGGCCTGTGGCCCAGCCCGGCTTGCAGTTCAGGCAGCCTGGTTCAAGGCAAATGCACAAAGCAACGGGTCAATAAATATGTGACCTCCCAGCCCCGGGGGACCTGGCCGAGGGGACCTGCACAGGATGGGGTGAAGCCCGGGACTCAACGGGACAACCTGTGCCACCACCAACCGGCTCCTGGTTTCAAAGGGGAGCTGCAGGTGCCGCGAGGCGGTGGCGGAGGAGAGCGTGGCCTTCACACGTGGTGAGGAGGCTGCGGGGGCCCCGGAGCAGGGGAGCCGCGGGCCTTCTCTGCCAGCAGCTGGTAGAAGGGCTTGGGGGTCCCCCAGTCTTCGTCCTCGCTGCTGGAGCTGTCCTGCTTCACGATCCGGTTGTGCTGGCGGCTGAACCTTCGTGCTTTGATGCTGGGGGAGAGGTGGCGGGAGGAGCGGGGTTCTTCGGTCGCCCCCACCCCACAGCCGTCTCTGTCCTCCCCCCAGCGCTCTGTTCCTAGAAGTGACCAGGCCTGGGCTGAGGGGGCGGCTGGGGCTTTACTCGGCCCCACGGGGAAACCGCTGGCGCCTTTGCTGGAGCCGCAGGCCCCTGGGAGCCGGTTACCATCTGCGCACTTGCACGTGTGTTTCGGGGCCAGCTGAGAACTAGGCAGGTGGCAGCAATTTGAAGCTGGCGGAGAGGAGAGGGTTGCAGGAGAGAGGGGGAGAGAAGGAGGAGGCCAAGCGACAGGGAGGTAAAACCCAGCTTTCGGGGGCAGAGAGGGCAGCGGGGGCCACGTCCCGACTTACCGTCTACTTCTGTCACCCTGACTCTTACATAAGAGTTGGCGGACCCCCGAGTCTCCCACCCCAGGAAACTCCCAGCCTGTTTTCTTGATCAGGTCAGAAGACTCCCAACCTGTTTCCAATATCACGAAGCTCGAGGCTCTGAAAATCAGGGCAGGATGAGGAGCAGGGGGCTTCTCACCAATATGGTCTCCGCTCCTGCAGGGTCATCACCCGCCAGAGCTGGGCCAGCTCCTTGGTGGCAGCCGTGGAGGCGGTCCCGGGACAGGCTCTGGGGCAGGACGGAGGAGGAGGTGAGGGGAGGCCTGCAGCCTCGGCCGTCTGGGGAAAGGTCTGACCACACCCGGGCCCAGGCCCTCTCAGAGCCGCAGCTTTCCCATCCGAGAAGGCAGCCTGTTCTCCCAGTTGCCCTCTCGCCCCTGGAGCTGAGGTGGCAAAGAAGGGAGCTGGACTAAGCGGCCGTGCAAAAGGGGCCGCCTGGGGTCCTGGGACCCGCATCCGCGCCTCTTCTCGGCTCAGGCTTGGGGGCCTCCCCCAGCCCCCCAGCCTCAAGCTGGTGATGATCGGTTCCGGGCTGGCGCCCGATCCATCTATCAAGTCAGCCTCGAGGACTTTTACTTGAAACCTTAGAAACGAGGAGCTCTCTTCCCACAGGAAGGACTGCTGGGGTGGGAGACGGGACACGAGCCTGAAGCTCCAGGGCTCCCCAACCCGGTCCGGCGTGACTGAGCCCGAAGCAGAGCAGAGAGAGGGACACAGAACCCGGACGGCATCGTCCCAGCCCCGGGACCAACCGCGTCTGAAGACCATCCACCTCCTCCTCCTTTTTCAGGTTATATATTTTCCTTTTTTCATGAGCCTGGGTTGGGTCTCACCGCTTCCAGTGCACAGGCCCCGAGCAGGGCAGCGGGGCCAGGGGGACGCGGGGAGAGTGTGGCTGAGGACTGACTGTGTCGGCTGCAGGGGGTGGACGGACAGGGGGCCGGTGCAGCCGGGCCCGGGGCAGCGGGGAGGACGTCCACCCACCGGATGTACTGCTTCCGGTTCATCCTGCAGAACATGATGAAGCCGTTGACGCACTTCTTCTTCGTCTGGGTGGGGCAGGGGGCTTTCTTGCTCTCCTTGGGCCTCACGGCGCCCCGGCCCGCCCGGCCCTTCCTGGTCTTCCTCGCGGCCGTGGGCAGCGCCGAGGCCCGCCGGGTGGGCGTCCAGGTGTAGTCCCCGTCCTCGCCGCTGGAGGACTGCGGGCTCTCGGGGTTGGCCTGAGCGCCCTGGGTCGGGGACAGAGAGGTGAGGGCGGGCCGGAGACGAGCGGCCGGCCCGGCAGATGGCCGTCTCCCTCACCTCCTGCTGCCTCCACGCGGCGTCTCTGTCCGTGTCGGTGTCCGTGTCCGTGTCCTCCGAGCTGGGGCTGGACGGCTCCTTGCTGTTCTCACTCAGCGAGAGGTAGCAGTGGTCCAGCGAGACCGAGGACTGGCACAGGCTGTGGGAGTCGGGAGGGTCTTCGGAGCCCCCCGGGAGTGTGTCCTGGGGATGAGGGAGAGAGATGGAGGAGACGGGGGGAGAAAGATGGAGGAGACGGGAGGGACCCTCCCCACGCGCTGGAGGGAGAAGCCCTTGGGGACCATGGCAGGGGCTGCCTCTCAGGCAGTCGGAGCCCCCGGAGCAGAGGCAGTGGGTGCTGGGAGGTGAGCCCAGGGCCCCGGGAGGGAGGCTCTTTCCAACTGAGGATCCAGCGGTCGCCGGCTGTTTCCAGTTTCGTTGGCGGATGGGGTCACAAGAGATCCTGCCTCACAGAACTGGGTGGGGTCTTTTCTGAGCACCTGGCAGCTTTTAGCTTTTATCCTTAGTGTCTGGTTCGTTTCAAGGGCCCAGCACAGAGCAGGGCGCCTGGTGGTCAGCAGTGAGTATTCAAAGGTTGGGCAGGTGAGGACAGGTGAGATGGTGAGTTTCTGGAAGGATGAGAAGCACGATGGATGGACAGGCCAGTGGGGGTCTGTGTGGCTGAAGGGTCAAGGGGATGGGTGAGTGAATCGAGGGGATGGATGAGTGAATCGAGGGGATGGGTGAGTGAATCGAGGGGATGGATGAGTGAATCGAGGGGATGGATGAGTGAATCGAGGGGATGGATGAGTGAATCGAGGGGATGGGTGAGTGAATCGAGGGGATGGATGAGTGAATCGAGGGGATGGGTGAGTGAATCGAGCAGGTGGAAAGACAGACGGGTGTGTCCATGGATGGATGGGCGGGCAGATGCCTACCTTCTCTGGCCCCTCGAGCCTGCAGGCAGACGGCGAAGACGCAGGATCTAAGCATGCGTCTGCAAAGAGAGCTGTCGGGGGTGGGGGAGACCGGAGGGCTGGTTGCAACCAGCACACGTACGTCTCAGGGCACCGTGCCTCTGTCCCGCCATCCCCGCCGCCTGGAGTGCCCTCCTCTGGCTAGAACGTCTGGTCTGGGCAGAGGGGGCTGGGCCCCCACTGTGGCTCTGCAGCCTTCCGTGCAGCATCCTGGCCTGGGGCTGCTCCCCCGTGAGGCTGTGCTCCTTGCGGGAAGGGCAGGGTGGATCCCCAAGTAGCCAGCACTGCCCAGCTCAAGGCTGCGTGCTCGGTGGACATCGCTGTGGGGTTTTGTTCCGAACGAACCGAGCATTGGGTCCAGACCTGGGTGCTCACCTTGGCTCAGGTGCTCAGTGCTGTCCTCCAGGATCTGTTCCGGCAGCAGTTTCCCCGGAGAGCTGAAGAGGGAGGGGCTGAGCCCTAGGATCTCGCTCGGGTGGCCTGTCGTACTCCAGTTGTCGATCTGGGGAGGCCCCAAGGCCAGTGGGCTCCCTGAAAAGGAACAGCAGGCTCGGGGGCGTGTCAGAGGTTATCTTCTCCCCCAACAAGGCAGCTGGCTTTGAGGAGACGGTGCCAGACACTGGGGAAAGCGACTCCATCAGTCGCTCGTTTTGAGTCCTTGGTAGAGGAAATTAAGAGGCACGAGGCCTGGCATTATGTCAGGGGTGGCAGAAAAAAAATCAGTATTGGAGTTCCCTGGTCATCTAGCACGTTAAGGATCTGGCGTTGTCACTGCTGTGGCTCAGGTACTGCTGTGGCACGGGTTTGATCCCTGGGCTGGGAACGTATGCCGTGGGGACAGCTCCTACACCCCCCAAAAAAATCAATATCACGATGTGACTGATTTTAGCTAGCTAGCTGGAGCTCTGTGTTAATAAAGATTCTGAAGGGAGTTCCTGTCGTGGTGCAGCAGTTAACGAATCCAACTAGGAACCATGAGGTTGCGTGTTCGATTCCTGGCCTTGCTCCGTGGGTTAAGGATCTGGTGTTGCCACGAGCTGTGGTGTAGATCTCAGACATGGCTTGGATCTGGTGTTACTGTGGTTGTGGTGTAGGCTGGTGGCTACCGCTCTGATTAGACCCCTGGCCTGGGAACCGCCATGTGCCGGTGGGCACGCTGTGTGTCTGCCATCCCTGTGCTTAGGGGGCCTCCATTCCCTTTCCCGCTTCCCCCGCTTCCACCAAAACACTCAGAAGGAAGGTATCAAGAAGGCCCCCCACCAGGCTGCCATGGGGAGAGACAGAGTTGCAGTCACCATGGGGGCAGCCCTCTGGGGTCCAGGCAGGAAGCCAAGGGTCAGCATCTGGGGACGCCTTGTCCACCTCCTCGCTGGAGTCGTAGAACACCAGCTTCTGCCTGCAAGAGGGGGAAATACTGCGGGACTCGGGGCAAGCCGCTTCCCTGTGGTGTGTCGCTGTTCCCAGGGTGGAGCGAGATGGGGCTCACTCCGTGCCGGCTGCTGGGGGCAGAAAGCTGAAGAGAGAGCTTGTGAGCAGAGGCCAGTCCTACTCCGAACTGGCAGAAGGAGAGGAGCTGTGAGGGGGCCTTGAGGGCGGCGGAGGGGCGGGCAGGGTAGGAGGGAAGGCCAGGCTGAGCTGACCGTGAAGGATGGGTAGTCTTTGGATGGACGAGGGGGACAGAGGGCACAGAGGGGGAGGAGCCTGGAGGGGACATGGGCACAGCTCCTGTGTGTGCAGTGGGGACTATTCGGTGGTGTTACGGGGAGGATTTGTGGGCGAGGGGCCTGGCAAGGTGAGCTGCGGCCAGAGAGGAGCTCAAACGCCACTTCAGATATCTGGGCTCTACCCAACAGGAGGGAGTAGCTTAAAGTAAAAAACAGACATAACCAAGGCCCGTGTGTTGGAAAAGCCACTCGGGGGACTAGTTGGGGGCAGGCTCGAAGGGTGTGACGAGAGGCAGGGAGGCCGGTGAGGGGCTGCGGCCCTGGGAAGCAGGGCTTTCTCCTGAGCCTGGCACGAAGCTAGGCCCTCAGGGGTGCTCGCTCCACAGACACCAGCAGAGGGTGGAAAATGACCCCATTTCCCACTAAGCCTTAGCCATTCCCACCAAATGCCTCCGCTATCGGCACTCAGAGCCCTGGGGCTTCCCTTACCTGGGACTGGGTTGGGTCTTGTTGAGGAAATGGATCCTCTCAAGCCCTTGCTGGGCCTCCAAGGCAGGGTAAGCTGGGTCCGCACCCTGAGCAGCATTTTTGCAGCAGCAGCCTAGGGGGCGAGTCAGGATGCGTGGCCCTGAGACGGGGCGAATCCCAGCACTCACAGAGTCAGGGACAGAGAGGCGCCTGCTCGGCCACCGCCCCTCTCTCCCCGATCCTAGCCAAAACCTCAGGCTGCGGGGCCCCTGTGTGAGGCCTGCGGGCACGCTGAACCACCCCAGGCTTCTGGGATCCCACATCCCTATCAGAAACTGTAAGAAAGGTAAGATCCTCAAGTGGAATAATGATGATGAAGATGATGGTGGCAAGCGCGTTCACGGCGCTCGCCACACCGGCCTGGGTTTAGTTAGTCCTTTTATATGCTGTTCAGAGCCCGTTGCCGAAGGGTACGGCTGTGGTCATACCCACTTACAGTTACGTAAACTGAGGTACTGAGATAGCAAGTAACTTGCCCAAGGTCACAAAATTAGCAGAAGGTCTGGGATACCCTCCCTCCCCAAGTGGGTCAGCACCCGCTTTGGCCTCACACAGCCTCCTGGGCGACCCTGGGGAAGTGAGAGCGTGTGATTCCTTCACTGGGCGGTCCCCTGCCAGTGCACGCAGCCTGGCACGGAGGAGATGCCCGGGGACTGAGGGCTGAATGGACGGACAGAGGAATAGCGTGACTTGAGTTCTAGCCATCTGGTCGCCCCCGTTCTTGCCCACCTGTACCTTGGGGGTGTCACACCTTTTCAAGCTGGCAAAGGGCTGCGGCTCACGGGAGCGACTATCTGGCTGCTTCAAGTGAAGGAATCTCACGAGGAGGCCCTGCTCTGCCCCCTGCTTCTGTGACCCACAACCCTCGTGCCAGGGCGGTGCCCGCCCCTCGCGCCCACTGCAGAGCCCGATGGGAAAGGAAAACCGGGAAAGAGGCCATCAGACAGCGCCTCTCTGTCCACTGTGGAACCCCAGCTACCGGGACTGTGCTCGGGACCTCACGGGTGCCTGACGAGTGGTGTAGGAACGACTGGCTAAGTTAGTGGAGAGGAAAGAGACCAACTTGAGATGTCACAGCGGAGGCCGTTCTCAGCAGTATCCAGCAGTGTCAGCCAGGAGCTTCCTCCCTTTCTGTCACCTTGAGATGGAGGTGACGCAGCCTTGGGGTGACCGTGGGAGTCGGGGCATCTCAGAAGGGTGGCGGTCCCCGCCTCGTCTCCTCCTTTCCGGTCTGGGGATGGGGTCGCCTGCTTCTTGGGCTTGTCCAGGGTCAGACAGCGACGAGGGTTTGGGGCCCGGGTCTGGCGTTCTGGGACAGCAGAGAGACAGCGTCACACGGGGCTGGGGGCCTGACTGTCACCAGAAGGTGGGTCCGGTGAGGCTCTTCTTTGCTCCGGGTCCAACAACCTGTTCCAAAGCTTTGCCTGGTCTGGTCACTCATCAGGCCTTCCTGGGCAAGCCCAGATCCTCCATTAGAGCTCGCCCTGGTGGACGCCCCTGCCCACACCATGCAATCATCCTGTGAGCTCTGAGGAAACAGTGATGCCCAGGTTCCGGCCAGCTCACTGAAGCCTGACTCTCTGAGTGTGAGGCACAGGCACGGGCATTTTTGAAAGCACCTGATGATTTAGATGTGCAGCCAGAGCAGGAAATCATCAATTAGGTCCAACTCCCAGTGTATTTTTAGTTTGTTTTTTTGACCATTCCCATGTCACGTGGAAGTTCCCAAGCCAGGGATCGAACCCATGCCACAGCAGTGGCAACGCCTAATATTTAACCCACTGAGCCACAAGGGAGCTCCCCAACTCTTGTTTTAAAAACATGGAGGAGGAGTTCCTGTCGTGGCTCAGTGGTTAACGAATCCGACTAGGAACCATGAGGTTGCAGGTTCGATCCCTGACATAGCTCAGTGGGCTAAGGATCCGGCGTTGCCATGAGCTGCGGTGTAGGTTGCAGACAGGCTCGGATCCCGTGTTGCTGTGGCTGTGGTGTAGGCTGGCAGCTGTAGCTCCGATTGGACCCTTAGCCTGGGAACCTCCATATGCCGTGGGTGCGGCCCTAAAAAGACAAAAAAAAAAAAGGGACATGGAGGAAGTTGTGCATCTGTGGCACAGGGACGGCTGCGGCGTGGGTTCATCCCCTGGCCCAGGAACTTTCACATGCTGCAGGTGCAGCCAGAATAAATGAAGACATGGAAACTGTGGCCCAAAAAGGGGAAGGGGCTGTGAGTTAGCAGCAAGGCCGAGGTGGGGGCCGGGACACTTGCCTCCCACACTGGGGTCTTCCCATCGCCCCACACTCCCTGCTGCCCTGGCCCAGGGCTGGGTGACTGGGCAGAGAGACGATAAATGCTGGCAGCAGCTTCCGTTTCCGGGCACTGGCCATGAGCTCCGCCGTTTAAGCATCGCTCCAGGGCTGTGTACGGGCTCCTGATCCTGAAGACCACCCTCTGGCAGGGAATCAAATTTCCAGACCAGGAAGCTGAGGCTCAGGGAGAGAGAGGGACCCCCCACCCCCACCCCGGGCCTCAGAGCCAGGGAGAGTTGAACCCGGTGCATGTCTGAATCCAACCCGTTAGCCAAGGGGCCCTGCTCCCATCTGACCCCAGCTTCCTGCTCTGCCTCCACTGCTTGTAGCTGCCGGGCGGGCCAGCTTCTTCTTCCGAGGTTTCTGGCAGGTTCCCCGAAGACGGGACGTAGGAGAGTGCGGGGAGCTCGACGGGGTGGAGTACCTCCACCTCGCTGGGCCCGCGGTGGGGTTCCGACCCAGTCCTGCGCAGGATGGAGGAGGCAGGTCACGTCCCCTCACCCTCGTCCATCCCAAATCCTGCCTCCGGATAGCGCCTCCCAGTGGAGGGTGCTGGGGGGGGGGTTGCCATGGTCCCCAGACCGACTTTACAGAAACCGAGGTCCCAGGAGGAGATGGGACTTGTCTGAGGCTGCACAGGCCGGAGGCAGAAGAACAGGGCGGAAACTCAGCTTTCCCCAGCACCGCTCCGGAGACGTGCTCAGGGCTTCCCAACTGCTTCCCCGCCCACCCCCTCCCAAACCAGTTCCTCCTCCTTCCTCCTCAGACCTGGGGGCTCCAGCATCCATCCCTCCCCAGTCCTCTCAATTCTTCCTGGTGAACCTCTCCCATATGTACCCACTTCTGTCCACATGCTCAGCTACATTGGTCTCATTGTCTCCTGTCCAGATCCCTCTTAAAAGTATCTTTGCTGACCTCCTTGTCCAGTTTATTTCTTTTTCTTTTTCTTTTTTTTTTGTTTTTGGCTTTTTAGGGCCACACCCGCGGCATATGGAGGTTCCCAGGCTAGGGGTCGAATCGGAGCTACAGCTGCCGGCCTACACCACAGCCACAGCAACGCCAGATCCGAGCCGCAACTGCAACCTACACCACAGCTCACGGCAATGCCGGATCCTTAACCCACTGAGCGAGGCCAGGGATCGAACCTACATCCTCATGGATACTAGTCGGGCTCATTTCCACTGCACCACAGCGGGAACACCTTCAGTTTCTTACTTAATAATCAGTCCTCCACACTACATGGCAGGGACCTCTTCTTTAAAAAAAAAAATCTAACCATGGTTTTCCTCTTAAAGTCCTTCAGTCATTCTCAACTTCATCTCCCTCCTTAGCCAAGTGCCCGAAGCCCTTTGGAGTCTTGTCCCTGCCTCACCCCCTGCCCTTCTCACCCGCGTACGTCCCACACCAGTAAAGACAGCACCCAGCACGCCCAGTGTGGGATAACAGGCATGTTCCGGGCGCTGGTACAACACTACGTGCATTAACTTATTTCATCCTCACAGCAGGTACAAAGGGCAGCGCTCTTGTTGATCCGTTCTGCAGATAAGGAAACTGAGGCGCTGAAATGTTAAGGTCACAAGACGTGTGTCTGAGTCAGGATCTGACTCGGATCTGCGCATGTCACCTGGGTGCTACCCGGCCCCTCCAGTCACACCCAGACGCTTTCCTGTCCCCAGACATTCCGCACGTGTCCTCTCACGCCTGCAGGCTCCCGCTCACGTTGTTTCCTCTGCCTGGCGCCGTTCCCCTGCTCTGGCCTCGAGGCCCAACTGCAAGGCCCCTCCCACCACAGTCTTCCCAGACACCCCCCCTCTGGGGTCACAGCACCCCACAAATCCCTCTGGCTTGTTCTGTGCGCCAGGCTCTTAGCTCTGGGAGGGCCTGGACCCACCGAAGTCACTCAGTGTCCCTGGCAGCCAGGACAGTGCTGGGCATGCAGCAGGCGCTGGGCAACACTGGCTGAACTTACTCACCCCCGGGCCCACCTTTCCCGTCCGCGGTGTGGAACTCGAGCAAGGCCTTGGCCACATCGATGCTTCTCTGGAGGTACTGAATGTAGTTCAGGACGTGCAGCAGAATCTCCTTCTGCTCCCAAAAGACAGACAGGATAGAAAGTGAGAGTGGGGGCCTGAGATGGTGTGAGGCCGCCGGGGACCAGTGACAGGAGGGCTCCGGGGCTCTGGGCCCCAGCCCAGCAACCCCTCCATCGGCAGAGATGCCCCTATCCTGCTGTTGAGTCCTCACCGTGGCCCAGGGAGGCAGACAGTGGTTACCGCTAAGGAATTGGAGGCCCAGATGCTACAGAAACTTGCCGGGATTACAGAGAGGAAGCAGCAGAGCTGGCATCTGACCCCAAGCCTGCGTACCTCCTGGTCCAGTTTTTGGGCGCACAGTGCTCGGCTTCCCACCCCCGGCCCTTGGCGCCTGCAAAGCCCTCCTCTTCTCCCCACAGACTCGTTCTTGGCTTCTCCTCCTTTGAGCCTCAGCACAGTGCTCTCCCCTTCCAGAAGCTTTCCGGCTCCCCGACCCCTCACCCAGGCTGGGTCAGACCTCCTTCCCCGGCACTCTGGTAACACCCCGGGCCTGTTTCCATCAAGGCACTTGCCACACTGCTTTATAATCACCGGTTTGTGGGTCGTTCTTCCCCACTGACCTTGAACTAGTTGAAGGTAGAGACTGCAGCTAATTGATTTCTGGATCCCAAGCACCCAGAATCGAGAGGTGGCTTAACCAGTTACTGCTGAGGGAATGACTGGCCCACAGCACCAGCAGGCAGCCCCCAGCCCCCATACAGCCACCAAATACCAACTGCGTTGGATTGCTGACACTAAGCTAGAAAAGATACTACCCACTAAGAGCCGCGTGCAGGGGTGAACTAGCCATAGTTCATGGAACTTACAATCCAGGGAGGGCAGTGGGCCTTAATAAACGCATAATCATGCAAAGTTACCAACAATGTGATAAGCGTTATGAATAAGAGGGTGTAACAGGGGATTCTGGAATTAGACTTGGGTGTCCAGAAAAGCCCCTCTGAAGTCACAGCATTTAAACCGAGACCTGAAGAGTGAAAGGAGTTAGCCGGGGAGGAGGTGAGGGAAGAACACTAATAAGGATTTTTTGGATGGAACTGGATCCCTAGAATAACAGGAAAACTGTTAGCAGGAATCTAACAAATCAGGGTTTGATTTCCAAACCCCAGATCAGGAAACGTGGTCTCATGAGGGGACTTAAGTGAAACTTCCATGAAATGTAATACAGACGGTCACTGGACTTATTTAACCGGGTCCGCGGACAGAAGCTGAATCTAAGGAATAATGTGACACAGCCAAGAGACTATTAGTTTAGGGCCTGGCTCCAACCTGCCACTCACTGACTGTGCTATGGCAGCAGGTCATTTCACTTCTTCCAGCCTCGATTTTCTCATCAGTGCCACAGGAATGAGGATATTTTTTCAGGCGCAGAGGATTATCATTGTGTCGAAATAAACTGCCCAGTGCAGAGTCTGATACCTTAGTGACCTCATAAATGCCCAGTTGATGACCGAAGGAGAAGACTTTTAGCACGTTCTTAAGGGATTAAATAAGAGCCTTTTCTAACTTCTTATAACTAGACCACAGGATTTTCAAGAGCAGATCCTGCCTTTTTAGTTTAGTATCTCTAACACCAGGCATGGCACAGGCACTCGCCAAGCTGACGTCTTTGTAAACTGTAAAGCAATGTAAAATGGTACTTAGGAGTTCCTGTCTTGGCACAGCAGAAACAAATCTGACTAGGTACCATGAGGTTGCGGGTTCGTTCAATCCCTGGCCTCGCTCAGTGGGTTAAGGATCCGGCGTTGCCATGAGCTGTGGTATAGGTCGCAGACATGGGTCAGATCTGGCATTGCTGTGGCTCTGGCCTAGGCCGGTGGCTACAGCTCCGATTAGACCCCCTAGTCTGAGAACCTCCATAAGCCGCGAGTGCGGCCCTAAAAAAAAAGACAAAAAAAAGTGTTACTTAGTAGTGGTAATACAAAGGTTTTAGGCAGAAGGCAGCTGGGCATCAACTCAGATAGCAGGACAGAAAGCTCAGTAATTGATACATCAGGAAGGTTTCCTGGGGGCCACACTAGAGGTTCATATCCAGACTTTTTATTTTTTATTTTTCTGTCTTTTGTCTTTTGAGGACCGTACCTGTGGCATATTGGAGGTTCCCCAGGCCAGGGGTTGAATCGGAGCAGTAGCTGCTGGCCTACACCACAGCCAGAGTAACGCAGGATTCAAGCTGAGTCTGCGACCTACACCGCAGCTCCTGGCAATGCCAGATCCTTAATCCACTGAGCAGTGCCAGCGATCGAACCTGCGTCCTCATGGATACTAGTTAGGTTCGTTAACCACTGAGCCACAATGGGAACTCCATATCTGAGACTTTTTAAAGCTAAGATCCACGTTCCTGTAACTGACTCAACAGAGGGAAATGAATTCATTCATTCATACATTCAGCAAACATCCACTGAGCATCAGGTGACAGAGTGGTGGAGGGTGTGGGCCTTTGGAATGAGACACAGCTCCTCGGGACAGTATGACCTCTCTGTGCTGCAGTTTCCTCAAACCAAAAAAAAAAAAAAAAAAAAGAGCCGATGCATCTCACAAGCCTTAGAGGGAAGATTAAGTGAGAAAATGTATATATAAAGCTTGGCACCCACTGTCTGATGCCTAGAGTTCTCAGTAAATGGGGGGTGACTGTTACTGCGCCTGTTCCATGCTAGGCCCTGAGGGTGCTGGGGTTGAGATTCGTCATTGAGGTCTTTACCTTTGCAGAATCCCTCTAAAGGGATCAGAGATGAGGAAACTACCGCAGTAATGTGCTAAGGGCTTTGATGGTCAGAGGGATGGAAAGCCATGGATCAGAGGGGGCAGGGGCACTTAATCAGCCGGGATGGGGAGCAAGGATGCTGCAGACCTGAGCTGCATCCCAAACCTCAGACCTGGAAGAGGCCACACATAGGAGCTCCTGGGGTTCACTGAACGGTGGACTGAGCACGTCACACAACCCGGGGTCAGGCTGTGATGACGCACGTCAGGCAGACTGGTCCAGCGAGAGGCTGGGGACCGACTGGGATGCAGGTTGTATGTGGAGCAGAGAATTGAACCTATGGGAGGAGGAAGATGGGGAAGAAGTGGGATCATTAAGACAAGAGAGATCGATGGTAAAGAAAGTGGGCTGATGGAGTTCCCTGGGGACCTAGTGGTTAAGGTTCTGGCATTGTCACTGCTGTGGCTCCGGTTACTGCTGTGGTGCAGGTTCAATCCCTGCCCCAGGAAATTTTGCATGACATGAGTGTGGCCAAAAAAAAAAAAAGAAAGTGGGCTGTGGATTCCAAGAAGAAATGTGGTCATCTGGTCAGTTATGAAATGCTGCCTGTCTCCTGAGTAGACTGTCACTCCTCTGGGGCAGGGTCCATGTCCCTGTCATCTCTGCCCCGCCCCCCACTACCCCCCCCCCGAGCTTATTACAGTGCCAGTGCACACCGAATACTCAGATGCTGGAGGTCAGAGGACAAGATTCCTCAGATGTTCTTGAGCACTGTGGTGGTCTGCGTCCTGCCTCCGTCAAATGCATCCAAGTCCTAGTCCCCAGAACCTGCGAACGTGTTTCCTTATATGACAAAGGGGCCTTGGCAGATGCGGTTGAGTCTGGATCTCGAGAGGGGGACTTTATTCTGGAGTATCTGAGTGGGCCCAGCGTGATCACAAGTGTCCTCATGAGAGGGAGGCAGGCGGGTTAAAGGCAGAAAAGGCAAAGTGACAACGGAAGCAGAGGTAGAGGAGATTAGCAGAGGCTGGCTTTGAAGGGGCCATGAGCCAAGGACCACAGGCGGCCTCTAGCAGCTGGCAAAGGGAGAGGAAATGGATGCTGGAGTCTCCAAGAAGAACCAACCCTACTAACACCCCGACTTTAGTCCAATGGGACTAATTTTGGACCTCTGAGCTCCAGAACTCTGAGAGAATAAATCTGTGTGTGTGTGCTTTATTTTGTTTTCTTTTTTTGTCTCTTTAGGGCCGTACTTGCAGCATATGGAAGTTCCCTGGCTAGGAGTCGAATCGGAGTTGTAGCTGCAGGCCTACGCCACAGCCACAGCAACGCGGGATCCGAGCCTTGTCTATGACCTACACCACAGCTCACAGCAATACCGGATTCTTAACACAATGAGCAAGGCCAGGAATTGAACCTGCGTCCTCATGGATGCTAGTCAGATTCATTTCTGCTAAGCCACAACGGGAACTCTGATTTGTGTGGTTTTAAGCCACTAATTTTGTGGTAACTTTTTACAGGAAACGAATACAAGCACCTACAGTTAACCGAGAGAGATTCAGAAGAGACGATCATCATGAGCCGGTGAGTCTGTGTGGGCAGCGAGAAGCTTCGGGTTAGGGTCGGGCAAATCTCTCCCAACACCTGCTTCGCTGCACCTCTCTGGAGGCAGGCGGCACATCCTAGCTCAGAGCAGTTATTGTGTGTTCAAATCTTTACCTTTTTGGAGTTCCTGCCATGGTGCAGTGGGTTAAGAATGCAACCGCAGCAGCTTAGGTCACTGCAGAAGCGCAGTTTCCATGGCCAGCCTGGTGCGGGGGGTTAAAGGATCCTGCATTGCGCAGCTGCAGCTCAGATTCATTTTCTGGCACGGGAACTTCCATATGCCGTGGGTGTGGCCATAAAAAGAAAAAAAAATCTTTATATTTTTGACCAAATTCTGAGTTCCCAGAGGAGGAGGACTAGGTCTCAAATTTCTTTGCCTCCTCTTGCTGTGAATCTAAGAGCTTCTGACATCCAGTAATCTTCCAT
>PVHT021183541.1:1716870-1821082 GCA_004024745.2 Catagonus wagneri | reverse complement strand
TTTTTTTTTTGTCTTTTTGCCTTATCTAGGGCCGCATCTGTGGCATGTGGAGGTTCCCAGGCTAGGGGTCTAACAGGAGCTGTAGCCGCCAGCCTTCGCCACAGCCACAGCAACGTGGGATCCGAGCCACATCTGCAACCTACACCACAGCTCATGGCAACGCCGGATCCTTAACCCACTGAGCAAGGCCAGGGATCGAACCCGCAACTTCATGGTTCCTAGTTGAATTCATTAACCACTGAGCCCCGACGGGAACTCCAGAGATCCCCGAGTCTTATATTAAATTGTTCCTCCTGAGAGCAAGTGTTGGCTCAGCACTGGAAACATTTATTGAGTAGCCGCTGGGGACACACAGAGAAGCTTTATCCATTCCTCCCTTGTGGAGACAATCCCCACAAGGTAACGAAAGAAGGCACTCAGACATTTATTCAGGCCCTGTCATGGCTATCGTGTCATTTTGGTCTCTGTGTAGGAGGTAGGAGGAGTTATTTTTCCTCTGTCTTTGTAGCTGACAAACCCGAGGCTTGAGCGGCTGATAACCTGAGCAGCCTTCCCAGAGGTCTGCAGGTGTGGAGCCGGAGGGCTCAAATCCATGGCCGTTTGACCCCCAGAGTAATGGCCTCACCTGGCACCCCGGCTCTTTCTCCCCTCCCAATCCTCCTGCCCCCTTCGCAGGAAAGACTCCCCCAGGCTTCTAGTCATGGGATCACAGACATCCAGAAATTTCTACCCAGAGCGGGACCCTGGCCATCTCAGTGCCGTCCTGAGGTGGGTCTGTTTAGGTTTCCCAGGACAAGGGAGGTCAGCCCGACTGCCAGTATTTCAGATCCGCCTCCCAGAGCCACCTCCTCTCCTTCGGCCCCCTCACCTTGGTGAGCTTCTTGGTACCCGTCTTCAGGGCCACAGGTAGCAGCAAGGCCAGCTCTTGTAGTTTGCTGGTGTGGTTTTTCCTCTGCTTCCTGTTTTGGGACAAGAGCTGGTTTTGGTCTGACGCCCCCAAACCTCCTGTCTCAGTGTTCCTCACCTCAGAGAGCTCCCCCTGGCCCCAGGCACTAGAGACAGACTACTGGGTGTCATATGGATTCGTCACTCTCCCTCATCCCTGGTCCAGTTGGTCACCAAATCTTGCCCATTCCTCCTCCAATCCCTTCTCTCCATCCACCCACCCCTGCCCTAGACTGGGTGTTCATATTCTCATAGTTCTCCCAGCCTCCACCTGGCCTCCTCCAATCCATACCCTACCACAGTCAGGGAGGTGTTTCTTTTTCTTTTTGTCTTTTTAGGGCCGTACCTATGGCACATGGAAGTTCCCAGGCTAGGGGTCGAATCAGAGCCATAGCCGCTGGCCTACGCCACAGCCACAGCCACACCAGATCTGAACTGTGTCTGCAACCTATACCACAGCTCATGGCAACGCTGTATCCTTAACCCACTGAGTGAGGCCAGGGATTGAACCCGCATCCTCATGGATACTAGTCGGGTTTGCTACCACTGATCCACGATGGGAATTCCAGGGTGATGTTTCTGAAACACAAATCTGACCACGATTTTTTCATCTGTGCAATGGGGATGAGGTTATTCATTCAGGCCCAGAGGGTTATCAATAAGACTTGAATACGTCAGTTACTTAATAATTTCTTCAAACCTCTCAATGCCATTCCATTATTAAGGATCAAGTTTAAGCCCGTAACATGGCTTTTTTTGTTAGCAAACCACATTTTTATTATTTTAAAAATTATTATAATTGATTTACATTGTTGTGCCAGTTTCTGCTGTAGAGCAAAGTGACCCAGCCGTACATATATATATATATATATATATATATATATATTAGTGTCCCAGTATATATATATGAACATTCTTTTTCTTATGCTATCTTCCATCATTGTCTATCCCAAGAGACTGGATATAGTTCCCTGTGCTGTACAGTAGGACCTTTGTTTTTGCTTTTTTTTGTCTTTTTGCCTCTTCTAGGGCCACACCTGCAGCATATGGAGGTTCCCAGGCTAGGGGTCTAACAGGAGGTGTAGCTGCCGGCCTTCGCCACAGCCACAGCAACACGGGATCCGAGCCGCGTTTGTAACCTACACCACAGCTCACAGCAACGCCGGATCCTTAACCCACTAGGGATCGAACCCGCAACCTCATGGTTCCTAGTCGGATTCGTTAACCACTGAGCCACGACGGGAACTCCTCTCTTCTAAATTGCACACTGCTGATACCACTCCTGCTACTCCTTTGGGAAGGCCCAAACACCTCGTCTCCACCAGTCCTTCTCTCCCCTTCCTTCAGGGCCCAGTTCGATTGCCACCCAGCCCAGGAAGCCTCCCTCAGCCTCCCTTGTTTTTCTCCCCAATTCTGAATATGCGCCACACTTTGTGTCACCTGCTGCTCGGCCAACCCAGAAACGCTCCCTTGATTACAGGTATACGTTTGGTTCCTGTTCACACCTACAAACTGACACTCCCTCCTTGCCAGGCCCTGCGCTGGACACAGTGGAGAGGGACAGGAATTGCTGTCATGACCCTCGAAGTGATGGGGGAGCAGTGTGCCAGGCACACTTATCTCCCTAGCCAAACCCTGAAGTCCTAGAAGAATCGTGCTCACTCGTTCATTCAATGATCACTTATGGAGCCCCTGCTATGCGCCCAGGAACTGTGATTGGTAATGGGGACAAAAGCATATAAAACAATTGCAGTCCCTGCCAGAGCCCACAGTAGTCAGGGATAAAGTCATTCATCAGACTGACACACAAACAAACATAAAATGGCAAGTAGGGTGTTCCCGTGGTGGCTCAGTAGAAACAAATCTGATTAGGATCCATGAGGATGTGTGTTCGATCCTTTTCCTCACTCAGTGGGTTAAGGATACGGAGTTGCCGTGAGCCGTGGTGTACGTCACAGACATGGCTCAGATCTGGCTTTGCTGTGGCTGCAGCTATAGCTTCGATTTGACCTAGACTGGGAACCTCCATATGCTGTGAGTGTGGACCTAAAAAAAAAGCAAAACAAAATGGCAAGTAGGACCAGAACCAACTATATAATTTGCTGGGGATGGGGGTGGGGGGCGAACACTGCCAATGAAAATGTGGGGCCCCTTGTTCAAAAATTAAGGATTTCGGAGTTCCCATTGTGTCTCAGCAGTTAAGGAACCTGACTAGCATCCATGAGGATGCAGGTTCGATCCCTGGCCTCGCTCAGTGGGTTAAGGATCCAGCATTGCTGTAAGCTGTGGTGTAGGTCACAGATGCGGCTTGGATCTGGCATTGCTGTGGCTGTGGTGTAGGCCAGCAGCTGTAGCTCCAATTAGACCCCTAGCCTGGGAACCTCCATGTGCTGCGGGTACGGCCCTAAAAAGAAAAAAAAAAAAATTTCAAGACAGTGAGGAGTTCTCATTGTGGCTTAGTAGAAATGAGTCATCAGCATTCATGAGGATGCAGGTTTGATCCCTGGCCTTGCTCAGTGGCTTAAGGATCAGGCGTTGCTATGAGCTATGGTGTAGGTCGCAGACACGGCTCAGATCTCACATTGCGTGGCTGTGGTGTTAAGCAGGTGGCTACAGCTCTGATTCGACCCCCAGCCTGGACTTCCATGTGCAGTGGGTGCAGCCCTAAAAAAAAAAAAAAAAAAAAAGAGGAATTTCAAGATAGAGCAGAGCACTAAACCAAGCACGGGGCTCTTCTCAGCTTGGGGCCCTGTGACTACATGAGTCACACACCCATGAAGTTGGACCTCATGGGGACGAAATAGAGGTGTTGCTTGGTGTTACAGAAGCTTGTGATAGTGTCTGACCTAAATCTATGAGGTTTTTCCTGAGGAAGTCAACCTGGCCAGAAGCTGTTCTGAAGGAAGAGTGGAGCTCTACAGGTGAAGAGGGAGAGGGAACGTTTCAGGGGGAGGGAGTATGGAGCAGTCAATGGAAATAAAGCTGAAGCGTCTGGGCCCGGGGAGCGAGGAGTCCTGTGGGGTGAGATGAAGCTGAGCATAGAGGCCGAGTGAGGCCAGTCTTCTAGGTTCCCAGAGTGATGTTTTGCTGTTATCCAAAGACCAAAGGGAAATATCTTTTTTTTTTTTTTTTTTTTTTTTTTTTTTGCTTTTTAGGGCGGCAGCTGCGGCATATGGAGGTTCCCAGGCTAGGGGTCGAATCGTAGCTACAGCTGCCGGCCATGCCACAGCCACAGCAATGCGGGAAACGCGGGATCCAAGCCGCGTCTGTGACCTTCACCACAGCTCACAGCAACGCTGGATCCTTAGCCCACTGAGCAGGGCCAGGGATCGAACCTGAATCCTCATAGATCCTAGTTGGGTTTGTTAACCACTGAGCCACGAAGGGAACTCCAAAAGGAAGTATTAAAGGGCTTCCGGCAGGGGATAACATCACTAGTGCACTCTCTCAAAGCCCCTGTGACTACAGGAGATGGTACATATTAGTCAACTGAATGAAGGATTGAAAAGGGAAAAAAAATCCCCTATTGGTCTCTGGTTACTTTCTGGTGAATCAATAACTTTGAGGCGTAAGGGTGTTGGGGTTCCGTCCTTGGAGGAACACTGGGCAGGCTGCCCTCTAACATCCCATCTAGCCTTGATATTTATTTTTTTGTGTATTACTTTCCTGTTGTTCTAGAGGACGCCTAGAAGCTCTACCGAGAAACAGCACAGAAAGCCAGGAAGAAAAATTATCCAGGTCTACCGAAGTTCAAGGTACTGTGTGACCATGTCTGAGAAAGAGGGTTTCATAGCCACTAGTCCCTGTTTTTTTTTTTTTTTTTTTTTTTTTGCCTTTTGTCATTTTATGGCCGCACCTGCGGCATGTGGAGGTTCCCAGGCTAGGGGTCTAATCGGAGCTGTAGCCAACTGGCCTGCGCCGCAGCCACAGCAACGCAGGATCCGAGCCGTGTCTGCAACCTACACCACAGCTCACAGCAACGCCGGATCGTTAACCCACTGAGCAAGGGCAGGGATCGAACCCGCAACCTTATGGTTCCTAGTCGGATTCGTTAACCACTGCGCCACGACGGGAACTCCTAGTCCCTGGTTTTTGCAAAGCACTGAGAGAGCCTCCTGCTCAAACACAGAGGTGCAGAAGAAATAAATCTGGAGGGAGAAAAAGGGTGGCCAATAATCACAACATCTCAGCCTCTCCTGGGCAGCAGTCCCCAGTGAGTGTGACCTGGGCTCTGCTCACAGGGGCCTCTGGGAACCAGGCCCGCCATCCCAAGGCTGCCCTTCTCCTTGCTGGACGGTTCTGCTTTCAGCCACGTTCTTTCCTCGTAGTCTGCATAATTGTCACCCCCTAATGCCAGCCTCTGCACTCTGGTTCTGTGGGGGACGGGTCAGCTCCAGCCACATGGGTCTTTTTCTGTGTCTCTAAACTGCCAAGTTTATTTCCGCCTGAGGGCCTTGACCATTCCCTTCACCTGGAATACTCTCTTGCCCTGATTTTTGCATGGCTGGTTTCTTCTGTGCCATTCAGCGCTTAGCTTAACTGTACCCTCTCTCCGGAGAGGCCTTTCCTGACTTGCCTTATCGAAATAAGCACATTCTTTGTCAGATCCCCATATCACTGATCAGCATCAGAAGTCCTCCCTGCTTCTCTCTCTCCCCTCCTTCTTCCCCCGCTCTCTGTCTCTCTCTTTTTCTTATAAATACATCTACAAGAGCAAGGATTTTTGTCTCTTATTTATTGCTATATCCATCAGGCATAGCATAGTGAGCACAGTGCCAGGGTTGGTAATACTTTCAGGGGCTCATGAAAACGTTTTAATTTCTTTTGGAATCAGAAAAGCAAAAGATTAATGTAATTCAACTTGGATCATGTTATCATCTTTATTCCAGTGCTGTCAAACAATACTTTTTAAATATGTTTTTAATAAATGAGCCCAAGAAAGCACAATTGCCTAAGGCCCTCAAAAGTCATAACGTAGCCCTGGCTATATCCTTAGCTCCCAGAATCAGGCCCAGCACTTAGTAGGTGCTCAACAAAAAAAATTATTGAATTAATGAATGCTCTTTCTGTCTTGTGATGGCCTCTTAGTCTTTGAAATGGTAAATAACTCTAATTCCTGAGTTCCTTTTTCCCTGAGCGAATCAGTCTAGACACTCCTTAGATCCTTTATTTTATAGGAGCTGGAAGGAGCCTCAATCAAGAGGCTCATATTAGTTATGGGAAAAACCAAGGCCCAGACTGTAATTTGCTTAACATGTGCACAAACTGAAGAGTAAGAGCTGCCCCAAAGTGAGCAAAGCAGGAGGCAGTCCCAAGAAGCTGCGTAAGAGTTGGTTATAAGTTTCACCTTTTGAAGCAAAGAGCGCTGGTTGAAATCCCAGCTCGGCCACTTGCTGAGTGATTTTCAGCAAGTGCTTTCATCTCTCTGAGGCTGTTTATAATTCATTTATAAAATGGAGGTGGTTGGAAAGTGTGCTCTTGTCTGGAAGGTGTTTGGTACATAGCGAACGTTAATTCAAAACAGAAGGTAGACAGTCACTTGTTGGGATGATTTAGGGATAAGGAAGGTATTCCAGTAGTGGATGACTGTGGTCGCTAAAATGCTTGTTTTTGGTTGACAAACATCCAGTTCTCCCTTTTCTGGCAATAGCTTCCTTTGGGGAATCACCCCTCCCCCACTCTAAGTCCATGTGGTTCAGAAAGGCTGACCCCCAACTTCACCTTCCACTAGGGAGCACCCAACCAAGGTCTAGCCAAGAAGTCAAGTGATTGGTTCAGGACTGGGGTCCTAACCCAGGCTTGGCCAATCAGAGTCAGTGGATCCTAGGAAGAGACTCTGCTAAGCTTGTCAAGTTGGCAGGATATGGACCTGGAGTTGCTGGGAATCATGTTGCCCTCACAAATGAACCAACACAGACAACAGCAGAGCCAAGAGAGGCAGATTCCTGGCAATTCATTTAACAACACCCTCCCCCCCCAATCCAACCTGAACCAGCCAAGACTGATACCCCTAAATTTTTTGTTGGAAGGATCCAATAAAACTCCTTCTATGCTTTAGCCAGTTTAGCTAGGTTCCTGTTAGTTGCAATTAAGAGTCTTTACTAATACAATGACCCCTCATCAAGAAAAGGGGGAAAGAGAATGCATTGTTGGTGTCCTCTGGGATTCCTGGAGGAATAGGAAAAGGAGAGAGGCATTCTTCATTTTCTTCATGTGCTCCTTCTGGGCACAGTACATAAGTAGAGAACCTGAACAAAGCAGACTCTTACTTTTGGAGTTTATAAATAAAGAGGTGGAGAGAAAGCCATTGGGGAAGATAGTGGGAGATAAGGTGAACTCTGGCTGTCTTCTTTATCCAGATTTTGGAGGAAGGGAGAAATCTAAGTCAACCCTCAATCTGCTAGAAAAATCCCCTCTATATAACTCCTGGGAGTTCCCATCATGGCTCAGTGGAAATGAATCTGACTAGTAACCATGAGGACATAGGTTCGATCCCTGGCCTTGCTCAGTAGGTTAAGGATCCAGTGTTGCCATGCGCTGTGGTGTAGGTCACAGAATCGGCTTGGATCTGGTGTTGCTGTGGCTGTGGTGTAGGCCGGCAGCTACAGCTCTGATTCGACCCCCTAGCCTGGGAACCTCCATATGCCTCAGGTGCGGCCCTAAAAAGACAAAAAAAAAAAAAAAAGAAAAAAGAAAAGTAAAACACAACGAACTCCTGACAACTGGTAGGTGCTTGATGGCTGAATGAATATGTGAATAAAAGAAAAGAAGGAAGGGCATTTAAGAAGCTCAGATGACAAAATCTGACAGGGCTTAGAAAAGATCATTGCCAACCACCTCAGAATTCTCCCATCTTGAAATGGCAGTAATATTCACATCTACTTCCTGAAGGAGTTGTAAGGATTAAAGGATATCGTGCAAATAAAAGCCTTAGCAAAAAGTCTGGCAAATGCCCAGTTAATACTAGTATTGTTATTCAACCAGAGTGGCTGAAGCTGTAAGGGAGATAGGCCAGAGGGGAACGCTTACCTGTCACTGGGATCCAGGGAACTGGCTCTGGGCCGTGGAGGGGAATGCAAGTGTTTGCTGGAATCCCACATCTGCAAAGAGAGAAAAAGGAAAAATTATTAGTAACCTCTGGGATTCCAGGAGGAGTGCACAGCATGACAAGGAGCTTCATTTTCCCCACGGTGCTCCTTTGAGCTTTCAGAGATCTCCAAATAAGTCCCCAACCCCCGTAAAAACAAGCCAAGAGACCAAATTAAAATGCCAGAACTCGGAGTTCCCATCGTGGCTTAGCAGAAACGAATCTGATTAGCATCCATGAGGATGCGGGTTCGATTCCTGACCTTGCTCAGTGGGTTAAGGATCGAGCATTGCCATGAGCTGTGATGTAGGCTGCAGGCGTGGCTCAGATCTGGTGTTGCTGTGGCTGTGGTGTAGGCCAATGACTACAGCTCCAAATTGACCCCTAGCCTCGGAACCTCCCTATGCCACGGGTGTGGCCTTAAAAAGACAAAAAAATAAAAATAAATATATAAAATGTTAAAACTCTAAACTGAAGTCCATGAACCCCCAACTGTAAATCTGGGCCTCTAAATCATGACCCAGACGTAAAACTAAAAGCAGCAAATTCTCAAACTTGAGCTTCGGAACTTCAGTCTCAACAGTGAGTGGTCAGACCCTGCACTGGGGACTAGACCTTAAGACACTAAAACTGTGAGTTTAAACTCGCAAAGTGAGGACCTAGAACCTCAAAAGAAGCCCTTCCGAAACCTAAAACCTTAAACTCTAATACTTAGACACCCTAGACCCTCAAATTCTTAGCTTCTGATCTCCAAATAGGTCCCCAATCCTAATATTAAGAACACAGAGCACAAACCTTAATATTGAGAACCCAAATCCTAAAGTAAGAAATCCAAGCTCCAAAGCAAATCTCAGCCCCCCAAATTGACCTCAGATTCTGAAATAAAGATCTCTAGACCTCTGAACCATCACTTCAGACCCTCAAATTGTGACCCCCCCACCCCTAAAACTGAGATCTCATATATGAGTTCCACTCTGAAACCCAAACTCTAATATTGAAGCTTCATGCTCATTGTGGAGGACTCTAGACCTTAACAATTCTCAAAGTTCCAAACTGTTACTCCAGACCCTAAATCTCATACCTCACACTCTTTCTTGAGATTCTAGAAGCTAAACCTCTACTGAGGCTTCAGTCCTCCCAAACTAGGCCCCAGATCCCCGAAATGATAGGCTAGGCTTCCAGATGCCAAAATTAGGGTCTCTCTCATTCCAACAAGAAAAATTCTAGTCCCCAAACCCAAGATCTTCAGGTTTCCAAAACTGGTTCTATCCAGACACAAATCCCGAGATCCCAGATCCTAACTTGAGCCCCCCCCCCCAAAATCCCCAACATTATTCAGAGACTTCGTATCTCAAACTTGAGCCTGGATTCCAAAACCTAGGCCCAGCCTCAACCCCAAACTCCAGCTCTGCTGCCTGGGTCCTTCCTTGCGCACCGCCTGGGCACCCAAGGCAACCCCACACACCCGTACCCTGGAAACCCGCAGAGGGAGGCCGCGACCACAAAGTGCCGCCCCTGAATGGACCCCAGGCTCCCTTCTGGACGGCTAGTCCCCCACCCCATTCCCCTCGGCCGCCAGCACGCGCCTCAGGATGTGCGAAATGGCGTGAGGCCCCCCTTCTGGTTTCCCGCCAGCCCCACACTTGGGAGCCGGATTAGCGCCTCGCGCTGGTCACAGGACGCTGGCGGTGCACGCGCGAGCCCCAGGCAGGCCTCGGCCACCACGTTCCCAACCCAGGAGTGGGGTGGGCGCGAATCCCCTTTGGTGCGAGGCTCCTGCTTGAGGCCTGAGGAGATGAGCAAGAGGGAGCTCTTGAAGCCGGGCCACGCCTCCACCAATTCCCGCCAAAGTGTGCTGGGCGTGAGACTGGAGAAGGGAAACGGCAGGGTGCAAGTGGCCGTGCGCACGCGCGCCTGGGGAAGGTCCCTTCCAGCGCGAGCCTGGCCTCGCGCCTCCTGACACAGCTTTGGCCTGTGCGCGCCAAAGTGCCAGCCAATCAGGGCTCTCTCAGGTGCCCGCCTTTTCCACGGGCTCCGCCCCGTCTGACCACGCCCCCCGAGCACATCCTAGGTCCCGGGTGAAGTAGCCTAAACAGGAAGCGGGGTCTCCTAACTGCCAACTCTCAGGAAGAGAGATCTGACCAGTCCCCCTTCCGGCCCTCTGCTGTCTCTTCTCCACCTTTTCCTCTAGTGCAAGCCTAATGAGGGCCTACTCTGTGCCAAGCACCGTGCAGGAAGTCGGGAATTTAGCTACAGTCTTTCCAGGGCAGGCTCACAGTGTGAGACTCTAGTGAGGCAGAGGCTGCATTAAAGGGCCATAAACTGAGAAAAGATTCAAAGAGGAGGGCCTTTGGAATCGGGCCTTAGTGGCAATTCCCCTCTTGAAGTTACGTTCTTTAATATAGCCGACTATCCCTTTTAGAAAGTTCACTCTTAGGGCTCATGAGGAGGATGGGCAGGAAAACATAGCCTAAGGGGAGGCAATCTAGCAATCTAGTGGAGAGTGTCCTGGTGTCTAAAATATTTCAGTTCAAATCACTTTCTTGCTGTGTTGCCATGGAAAAGAACCTCAATCCCTTTCTGCCTTAGCTTCTTTTTTTTTTTTTTGCTTTGCTTTTTAGGGCATATGGAGGTTCCCAGTCTAGGGGTCAAATTGGAGCTGCAGCTGCCATCCTACACCACTGCCACAGCAATGTGGGCTCTGAGCCGTGTCTACGATGTACACCACAGCTCACGGCAACGCCGGATCCTTAACCAACTGAGCGAGGACAGGAATCGAACACACATCCTCATGGATGCTAGTCCCATTCTTTTCCACTGTGCCACAGTGGGGACTCCCATCTTTCTGCTTTAACGTTTATACACTTGGGATTATTCTTACTGGGTTTCTCTGCAGAGTGTCTGGCATGAAATTAGCATGCAGTAAATATTTACTCAACACCTGTTTACATTGTCCTGGATGTTTGTACACAAAGGTGCCTGTCCTCTTGGAGCTTGTCTTATAACTATGATGTTTACAAATTCCTAATGCATGGGCTTTCCTCCATCCTAAGGCTTAATTCCCATATTTGTAAATTAAGTAGTGGTAAGAAAACCAGGGGGAGGAGTTCTTTTGTGGTGCAGCAGATTAAGGATCCAGAGACAGCAGCGCCCAAGTCGCTGCAAATGCGTGTGTTTGATCCCTGGCCCGGGTAGGGGTGGCCCCCAAAAACAAAACAAAAAAACCCAGGAGGAACAATGGATGGGAACGTGAGAAAGGCACTGTTAATTATTATGTTAGTAAGTTTAAGTAAATCGATAAACTTGTTCTTTCCCAACTCTCCATCCCACACAAACGCCCCTTTACAATTTTCTCAATTCCGTTTCCAGGAGCCCAGGGCCAAAATGGAGAAGGCTGCACTCCATTTCCCAGCGGGCCTGGCGGGGGCGCTCTCTGCGCCTGCGCTACCAGGCGCCCTGTCTGTCTCCAGGGAGTTAGAGTCATTCTTTTCCTCAGCCCGCCCAGTTTGCTTTCTTCCCCACCTCCAAGCTTGACCGTGCTGCCTTCCGGGAGTTGTAGTCCGCGGCCTCCCGGACTCCAATTCCCAGCGGGCTTCGGGGCGGGAACCCGGAAGGGGAGGTTGGAGAGGAGCGAGTGGGGGAAACCCGCGTAGCCGAGGGAGCTGCAGCGCGGGGAGATGGTGAGAACCCTGAGCGGGGGCTTGGGGCGCTTGCGAACCGGGGCGGGGGTTCGGGACCCGGTGGCAAGAGGGAAGAGGCGGGAGCTAAAGAAGGGACTGGATGAGGGGAGATCGTTTGGGGGATGGGATTGGGAGAAATGGGAGCCGGAGAGAGTAGTAGAAGAATGGGGGCTGGGGATGGGTCTTGAAGGTGGGGAGAGAGTCGAGCTTTTGGGATTGATTGTAAGGGAGCTCAGAGCTGGAGGAAGGAGTCCCGAGTTGGAGAAGGGGCTGGGCGTCCAGGCAGAGGCCCCGAAGGGGGCAATGTCGAGGGGTTTAGTCTAGGGGATGTGGAAAAGGCATAAGAGTCAGTGCTGGATGAATGAGGGGGTCTAGAGGCTCCGGAGGGAGAGGCCAGCAGTGGATGCGGTGGGTTGGAGCCTCTGGATTGGATTGGGGGCAGGAGGGCAAGCTGAGATGGTAGAAGAGAGAAATCAATGGTAGAGTGGTGTGTTAGGTTAGGATCCGGGACTGTGGGTGGGGTGGGGAGCATGAGATTAGGGGCCTGCATGCGGCGATAGTTTACTTAGCCCAGCCAGAGACTCCCGATAACTGGACAGTCACAGAACTGTAGAATAATATGGCCACAAGGGGCCATAGAGACAACCTTTTGCGCTCGCGTTTCTCTAACGGGATTTAGAAAAGCTTAGTGGTTTATGTATACGGAGAGTCCAACATTCAGATCTTTTCTTCTGCCACTCCTTTGTGACCTGGGCAAGTGTCCCCTTGCTGAAGCTCAGTGCCCTTATCTGTGTCGTGGGAACAGCATGCCGCTGAGAAGAGAGAAGGATTTAGTCCCAGAGTTGTTGGTGGGAAGTTCCCCGCTGCAGGAATGTGACTGGGTCACAGGTGCTAATGGAGTCCCTCCTTTCCAGTCCAGCCCCAGGGGCGTTTTCTCAAAACCTGGCACTGATCTGGGCACACCCCAGCTCAGAAGCATGCAGGGGTTCTCCACAGTCGACTCCAGCTCACACTAATTGTTTAGGAAGTGCCTGACCCTGTTCTTAGCTGTTTGTATTAACTCATTTGATTCCGACAACACCCCTAAGTTGTAGGTGCTGTTCTCGTCTCCATCCTCTAGAGAGGAGGCAGAGAGGTTCAGCAGCTTTCCCCAGGTGAGCCAGCATTGAATGGTAGACTCAGGATTCCAACCTAGGCATCCTGGCTCAGAATCTGTGCTCTCACCACTGTAATTCAGTTCCCCTTCCTGGTACTAAAGTGTCATGAGTAGGGCAGAGACTTGAGAACTGAAAGCAGTCTAAAGTTTGAATTTTATTTATTTATTTATTTATTTATTTATTGGCCCCGCCCTTCACAAGTAAAATTTCCCGGGCCAGGGATCAAACCCACGGCACAGCAGTGACCTGAGCCCAGATCCTTAACCCACCGGACCACACAAGAGAGCTCCTCAATTTGAATTTTAGTTCTCTTTTCTTACTGTGTGACCTTGGGCAAGTCTTTGGGCATCTCCTCAACCGTAAAATGGGATCAGTAACCCTAGGAAGGTTAGAGGGTTTGGGGAGGGGAGCAGGGAAAGTGCTTGGAATAAGTGCTTGATACATATGAGTTGTCTTTTTTATTTTTTGAATGGGAAACTCAGAGGGTGGTAGTGAAGGACCAGTGAGGAAAACATCAGCCAGGAGCCCGCATGAGCCAGAGGCCTTCTAGTTCTTTACCCTTGGGCTCCCAAGTCCAAGGGTCACTCCCTGAGGGGCTGCTCAGAAACTTAATATGTCCCCATTCCCATTCCTAGCCCCAGCCAGGGATAAATAATTCACTTGCCAATGCCCAGCCTGGCCCAACTCCAGATACTTCAGTGAACAGGAACTATTTCTAACAACTGTGTGGTTTTTTTTTTTTTTGGCCCCCCCACCTTTTGGTCATTAGGACTTCACTGGGCAGTTTGGCAACTTTGTAAGTCATTTTGAAACTGGTTTCTTTGTTGTGAGGCTTCCTGAGTTTATCCCATAAATTCTCTGACTCTGATAGGAGAGCTTATGGTTAAAAGCATTGGCTACAGGTAGGCTTACATTCATATCCCCACCTCTGCTGCTGTGTGTCCTTGGTCAAGTTGCATTCCCACTCTGGGCCTCAGTTTTCTCGCATGTAAAATGGGACCACCTTCTAATCATGAGGCTCTTGTCAAGAGTCAATGTGGTAACGTGTAAAATGCCTAGTGTGTAGTAAGCCCTTAATAAATGTGAGGCCTTTTGAATAATTTTGTTTCTCCAAGAAAAATGTATTGAGCATGTGCTCCAGAACCAGGACACCCGGAGCTGAATCCTGACTCCCATCAGCCACCCGTTCTGTGATTTTGGGCGAGTCCTTTAAACTCTCTGGACCTCAGTTTCCTCTTCTGGAGAATTACCCTGAGTGTTGATAGAGCGCTTACTATGTGCCAGGGCTTGTACCAGGTTAAGGCCAACACCTTGCCCTTTGGAGCTTGCTGTTGTCATAACACTGGGGCACTTTTGCAGCTCGGGTGGCATTTGTGCTTTTTTCTGGATTGGGTGTTTCTATCACTGATTCATTTTCAGCCCCTTGTGCCAGCTTTGCCTGGTTGTCGTTGCTTTCCTGGATTTTTAACATTTTGGCACCTGGTCTCAGTGAATTCTCTGAAAACCTGTTGGTTTGGGGAAAAGTTGCCAACCTCTTACTCGTCCCTGTTCCTGTTTGTCACATCTGGGTACCGTGGGGTGATGTGACACTTTTTTTCCCCTTTCCTTTATTGGTTCATCTTAGAAATTGTGTCTCCTTTCCAAGTAATTTTGCCTTTTCTTCAAATCTTAAATGTGTTTGCAGCCTGGGCTTATCTTACTCATACAAAATGATATTTTTACCATTTTTAGTGGTATATTTCTAGCAGCTCTGGTAAAACTGTATTTTTCCTAGGAGTTCCCTGGTGACTCAGTGCGTTAAGGATCTGGCATTGTCACTGCTTTGGCGAGGGTCTAACCCCTGCCCTGGGAACATCCACATGTCTCGGGCACAGCCAAAAAAAAAAAGTACTTTATTTCTGAAAGTACAGGTTTTCTGAAATGCTTATCTTGCTACTTGCTCCTTGACCAAGTCCTGACCCCCCAATTAAGATAATAACTCCCAGAGCTCCTGCTGTGGAGCAACGGGATCGGCAGCATCTCTGGTGCGCTAGGACACGGTTTGATCCTGGGCCCAGCGCAATGGGTTAAGGATCCAGTATTGCTGTCGTGCAGATTAATCACAACTGCCGCTCAGATCTAATCCCTGGCCTGAGAGCTCCATATGCCATGGGGTGGCCAAAAATTGAAGAAAAAAAGGGGGGGGCATTCCTGCCATGGCGCAGCGGAAACGAATCCGACTAGTATCCATGAGGATGCGGGTTCGATCCCTGGCTTTGCTCAGTAGGTTAAGGATCCGGCGTTGCCGTGAGCTGTGGTGTAGATTGTGAGCCGTAGTGTAGATAGCAGACACGGCTAGGATCCCAAGCTGCAGTGGCTGTGGTGTAGGTTGCTGACGCGGCTCAGATGCCACGTTGCTGTGGCATTGGCCGGCAGCTATAGCTCTGATTTGACCCCTAGCCTGGGAACTTACGTATGCAGCAGGCGTGGCCCTAAAAAGCAAAAAAAAAAACCAAAAAACCCAGGGCTGTTAGAAGGGCCTTCCACTCCCGATCCCCTCTGCTTGCTCTGTTTGTTTCCCTGCGGCACCTTGAATTTGACCGTTCATTCTCCCCTCTTTCCAATCCTCGAGGACAAGGATTTCTGTCTCCTGGCCTCTGCACATTCCCTGCCGCCCAGGACAGTGCCCGGCCCACGGTAGCTGCTCTGTAAACTCTGTTCAGTTACTAGGCGAGACCCAGTACCCAGCAATAACAAAGGGATGGCCACGTGCTGATTGTCCTGAGGGATTCATATTGGTTTAATTTCAGAATGTGAAATAAAGAGGAACGGTGTCTTTGGCTCTGTCGGTGATGGTCAGACTCTCCAGTAGTCTCACCTTTTCTTAAGAATCCTGGCGCCTTCGTAGTGGACTCGTACTAGACTCTCCTTGCTGCCTCGCTGGCCCCGAGATCTCAGTGAATCACCAGCCAGCCCTTGGGCGAGTGCCGCTATTATCTGCATTTTACAGTGGGGGAACCCGAGAGGCACTGGAGGTTAAGGACCTTGCCTACGGTCACACCCTGGGGAGTGGGAAAGCTGGGGGGCTCGCAGGCCCTGCTTGGACTCTGGACCCTGGATCTCTAGATCCTGCAGATTTGGATGATTCCAGCCATCAGGGAGCTCTTAGAAAGGAAAACGTGAGAAGGGGAGAGAGACCAGCAGACCCCGAGTCCAACCAGATGGATCGGGATGGATGGATCAGGATCGAGGACAAAGGGGCAGCAGGGCTGTCAGGGTGGAGAGAGTGGAGGATAGAAGGAGCAGAAGCAGAGCCCTGGGGTCCTGCCACTGTCACCTGTGTGCCTGTGGCCAGGTATATTCCCTGGGCACCGTGCTGTGCCCGGCCCTCTGACCTCCTCGACCCCAGGATGGAGGCCAAGGTGAGGGAGGGGAGCGTCACTTGCATCAGCATGGGAGTCAGGCATCTGCTTTTTCTTTTTCTTTTTTTTTGTCTTTTTGCCTTATCTAGGGCCGCACCCGCGGCATGTGGAGGTTCCCAGGCTAGAGGTCTAACAGGAGCTGTAGCTGACGGCCTTCGCCACAGCCACAGCAACGTGGGATCCGAGCCGCATCTGCAACCTACACCACAGCTCACGGCAACGCCGGATCCTTAACCCACTGAGCGAGGCTAGGGATCGAACCCACAACCTCATGGTTCCTAGTCGGATTCGTTAATCACTGAGCCACGATAGGAACTCCCTTTTCTTTGTTTTTTAATAATCATTTCCTTCCTTCTGTCTTTGGTTTATCTGTGGTCGATACTGTTTCCAGCTTCTGAAGTCGAAGGTTTAGCTTGTAATTGTCAGCCTTTCTCTGTGACTTTACGGAGGCGGGTTCTCCCTGGACCTGCTGCACAGCTGTCCTCCAAGCTGCTGTTACCTTCACCTGGGGTTCCTTCCTCTTGCCTTTCTTCCGGGCTAGATCTTTCCTTGATCTAATAGCTTCCTTTTTCTTGGTGAAGCAGATCCTCCAGCGGTTTCCCGAGAAAGGGTTCATGGGCATGTTTTGTTTGTTTTGCCAACTTGCACCTCTCCTGGAAGGGTTTTAAGCAGGGGAGTGATGCAGTCTGATATGTGTTTGCAAAGATCTCTGGCTACCATGGAAAGGTTGGAGCCGGAAGAGCTAAACCAAATGAGCGCGCCAAATGCGGAGGCTGGAGCAGCTGTGCCTTTGAGGAGAGGTCCCAGCCCTCCAGAAACCCAGAGAATGGAGGGGAGAGGGTCCCTCCAGCAGGTCATTGTCATTCAGCAGTGACAGGTGACAGGTGCTGTAAGAGGAGGTCTCAGGAGGAAGAGATCCTGGGTGGCTTAGGAGGGTACCAGGAGAGCTCCTGGAGGAGGTGGCATCCTGCCTCAGTCACAGGAGCAGGATTTCTGCTGCTGGACTTGGTCTCACAAGAAGTCCCCAGTAGTAGCTGTGCAGAAGGCAGACAGTATGGTAGTGTTAGGGGTTTATTTAAACAAACATACACTGCACACCTGCGACGTGCTGGGGCGTTCCTTCTCGAACTTAAATGTGCTTATGAATCCCCCAGAGAGCTTGTTAAAGTGCGTGTTCTGATCCAGCAGGTGTAGGGCAGAGCCCAATATTGCTTTTTTTTTTTTTTTTCTTTTACGGCTGTACCTGTGGCATATGGAAGTTCCCAGGCTAAGGATTGAATCCAGATCGGAGATACAGCTGCCGGCCATAGCCACAGCGACAGCCACAGCAACAGTGGATCCGAGCCGCATCTGTGACCTACCCGACAACTTGTGGCAACACCGGATCCTTAACCCATTGAGCAAAGCCAGGGATCAAACCGGCGTCCTCATGGACACTGTGTCAGGTTCTTAACCCACTAGGCCACAACGGAAACTCCCCCAAGATTGCATTTCTTACACCTCCCAGCAGCTGCCGCTCTAGGGAGCCCACTAGTAGTAGCCAACCACTGGGCACTATTCTAAAAGCTGGGAATATAGCAGTGGAAAAAAACCAAAAAACTAGACAAAAATATCAGCACTGGGAGAGCTTTTATTTTAGTGAGGGAAGCTGACAATAAGCTTTATAAACAAAATTGGTAGTGTATGAGATCGTGATGTGTGCTAAGGAGAAATATCAGGGAAAGACAGTGTGTGAGTCTGTGGCGAGGGCTGCAGCTTTAAGGCAGTGAAGGTCAATGAAGGTGATCTCTGAGCAATACCTGGTAAAGGTAAGAGAGGGAGCCCTGTGGATACCTGAGGAAGAGTATTCTAGGCAGAGGGAACAGAGAATGCAAAGGCTTTAAAAGCTGAACAGGAAGATCCAGGAAACATTGTCCCTAAACTCAACGAAGGAGTTGCTTGCATTCTGATGTCAGCCAGGCTTGGATGCAAATCTCAGCCGCAAAGCTGTGTCAAGTGGCATTATTTAGCCATTCTCTGCCTACACTTCCTACTCTTCAAAATGAGATGAAAAATAGTGAGAATGGAGTTCCCGTCGTGGCTCAGTGGTTAACGAATCCGACTAGGAACCATGAGGTTGCGGGTTCGATCCCTGGCCTTGCTCAGTGGGTTAAGGATCCGGCGTTGCCATGAGCTGTGGTGTAGGTCGCAGACGCGGCTCAGATCCTGCGTTGCTGTGGCTGTGGCATAGGCTGGCAGCTACAGCTCCTGTTAGACCCCTAGGCTGGGGACCTCCACATGCCGTGGGTGTGGCCCTAGATAAGACCAAAAAAAAAAAAAAAAAGGTGAGGATGAAATGAGTTAATATTTGTAAAGTGCTCAGAGCAAAGGCGCCCGGCGAGCACCCCAGTGTTAACTGCTCTTGTGATCTTCGTTTGCTCTGTAACACATTCATGTTGGCCATGATTGTGTATTTGAATGTCTGACCCCTTTCCCATGAGCTCCTCCTGGTGAGCTCAGTGTCATCTGTGTGTCCCCATCTCTGTCGCCCAACCCAGGGCCAGCACACAGGAGGACTTCTGAATGTCAGACAAGGGGTGTAAAACTGCCTAATTGTCAGAGGCATTAAAGCCAGGGTGTTGATTGTGTGGTTCAGGTCTGTACTGACTTTATCTTTTCAAACCAATGTCTGTCTAATGGAGCAATATATTAAGGTTTCCCATTACAGTTGTGGATTTGCCAGACCATTTGTCATTGTGTTGTTTTTTTGCTTTGTATAGTTTGGGTCCATAGTATTAGGAGCCCATATGTGAGAACTTTTGTGTATAATGGGTTCGTTTTGTCCCCATCTTTGTCCCTAATAACATCTTTTGCATTTGTCAGTTACTTTTTTTTTTTTTTTAAACAACAGTGTCAACTTTTCTGCTTGTCCCTTGCTTCCTATTTGCCTGGTCAGACTTTTTCCATTCTTTTTATTTTCAGTCTTTCTGGCTCATGTTTTACAAATAAAAGGAACTTCCCGGAGCACTCTCTGAAAGCTGACTTAGTGCAGGGCCTGGTGCTGGGCTCAGTGTGTCGGAAGTTAGAGAATTCTGTCCCAGTGACCTCAGACACAGATAGAAAACTTGGGTGTGAAGCACTTTACACTGCCAGCCTTCATGGAGTTTAGAGACTCAGGGAAGGAAGCTTTGAGCCATTCAGTCCCATGCTGGGCAGTGTTGCTGGGGTCACCAGGATGACCGTGAGAGCTCTGCCCTTCCTCTCTCCTCTCCTCCTGGGGGTTCACTATCCCATGGAGGAGACAGAGCTATCACTAGACAGTGATAACTCAGAGTGGGCAGGACTGAGACTTGGGAACCCAGAGGTCCCTTTCTGGGCAGGTGGGAGGTTTCCAAGAAGAGAGCTCAGGGAAGCCCTCTCTGTTCAAGATACAGGCCTGTTAAAGTTACATTTGAGCAGAATGCTCATTGTGGCTTAGTGGATTAGGAACCTAACTAGTGGGAGTTCCCGTCGTGCCTCAGCGGAAATGAATCTGACTAGGAACCATGAGGTTGCGGGTTCAATCCCTGGCCTCGCTCAGTGGGTTAAGGATCCGACGTTGCCATGAGCTGTGGTGTAGGTCGCAGGTGCTGTTAGCTGTGGTGTAGATCCTGCGTTGCTGTGACTGCAGTGTAGGCTGGCAGCTACAGCTCTGATTAGACCCCTAGCCTGGGAACCTCCACATGCCGCGGGTGCGGCCCTAAAACGACAAAAATGCAAAAAAAAAAAAAAAAACCTAACTAGTATCCATGAGGACGTGGGTTCAATCCCTGGCTTTGCTCAGTGAGTTAAAGGATCCAGCATTGCTGTGACCTGTGGTATAGGTTGCAGACTTGGCTTGGATCCCTCATTGGCTGTGGTGCTAGCCTGGGAACTTCCATGTGCCACTGTGGCCATTAAAAAAAAAAAAAGTTACATTTGAGCAAACACTCAAATGATAGAAGAGACTGAGCCACTGTGGAGATCTGGGGCGAAAGCATTCCAGTCCAGTCTGAGGGAACAGCAAATGCAAAGACTGTGGAAGGAAAGAGCTTGGTGACTGAGGAAAAGATAGCAAGGAGGCCAGTGTGGGAGACCAGAGGTGGAGGCTGACCCGGTCTGGGGGGAAGGGTTCACTCCTTGGAGGAAGGGATAACAGAGCAGACACCCTAGAGAATATGTAATTAAACAATAGGGCACAGCAATCTGGAATTCCCTGGGTTCTTATTCCTACTTCAAGTCACACCAGTTCTGTTTGACCTGGGACTAGTTGGGCAACCTGTTCTGCCTCAGTTTCTTCATCTAAACAATGGAGATAATAGTTCCTCCTGAGGACCAGACAGGGCCCCACTATTCCAGCCACTCAGTATGCCAGATCAGGTGCTTACCTGGCTCCACTGGGAGCATGGCAGAGTGGGGAGGGATCAGGCTGGACTGGTGGGTTACCTGGGCTTTTTCCCAAGGGCACTGGGGAGTCATGGCAGGTTCTCAGCGGGATAGGGACAAGGTCATGTTTGTACTTTAAGATCCTTCTGGCTATGATGTGCAGGATGGTTGGTAGCAGGCTGGGTGGTGGGGATGTGGAACCACCTTTGGTGTCTCTGGAGTCCACCTGGCACTGAAAGGATCTAGGCCAGTGCTGTTCCATAGGGAATAAAGTGAGCTTTACATGCAGTTGAAAATCTAATAGTAGCCACATTTAAAAAGTCAAAAGAAAGAGGTGGAGTCAAGTTCAAACGTTTTAATTGAACTCAATTATATCCTAAATATTACCATTTTTAACAGGTAACTAATATTTTAAAAAACATTGTCGAGGTATTTTATATTCTTTTCTTGTACTAAGTCTGAGGCAGATTTGCGTTGCCTTGCAGAAGGGCTGGCCAGAGAGGGCCTTTTGGCCACAGGGCCTTAGCCTTGAATGTCAGGCCCTGAGACTTAGACTCACTGCCAAGGGTGCTGTCTCAGGGTTCTGCCCATTTGTTTTTCAGGGTGAGGTGATCCCGCTGCCCAGTTTCTCACGCAGGAAGTCTCGGCCCCTAAGGTTCCCTGCCAAAGCTAGGCACTTTTAGATCTTTCTGCTCTCTTCCTTCCGCCCGGCAGTCTCAATCTCTGAGCCGCCTGGCCCTTTAAATCTCAGCTGTCAATCAGGGCTCCTGTTTAGAGGGAACGTGGTAATAAACGTCTCCTTGAATGCCCTGGCCTCTTTCCTGGCCTTGTTTCTCCGTTTAGCAGGAAGTTGGGAATTGTTCCACGCTCTCTGGTACTCGGCTGTTTCCACACCCACTTCGTCACCTCTCGTCTCCTCCTCCCTCTTTCGAAGTTGGGCCCCTTCGCCAAGGCCTTCCTTATATGGGCACGGCCCCGAACGGCCGCCGCTCATTGGCTGGGGGCCTCACGCGCGCGTCTGTCAACAAAGGGGCGGAGTGAAACCAGTCGGGCGCCTGCCAGCACGACCGCCCGGAGGGAAGGGTCGAGGGGGCGGGCCCTCTTCAGTCTCGTGCGCAAGCGTGTGGTGTGTGTGTGCTGTCACCTACTCCCGCCACATGGGGGGCGGGACTCGCGGGTGGGGGCACTTTGGGGGCGTGCCTTGGTTTCCAGGGAAGCGGTTAAAAAATCGCGGAGTTCATTTTTGCATTTAAGTGATTTTTGGGGACTTGAGAAGTTTTTGCGTGGGTGTGGGGATGCTTTGGCGTTCCCTTGAGGTCAGGGGGCGCCTTGGGCTTTGGGCTTGGGTTCGGCGGGGGGGGTCTCCCGTGTGATTTGGGGGGGTTTAGTGGGTATAGGATTTGGGGAGCCACGGAGAGACTTAGGAGCAAAGAAGAGTCCAAGGGCACCAATTCTGGACCCAGAATGCATGGGCTTTTGGTTCTCTCGACTTACTACCTGCCTGACTCGGAACGTGGGATTCAGCCTTTTGTGCATCTGGAAACGGGGACTAAGAAGGTTACATGCTTCACAGGGACAGGGGAGGATTAGCAGGAATTGTTAGAACAGTAACAATTAGTAACCTAGTAAGCTCCCAGTGAGCGTACAATAAGGTACAGTAAGCTCTAGTCTGCTTATTAACATTTGTGAGGTTTCTTTGAAAGTTCTTTTTTTGCTTTGAGAAATATATGCTTTGGGATTAGTTTTATGTGTTGGGGAGCTTTTATGTTCTAGTGAGTTATTTTGCAAACCGGCGGCTTCTGTGGAATTAGGAAATACATGTGGAGGTTTAGGAAAAGTTTGAGGTGAGTATAGGGTTTCAGGAAGCTGGTCTTTGGGGACATCTGTGAGGTTGGGAAATTGCTGTGTGTGTTGGAGTTCTGGCTAGGTGTGGGATCTGTGAGGGGTTTGTTAAGATTGAGGCTTTCTGTGCTGAAGAAGATTTTTTTTTTTGCCTTTTTGTCATTTTATGGCCACACCCACGGCATGTGGAGGTTCCCAGGCTAGGGGTCTAATCCGAGCTGTAGCCACTGGCCTGCGCCGCAGCCACAGCAACGCAGGATCCGAGCCGCGTCTGCAACCTACACCACAGCTCACGGCAACGCCGGATCGTTAACCCACTGAGCAAGGGCAGGGATCGAACCCGCAACCTCATGGTTCCTAGTCGGATTCGTTAACCACTGCGCCACGACGGGAACTCCGAAGAAGATATTTTTAGATTTGGAAGTCTAAAGTAGGGTTTCAAAAGGGTCTGGATATTTTGGATATTTGGGGTCTGGATATATTTGCATCTATAGGAAATGAATGGTCTTTCTTTCCTGTGTTGCTTCTATCCCTGGACATTTAAATGTGTTGGTGATTGATAAACTTTGCCATCTATAGGTTTTAGGTGCTGTGTGGTGTTGTGTTTTGTTTTGCTTTGTTTTCCTCTTTTTTTTTTTAGGGCCGAACTCGCAGTATATGGAAGTTCCCAGGCTAGAGGTCGAATCAGAGCTACAGCTCTCTGCCTGTACCACAGCCACAGCAATGTGGGATCCAAGCCAAATCTGCGACCTACCCCACAGCTCACGGCAACGCCGGATCCTTAACCCCCTGATCGAGACCGCATCCTTATGAATCCTAGTCTGGTTCATTACCACTGAACCATGAAGGGAACTCCCTGTTGTCCTTTTTGGCTTCAGGTTTTTTTTTTTTTACCAAGAAACTGGGACTTCAGCATAATGTTGTAAGTTTTAGGTGGGATGGGAGATTATGAGAGGCAAGGATTTTTAGGATTAGGACTCTGTTTCTGTGTCTGTGGGTGTTTGAAAGCTTTCTAGGTCTGGAATGATGTCTACAGGACCATGAAATAAGTGGGGTTTTAGCAGTATTTGTGGTATTGCCTGAATTTAGAGGGGCAGTATATACTGCAGAGTTCAGCAAATTTTTTCCATAAAGGGTCAGATAATGAGTATTTTAAGCTTTGCAGGCCATATGTCCTCTGTTGCAACTACCCTGGCACTGTAGCATGAAAGCAGTCATAAACAAATGAACATGTTTCAATAAAACTTTATTTGCAGAGACATGCAGTGGGCCAGTTGGGCACGTGACTCAAAGTGGTATGACCAGGAGTCAGCAAATTGCTTTCACTGGTCTGTAAACATGTGGAAGGTTCGAGGTTGGAAGGGTGTTTAACTTTCAAGATGTCTGAGGGGAGAGATGGGCCAGGGGAGGCTCGAGACTGAGGGATTGACACTGTTGGTCCTGCAGTGGAGTGTGCTCGTGTTGGACTCATTAGCAAAACTGCCTCCACATTAGGTAGTGCACACAAAGTCACTGCAAAATAAAACAGTTACTTTTACGAGCCCTAAACTGAAAAGTCTAGAAACCAAGTTTGAAAGCCTTGTTTTGTGCTATATAAGCACACTTCTCCACTCTGAGCCTCAAACTCAGCAAGTTGTGAGCAACGTGAAGAAACTAGACCTAAACTGGCCTTTTCGTCCAGGAGTCTGGTGGCTGTGCTTAAGGGTATTTCCTGCATGATTTTGGTGCGAGTGTGTAAATGTCCTGCATACACAGCTTTCAGAGATTCTCAAAGAGCCTCATGACCCAAACCAAGTGAAGAGCTGATTTCTTAAGGGCCTCGCTGGCTCTGACCTCTGATTTTCGTTCCCCGCCCAGCCTACCTCGTTCCTTCCTCCGTGGGCTCAAGCAGCCATAGCTGTGGGCAGGGCTGGGAATGCTTGTCTTTTCAGGAACTGGTTACTGGGTGAGCAAATAGGAAAAGAAGGTGCTGTCTGTCAGTTGGTACTTTCACTTCTGTTTAAAGGTGAGGCAGCTGGAGGCCTCTGGGATCGGGAGCGAAACCAGTCAGCTCGGGTCACACTCTGGGTTTTACAAGAGCAGGTCCCATTGCCTCTGAAGCCCTCCCTTTGCTCACCTGTGCCAGAGGAGCGGGAAGAGGTCCTTAGTGAGCTAGTTTGGTCTGTCCCCTCGAATCAGGAGAGGTAGAGGGTACTGAGGGGGGTGCTGGGAGCGCAGACTATTCCCCCAGCTCCCCGACCTCCTTTTTCCTGTCTCCAGGTGGCCTGTGGAGCCCTCCACCGCCAGCCAGGTCCTGAGATGTGGTGAACACCTGCCTGTCTGTCACCTTTCCCCAGAATGGACCGAGGTGGCCTCTTGCCCTTCCAGCTGTGGTGCCCTCGGCCCTTTGGCACCTACTCCCAGAACCAGCCGCGTCCGCCTTCCGCCGCCCTCAAGCCGGCAGCCTGCCCTGAGCCAGGCAGCGGGGCGGAGCCAGATAATGGTCCCGCCCACTCAGAGAACACACCCCCGGCCTTGGCCACCGAGGCGCCCGCCTCCCAGCCTGCCTCCCAGCCTGCCCCACTTCTTTCCGCAGCAGCTGCTGGCGACGAGGGTCGAGTCCTGCTGGACACGTGGTATGTTATCAAGCCTGGGAATACAAAGGAGAAGGTGGCCTTCTTTGTGGCCCACCAGTGTGGTGGGGGCAGCCGAGCCAGCTCCATGAAGGTCAAGGGGCACTGGGGCAGTGACAGCTCCAAGGCCAAGCGGAGGAGGCGCTGTCTTGAGCCTACTAAGGCTCCACCGGACCCAGGGGGACAGGACGGGCCCCCTGCTGCTGAGGGGGGCCCAGCCTCAGCCTGTGAGGATGTAGACCTGCTCTCTGTGGCCGAGATGGTGGCCCTGGTGGAACAGCGGGCGGCCCTGGCCTTGCAGAACTACCCACGCCCCAGCGCTCCAGCACCCGTGGTCTTTGTGTCGGCTGAGCAGGGCGGGCCTGCCAAGGGGCTGGGGTCCGAGCGGCGGTCTGGGGGCGGGGACTGCAGCCGAGTCGCTGAAGCGGTGGCCCACTTCGAGGCCCAGCGGGACAGCCCTCCATCCAAGGGCCTCCGCAAGGAGGAGCGGCCTGGGCCGGGCCCCGGGGAGGTGCGCATCGCCTTCCGGATCTCCAACGGCCGAGAGCACCGAGCGCCGGACGGCGGCCTGCCCAATGGGAGCGGGGGCCGGCCAGGTTGTGCCTACCCTGGCAGCCCCGGTCCTGGGGCCCGGGCCAAGGACAAGATCACCTGCGACCTTTACCAGCTCATCAGCCCATCTCGGGACGCCCTCCCCAGCAACGTGGAGTTCCTGCTGGCCAGGGCGGATGAAGCCAGCGAGGGTGAGACCCCGGCCCCCGCCAGGCCCGAGGACACTCCCCCGGCCCCACCTCCACCCCCTGCCCGGGACTGTGGAGCGTCAGGCTTCCACGTGGATGTGGTGGTGACGGGCGTGGTGGATGAGTGCATTTTCTTTGGCAAGGACGGCACCAAAAACGTGAAGGAGGAGACGGTGTGCCTGACCGTCAGCCCCGAGGAGCCGCCCCCACCTGGTCAGCTCTTCTTCCTCCAGTCCCGGGGACCAGACGGGCCCCCCGAGCCACCCCCAGCCGACTCGCCGGCCACCGCGCCAGGCCCGGACGATGCGGAGGGGACGACGGACACTTCCCTGTGCCGCCTCTACCGGCACGTGTCGCACGACTTCCTGGAGATCCGCTTCAAGATCCAGCGGTTGCTGGAGCCGCGACAGTACATGCTGCTGCTGCCCGAGCACGTGCTGGTCAAGATCTTCAGCTTCCTGCCCACACGGGCCCTGGCGGCCCTCAAGTGCACCTGCCACCACTTCAAGGGCATCATAGAGGCGTTCGGCGTGCGGGCCACAGACTCGCGCTGGAGCCGCGACCCACTCTACCGCGACGACCCATGCAAGCAGTGCCGCAAGAGATACGAGAAGGGCGATGTGTCGCTCTGCCGCTGGCACCCCAAGCCCTACCACCACGACCTGCCTTACGGACGTTCCTACTGGATGTGCTGCCGCCGAGCCGACCGTGAGACGCCCGGCTGCCGCCTGGGTCTGCACGATAACAACTGGGTGCTGCCCTGCAACGGGCCAGGCAGTGGCGGGGGCCGGGCTGGCCGGGAGGAGGGGAGGTGAAGCCGGGGGAGGGGGGGGGAAGAGCCCACCATGCCCACCCCCACCCCCTCCCCCAAGGAGCCGAGGGTCAGGACTGGGTCCCCGGCCCATACTGCTCCTCCAGGCAGCGTTGGGCCCCCCTCCAGAACTGAGATGGGATTGGGGGGATGACCCAAGAAAGCACTCTGATTGACCCCTTGTGGTTTCTACTCTGCAGACCCTCAAGATGGGTGTTTTGTTTTTTTTTTTTTATCAGCATCTCAATTTCTTCTCCATTCAGCCCCAGTGCCCTCCTTGCCACTCACTCTCCATACCCCAGGGACCCACCAGCAGGGAGCAGATGGCAGCTAATTTTGGTACTCCTTAAGGGTTCCCCCATTCTGGCCCCCTTCCGCGCCCTCCCCCAAATCTTTCTCTCTGGAACTGTTTTCTCCCAAGAGGCTGCAGCACCCAAGGTTGGTACCCTTCCTAACCTACTACACCAGGGCTCACCTCTTTAGGAGACGGGTGCCATCAGATCATCAGATCACATGGCAGCCTACCATGTCTAGACCTTTTCTCCCATTAAAACAATAAAAATCAGTTTTCTCCTTAGCCTCAAGCTATCAATCTCTCTACTTCCCCTAAGGGAGAAAAGGGGGGAAAAAAGTTGAAGTATGAAAATTCCCCACCTCCCAATATTTAAGCTATTGCCATGACTCTCCCCTCCCATCCCCCCAACCCCCATCTCCACCTCCCCACACACACACAAAAAAAAAAGCTGTGAAGCCCTGTGCCTCGCTCTTGACAGCGTGGGGGGCCGGTGGGCAGGGACTGTGGCTTTGAATTTCTGGGTTTTTCCTTTCACTCTGGGTACTTGTTCAGGTGTTGGGCTCTCTCCACTCCCAGTCACATGCATTTCTTTGGAATCCTTTGGTCAGCCAAGACCTTGATTTTCAGGCAGTTTGGTCTGGGGTGTTTTTGTTTGTTCTGTTTGGGTTTTGTTGGCGGGGGGTTGTTTTTTCATCCTTGTGGTTCTGGAAAGCTTCTAACGTGTGGCATCTGACCAGTTTTGAATTGGTCCTTTCTATAAAATCAATATTTATAAGGCTGGGCCCAGACTGGTTTGTGTGTTGTTCAGGGAGGGGGTTGGGGAGAGAAGGGAGTTATGGGCCAGTGCAGGGTGAGATGGGAAAAGTTGAGAGAGGAGAATTCTTAGCTTGAGATTATTTTGACTCTTTGTCTGTGTCAGTTTGGTTTTCAAAATCTCAAAATAGTAGCAGCTGAAACAAGATAGTATTTATTTCTTTTGAAACCCCATATTGGGCAGCTTTGGTGGCCCTGAAGTCATTGGGAACCCAGGTTCCTTCTAGCCCTACCATTCTTTAGCTGTGGCTCTCATCCTCATGGTCCAAAATGGCTGCTGGAGCTCCACCCATCACCTTTTGTAGGAAAGGAAGTCCCCTTCCTTCCAGGAGTACTACACTATCCTTCTGTGCACATCTCGTTGGTCAGAACTTTAGCCACATGGAAGGGCTACAGAGGAGACTGGGAAATGCAATCTATTAGCCAGATGTATTATGCCCAACAAGAAAACTCTTACTAAAGGAGTTCTCTTGTGGCCTAGTGGGTTAAGGATCTGGCATAGTCACTGTAGCAGCTTGGGTTGCTACTGTGGTGTAGGTTTGATCCCTGGCCTAGGAACCTCCTCATGCCATGGGCATGGCCAAAACAAAACAGAACAAAAACTCTTACTAAAGAGCCCTGTAATTAAAGCTTTAAAATATTCAGTTAATTGTTTACTAAAAAGGCGGAGGTGGGGGGATGGATATGGCTAACAGTCTCTGATGTTCTTATCAAGGAATCGGAATTTCCAGAGAGACTGGGAATTTTCATACTAGTTATTTAATATTTAGATTTTAGAATCACAGCGACATGGATTTGAATCTTGGCTTGGTTTTTTGAGATTTGGGTTTCCTATAGAGGGAAAGTCAGATTATTGGACCCTTCTGCTGAAAACAGGAAGTAAAAAAAAATCTTAAAAGCATCAAATAGCCGATAAAATACAGTTAAGGGAAAAGTTTAAGAGAAAGTCCACGGGGTCCTGACGCTACATATGCTCTGAGGGTATTTGCTAATGTGAACAAACTTGGGTTTCCTATTTGTAGCCTTATTCCGACAAGCAGTCAGAGGTCAAGGCCCAAGCCTATCCAAGGTGAAGAATCTAATAGGAGCTAGGATCCCACAGAACTACAAGCTCAGGTAAGACTGACCCAAAACACTGCAGAAAGGGCATTTTAGATGCTCCGGGAAGCATAAAACTAGAGGAAAGGGAAAAAATGAATGCTGAGAATTTGTAGCCACAGGCTGGCCATTGGTTTGGGTTTGCAGCCCAAGTCTGCATCACCCCTGTGTCCCAGGATACTTCTAGCTGAGGTGTCTGGCAGCAACAAACAGATGCCTGGTGGAAGGAACTGTCTTCTAGAATCCTCACCAATAGGAGTTCCTGCTGTGGCACAGTGGGTTAGGAATCCGACTGCAGTGGCCTGGGTCACTGAGGAGTTGGGGGTTCAACCCCTGGCCTGGGAGTAGTCTAAAGGATCCAATGTCAGATTCAGTCTCTGGCCCGGGAACTTCCATATGCTGTGGGCGGGGCCATTAAAAACAAAAAAAAAAACCCACACCAGTAATTTTTTTACACAATGCATTGTAACAGTCACATAATCCCAGTGGGATTGAACCCGCATCCTCATGGATACTAGTCAGGTTCGTTACCATGAAGAAACTCCTGAGCTTTTGTCAGCACACTGTTGGTCCAGTATGGGTGATTTTTGGAAGGGACAGAGGACACCAGGTTAAGGGGCACAGCTGTGGGTAAGAATCTGGGCTCTGTAAACAACTGGTCTGTAATTCTCAGCCGCGGCCTCCTTGTTTGCAAAATGAGCACCCAAATTGTACCCACCTCAGGATTTGGGGGGAGACTCAGTGAGTTGCTGTCTGTGAGGTACTCATGGTGCTGACGCAGTAGGTGCACCGATAAGTGTCAGCTGCTGGGGAAGGATGTGGACTCAAGGCCCTTGTGTTTATCCTCTCTCATCCGTTATCCTGAGTTTAATCCCCTGAGTTCTCTGCAGTCGTCATGGCTTAGAGGGCCCGTGTTCATCACTCTTTTACCCTCCATCCTGGCCTGGCCTCCCTGTGGCCCACCAGATCTCCAGCGAAGTCACAGAATCAGCAGTACAGACCCCAGCACAGGACTCTGGCTCAGTGCCCTCTATGGTATGGTTTTCTTTGGAGTAAGTTTGCCAGCAGCTGTGAATGCATCCAACTTTTATCCTTAAGAACAGCACATCTCAGGAGTTCCCACTGTGGCACAGCAGATTAAGGACCTGGCATTGCCACAGCTGTGGTATAAGTTGCAGCTGTGGCTTGGATTTGACCCCTGGCCCAGGAACTTCCATATGCTATGGGTGTGGCCAAAAAAACTCCCCTGAAACAAAGAACAGCATGTCCCAAAATTTGCTGATCATGAGACTTCCTCAGGTACTTATTATTGAGTCCCAGCCCCTCCCTGAAGTTCTGATCCACTAGGTCTGGGTGGTACCTGGGAGGCTGCATTTTGTTTTGTTCAGTTTTTGTTTTCGGCTGCTTCCAGGTCATACATAGGTTCCCAGGCCAGGGATCAAACCTGTGCCACAGCAGCAATCCAAGCCGCTGCATTGACAGTGCCGGATCCTTAACCCGCTGCACTACCTGGGGACTCTGAGACTGCATTTCTAAAATAAGTACCCTGGGTGAATCTGAAAATTAGGTAGGGCTGGGGAATAATTCCTGAGGCCGTCATTAAAGTTTCATAGGCAGGAGAAACAGACACAATTTCCCACTCCTCTACCCATAGCCAAAAGGGAAAGGATGGTTTGGTGTGAGTAGTCTATAGTGAATCTAGATCTGTCTTACCCATTCCTACAGTAAGTCCACTCGGACCATCAAAAGGCAGTGTTTCCCAAAGTACCTTTCAGGTACCCAACGCATCTTCTCAGGTACCTGAGGTGCTTCCCAATAAAGGGTTCCTAAAATACTTTGGGGAAACACCGCTTTGTCCCTTACTCTGGAAAATTCACATTGTGCAGTGAAGAAACTCATTTAATGTTGTCGCACCCCACTATAATCCAGGTTTTCATGCAACACCTACTTATGCTAGTTCTGCAGAATATGTTTTGCAGAAACACTGCTTTATTGCCCCGAATCTGGCAGAATGGCGTTCCCAAGTACTGGCTGCCATCTCCCCTGTTCCTGCTTACAAGCACATCCCCTGGGCCCCCACATGGCACATCCACGTGGGAGTTAGGATAGAACTGGTGCAGTAGCAAGGCTGCCATTCTGGGCGAACAACTGCCATAAAAGCATAAGCCATAGAGAAGTCCTTTGGTTGGAGGTACTGCTGGTCCCGATGCTGGTCCCGATGCTGGCCCACGGTTTGCCGATTAAAACTGAGAATGGCATTTGGCCCCTGAAAACCTTCAGCTCAGCCCAGCTGTTTCCCTCAGGGCAGGGGCCAAGCCCGCACTCCTTCGGCTCTCACCCCACAGTCATGTAGGTCTCTTCCATGTCTTTGAAGAGTGGCAGCTTGAGATAGTCAAAGGAAAGAGGGTCTTCCAGTCAGAGCACAGGTAAAGCCAAAGGTGTTAAAAAGGACAAGCTGGCATGCCCCAGGCGGGCCTGGCCTAAGCTCCTCCATTCCAGGTGCTCCTAGCACATCCCCTTCTGGGTGCTTCTCCCTCAGAGTCAGCCAGGCAGGCTAGAGCCCCAGGTATTCTGCCAGGAACACGGCGAGGATGCGGCTCAGGTTGTGTACTGTAGGTGGGTGCAGGTTGGCCTCAGAGTCTTCGGACGTGTGCCAGACGGAGGGGAAGGGCGTGGAGATCAGGTGGAGCACTGGGACTCCTGCGGGACAGAGAGGAGACTCAGGCCCGGGCCTGGGGAACCTGGCTTTGTCCCTCCAACAGAAGATACTCTGTTGTGCCGCTTGATGAACTCTGAATAATGATTTTAAGTGTATGAGGATACATGTCAGTTTAAAAAATATATCCACTATATCTATTGTTTTCATAACACCAACTAGAAAAAAGTCAAAACTTGGAGGTCCTGCTATGGCACAGTGGGTAAAGGATCCAGCGTTGCTGCAGCTGCTGCTCAGATTCAATCCTTGGTCCAGGAACTTCCATATGCCATGGGTGCAGCCATAAAAAAAGAAAGAAGAAAAGAGAAAAAGATCGTGAAAAGACGAGAAGAAGGAAAAGATGTCTTTGCCTACTTCCTTGCCAGGTATACGTTATAAGGCTGTTTTTATCTTCTTTACTAATAGTTAGCATTTATGTTCTATTTTAGGCCAAGTCTAAGGGCACATACACACACATACATAATTTTATCCTTACAATAATCCTATGAGGTATAGTAAAATACCCCCATTTTACAGTTATGGACGCTGAGGCACAGAGGCAGGCAGAGTGATTTGCCTAAGGTCCTGCCTTTAGTAAACAACACAGTCAGAATTTGAACTCAGGCCACCTGTCTCTAAAGCATGGGCTCCAGGGAGTTTCCACTGTGGCACAGCAGGTTAAGAACCTGCAGTGGGTGTTCCCATCTTGGCTCAGTGGTTAACAAATCCAACTAGGAACCATGAGGTTGCGGGTTCGATCCCTAGTGGGTTAAGGCTCTGGCGTTGCCGTGAGCTGTGGTGTAGGTTGCAGACGCAGCTCGGATTCCGCATTGCTGTGGCTGTGGCGAAGGCCGGCGGCTACAGCTCCTGTTAAACCCCTAGCCTGGGAACCTCCATATGCCGCGGGTGCAGCCCTAGATAAGGCAAAAAGACAAAAGAAAAGGAACCTGCAGTGGCTTGGGTTGCTACAGAGGCATGGGTTGAATCCCTGGCCGGGGCAGTGGATTAAAGGATCCAGCGTCGCCTCAGTGGCGTAAGTCACAACTGCGGCTCAGATTGAACCCTTGGCCTGGGAACTTCCATATACGGCGAGTGCAGCCATAAATAAATAAATAAAGCATGTCCTCCTAACCTTTGTACTGCTTTGGGTTCCTGTCCTTACAGCACTTCCCTCTGTCCAGTTTTGGTAAATATCTGTCTCTGTACTGGACAGAAGCCAGACAGATTATGACCCTTCACTGGGTCCCTGACACCTAGCTCAGTAGCTGCCTTGGGAAGGATTCATTGAATGAATCAATAAAGGCATCATAAGAAATACATATTTGTTGAATGAGTAAATTGTAAAAATTTCCAAAGCAGTTTTTAGCTCTTACTATATGTGCCAAGCACCATGTAAGAAGGCATTTTATATATCTAATCTCATCTAATTTCCCCAACCGTGTGATTAAGACTATATGCAAACACGTGTGTTTGTATGTATCTGTCTCTTCATTTTCCAGAAGAAATGGGTGCACAGAGGCTAAGGTTGCCTTAGGTCAACCAATGGTAGGTTGCACCCAGACCTGTCCAATTCTAAAAACCTATGTTCTGAACCCCTCTACCAGATGTCTTCAACCCTGGCTGTACATCAGAATCATCTGGAAGTTTTGTAAAAATAATGCAGAAGCCCAAGATTGTGGCTCAGTAGGCCTGAGATGTGACTAGGCATTATTTTGCAAAGGTGATTGTGCCAGGCTGCCAAAGCCTTGAAAGGCAAGAGCTAGAAGAAACTTGTCACGGCAGTGACTGGATCCTTAACCTGCTGAGCCACAGAGGAACTCCATAGCTAACATTTCTTGAATGTTCGCTATTGCCTGGCACTGGTCCAAGCAAGGTCTTTACATTCAGTCCCCTCAACAACTCTGAGATGGGGGCTGTTATCATTCCCATTTCATAGATGGGGAAACTGAGGCACAGAGAGGTTAAGCAACTTGCCACTGACCCCCAAAGCTGGGAAGGGGTCATTGCCAGGTCCCATCTGTGGCTCCCTTGGACCCACCAACCCCCAACTCCTCCCTGCAGCAAGTACCTCGGCGGAGGAAGGGGACGTGGTCATCTTCCACGGATCCAGGGGGCTCCCCAGGCTGGAAGTACATCACTTCCTGAGGATGAGACTGCAGTAGGTTCAAACGGTGCAGGCGCTTCTCTGGAGGGGTGGGGATCAGAGAGCAAGGGTCAGCCCCTCAAGGGTCAAAGTTTTCCCTGCTCACAAATCAGAGGAGGGCAGGGGGCCTGGGAGGGGGGGGTGGAGCACTGGCCATCCCAACTAGGATGGATGGTAATTACCCCTCACTGCAGGTTGACTGTGTTCCCAGTCCCATTTAATCCAGCTGAATCTAGGAGGTGGACACCCCATGGTCATTACCGTCATGCCCATTTTACAGATAGGAAATTGAGGCTTAGAGAGAGGAAGGCACTTGCCCAAGATCACACAGCTGATAAAGAGAGCCAGAACTAGGAGTTCCCGTTGTGGCTCAGTGGGTTGAGAACCCCACTAATATCCCTGAGGATGCAGGTACAATCCCTGGCCTCGCTCAGTGGGTTTAGGATCCGGCATTGCCATGGCTATGATGTAGGTCACAGACTGGGCTTGGATCCCGTGTTGCTGTGGCTGTGGTGTAGGCCAGCAGCTGCAGCTCTGATTCTACCTTTAGCCTGGAAACTTCCATATGCCATAGGTGTGGCTTTTAAAAAAAAAGAGAGAGAAAGCACATGCCAGAATTTGAACGCAGGGCTGTTTGTCTTCATTACCTTTGGCTGTGTGGGGTCTTTTTGTGCTTCTGCCCTGGTGCTTTAGAGGGAGATGAGGGAGGCAGAGGGAAGGGTGGATGACCCCTTAGCAGTCAGGCCCTCCCTGACCCCCACCCTTACCAATGCTCCTCAGCCGATGGAACCAGCGGGCCGTGCGAGGGAAGTGACTGTAGAAGGTCGGATTGGGGGCGCCCAGGAGATCAAGAAGCATAAAGAGCTCCTAGGGAGAGAGGCCAGGACTGGAAGGGCTATCCTCACGTCACCCTCTTGCACCTCACCGGAACCCAGTGGGGCCCTGGTCTTACAATAGCCTGGATCCTGGTGAAGCCGGGGCTGTGGGGTGCAGACTCCATGAGCTGGGCCAGGTGCCGGGAGCCGTAGAGGGAGTCCTTGGGTCCCCACTCCCTCAGGGCCTCTTCGCCATCCAAGAAGAGCAGCTGCAAGGTCACTGGGGCTGCCTGTGGGGGCCAGTGATCAGTCCACACGTGTTTCCTGCCTGCTTGCACAGCCGACTAGGGCAAACTAAGCCTCCTCACTTGTGGAGCATAGTGACCAGGAGTATAGACTGTCTGGGTTCAAATCCTGGCTGGGCTGCTCCAAAGCCAAGCAGTCATGATTAAGTTACTAAGTTCTCAAAGCTTCCTTATATAGAAATGGGGTTAATACCAGTTCTGCTCAGAGGGTAGGATTTGAACTTGGGTCCTAGACCAGTGCCTGGTATATAGTAACGAAATAAGGGTTAGCTCTGATTGTAATTGTTACTCTTCCCACTCCTTTAGCAAGAGAGACAGACCCACAAATAATACAGAAAAACAGATTGCGGTTGAGCCAGTGCTTCTAAGAACAACAGGGTCCTGAGAGGGCACAGGAAGTTGGGGGGGACAGCTTGGCCTGGGGAGCACGTTGGGTCCCTTGGGAAAAAACGTCTGCACTGAGGCTGAGTAGAAGCTGGCCTGGCAAAGTGGAAGCAACCTGGATTAGGACCTGGGCCAAAAAAGGGGTCAGCAAGGGCCAGGGAGCTTGCTACAGGGACCTGGGGGTTTGAACCATGGAAGGAATCTGAGCAGAGGAGGAGCGTGAGATTTGTGTTTTCATTCATTCTATACGTTTCTATTGACATGCTACTTTATGCCAGGCAGTATTTTCGGCCCAGGGAATACAGCAGGAAGTAAACACAGCCAAGGGCCTGCCTATCTGGAACTTATTCTAGTTGGGGAGACAGACAAACAAATGAACACAAAGTACCATGGGGCTTAGGACAGTGACAGGGAGCTATTTTAGGGTGGCTGGGAAGGTCTCTTTGAGGAGGTGACATCAGAATGGACACCTGAATGAAGGGTGGCAGCTGGCCAAGAAGATAACTGAGGAAGCACATTCTAGGCAGAAGAAACAAGTGCAAATGCCCTGGGGCGGGAGTGAATTCTATGGTCTCTGAGGGACATGGACATGGAGGAGGTGGGAGGAGACTAGAATGATGAAGGGGGGAGGAGTAGGAAATGATGAGGGGGGGAGGAGAGGTGAGAGGCTACCCCTCAGGGGCTAATAGAAGGGCCTGGCTTATGCATGGAACAAAGTGGGAGTCATGGGAGGGTTTGGGGGCAGAGAAGGGACAGGATCTGACTTCCAGGAAGTAGAAAGCCCCTACCGCTGTGGTATGGAGTGGAGGAAGACAAGACCAGGCAAGGGAGGGTGGTGGCATGGACCGCGGTAGTGGCAGCTCCTGCCCACCCAACCGCACCCTACCCCCACTCCTCACCTGCTCCTTGGCTCTGCTCAGGTCCAGGTCGAGGGCCTGGGCCAGCTCCAGTAGCAGGGCACAAGGCACAGCGGAATCCGTGGCTCCCACAAAGGGCGCTGACCCAGATGGGAAGAGCTTGGAGTCATAATGGCAGGCGAGGGTGAGGTGACGGGCAGCCCCTGGGTCCAGTGTGGCCACCACGTTGCCAAAGTCCAGTGGCCCCAGGGGTGTTGAGGCTGTGAAGGGGTCTAGTTCCACATGCCAGCCTGCCGTCAGGGTTCTCAGTGTGGCCTCCAGGAACTAATGGCAAGAGAAAGGTGGGAGGGTGGGTGGGGACTGGGGAGGAGGTTGGAAGAAGGGCCATGTGACCTGAACCATGCAGAGCAGTGGGGTTAACTCACAAATCACACTTCGGTTTAATCGCTCTCTTGATATAGTTCTGCTGAGTACCTACTAAGTGCCAGGCATGGAGTGACTCTGCCTCTTGATGCCAAGACTAGTCACAGCTTACCCTTCAAATAGCACTCTGTGCCAAGCCCAGTTCCAGGAACCCTATGGAGCAGGGACAGTCAAGGGTTCCATTTTGCAGATGAGGAAACTGAGGCACAGAGAAGTTAAGGAACTAGTCCAAGGTCACACTCCAAGTGGCTGAGGTTGATTTGAACTCAGTATTCAAATGACTCAGTGCTTGCTGGGAGGCAATACAGAGATGTTACAGCCAAGCCTTTTGGGTTGAAACCCTAGGTATACTATTTATCAGCTGTGGGATTTGTGCAGAATGCCTAACTCTTCTGAGCCTCAGTTTCTCCATCTGCATAATGAAGATCAAATCGGTACCCTTGTAGGGCTGTTGCTTATGTTTAGCATACAATAAATTTTGGTGGGGGCAGAACAGTCTTGGTGTTACCAAGATAGGACTCTAGAGGTTGATTGAGCTTCAGTTCGGACAGAATACCTATTTCCCAGTCCTTGGTGGCTGCGGGGTCAGGGGTTGGATGCGGGGCCCTTTACCTTTCTGACTTGGAGATTTCCCGGGCTGCCCGGGGTCCGCACAACCAGCAGGGGGCGCAGATAAGTGTGCCAGAGACGGTGCGGGTCCAATCGCCCCACCACCCTCCGAAGCCCGGCTTCGGGGAGGCTTCCGAGCAGCGGACCCTTGGGAAGAGGGTGGGGAAGAGCAGAGCGTGAAAATCCCCCGCATTCCAACACTACCCCGGGGGCTGTCATCGCTAAAAAACCCCGGTTCCTCTTCCTAACCGCAGACTCCAGCATCAGAGGTTTCTAGGATAAATCCTAGACCCGGCAAAGTCCACCCAAGGCCATCCGGTTTAGCCCACCCCAATCCTGATGGGAGAAATTGAAGCCCAACGAGAGGAAGAGACTCTTCCAAACAGTTGACTTTAGAGTTAGAACCCAGACCTTCCAGGCTTACTACTCCATACCCTTCCTCTTATGGTGCAACCGCTATTACAGAATAAGCCTGAAGCCTCATTGCGTTGGAAAGGGGCATGCGCTCTAATGATGGAGACCGGGGCACCTGCGGCTAGGGCCCCACGATAGCGATAAAGCCACGTCAACCTGAGACTTTGTGGAAGGGGAGGCGGGGAATAAGGGCTCCCTTGTCCCCGCCCGGCCTCACCCGCATCTCCCGGCCCAGAGGCAGCTCCTCAGTCTGGCGGTGCCAGCCGCTCCAAATGGTATAGAACACAGAGGCCACGGCCAGCGCCAGCAGCAGCAGGGGCAGCAGCTGCGCCCGCGGTAGCAGGCGGCGCTTGGGCGGTGAGGGTGGCTCCAAAAGGCCGCGTTCCCCAAGCCGTAGCCGGGGCCGCCCGCGGCCCCCGGAACGCATGGCAGCTTCGCCCTGAAACCGGTCGGGGACAGCGGATAGAGTTTAGGCCCAGCCAAGTCCCACCCCATGGAATCACGGGACCAATAAGCAACAAGAGCGGCTGCACCATCCCACCCTTCAGCAAGCAGTAAAGCCAATGGGGACTTTCGTACTGAGGACACGCCTCCCTGTCTCCCTCAGGCTTAAGGGTTGGTTCCCCTGAGGGTTGCACAACCCAAAAGGGAGCGCGAAAGAGGTAGGCACCGCCTCAGCGGAGGAGGGGAAGCCAATGAGAAGCATTTGGTCCTAGAAAACATCCGACCTCCTCGGCGCAGGCCCACGCCCCTCCCGGATGTAGGCAAAGGATTGGTTATTCCAAGTCCAAAAGATTAACAGACACGTAAATGAACGGTTCCCCAAATAAAATAGGAGGTATCCAACCCTGAAGCGAGGACCAGATTGGCTTCGCGGAGGCCGCGCCGCTGCAGGCAGGGCGGGCGGGCGGGCATTTGGAAATGACTTGTCCTTTCCCTCCTTCACCCTGTGCGGTTCTACAACAAAACGCTTTGAATCAGTCTTTTCTTTTCCTCTCCGTCGCGAATATCTGCCCCGTACGGTCCTGAATGGCCTCAAACTAGGACGTAAGACTTTTACGCTACTGCCGCGCAGGGCGAGCGGAGATCGCTATGGTAACAGACCACGCCCCCACCCACTTGTTGGGTTTGCGCAAGCGCCCACGGAAGTGGGCCACAGGAAGCGGAAGCCCCGCCCCTTTCTCTTCAGAGGGCGAAGCAACGCCGGTGGTTACTTGAGTGCGCGGCCGCGACAACTACTGCCACCGCCATGTGAGACCGGGCTAGGCTTAGGTGGCGGGAGTGGGGTTGAGGGTGTAAATCTGGCCACTTGCTAGTGGAAGGGGATGGGCAGAGCCGGGGGTGGAAGCAAACATTTTAGTGGTAAATTGGCGTACTTTTCTACCCATGAGTTTGAGAACGGACATGGGGCCTTTTTCGGAACCTGCCTTTGGGAGCGGGAACAGCTTTATCAGATAAGGGGCTGGGCTTTCCCAGATAATTAGTCTTACTGAAGTGAATGTTGAGGGGAAGCGATTTACGAAAATGGAACCTGGGAGAGGGGAGTACCGACTTGTAGGAAAAACGACTTGAAGTAAGGAGCTTATCAGGATGATTTGAGCTGGAGACCGTTGGCTTTTTGACCTTATTCGCGATTATTATGGGTCTCGAGTTACCCGAAGGATTTTACTTATGTATTTATTCGACAATTATTTATTGAGTGCTCATGCATCAGGCTGCTTTAGACACAGAATATGTTAGTGAATTACCCCACTCGCCCAAGGAAAAAAAATTCCCTTCTGCGTCTTACGGGTTGGGTTGAGCCAGGCAATAAACATAATGTTAATAAACAGGTAAAGTATGTGGTGCGTTAGGTGACCAGGGCTATGAATGCAGGAACAATGAGCAGCGTATAACAATGTGGAATGCCAGTTTTGAGAGGACACGTAAAAAAGGTAGCAACTTGAGCAGAAAGCTGAAGAAAGAGAGCAAACCACAAAGATATCTAGGGACATATCCAGATAGAGGGGGAAGAGCAAATGCAGAGGCCTAAGAAGAAGGTTACCTAGGAGTTCCCGTCGTGGCGCAGCGGAAACGAATCTGACTAGGAACCATGAGGTTGCAGGTTCGATCCCTGGCATCGCTTAGTGAGTTAACAATCAGGCATTGCCATGAGCTGTGGTGTAGGTTGCAGACTTGGCTCAGATCTGGCAAAGGCCAGCAGCAACAGCTCCAATTAGACCCCTAGCCTGGGAACCTCCATATGCTTCAGGTGTGGCCCCAAAAAGACCAAAAAAAAAAAAAAAGGTTGCCTAAAATCTTAAAGGACCACCCAAGACACCCCTCTGGATGGCGCAGAGTGGGAAAAGGCGGCAGATAAAGGATTTTTATTTTTTATACTGAGATAGGAGCCTTGAGAGAGGTTTTTTTTTTTTTTGCCTTTATATAGAGCTGCACCCGCGGCATATGGAGGTTCCCAGGCTAGGGGTCTAACAGGAGCTGTAGCTGCCGGCCTTCGCCACAGCCACAGCAATGCAGCAGCCGAGCCGCGTCTGTAACCTACACCACAGCTCACGGCAACGCCGGATCCTTAACCCACCGACCAAGGCCAGGGATCGAACCCGCAACCTCATGGTTCTTAGTCGGATTCATTAAACACTGAGCCACGAAGGGAACTCCATTGAGAGAGTTTTGAAGAGTGAGATGCTGTGACTTGGGCTTTGGCACCACCCAAAGACTGCTCTGTGAAGAGCAAACTCCAGGGAGCATGGGTGGAGGTGGGGAGACCATTACGGCTCCAGGAGAGAGTTGGTGGAGGTTAAGCCATGGTGAGAAATGGTTAGATTCCGATATATTTTAGAGGCAGAGATATTGGGACTTGCTGGTAGCTTGAATGTAGGATGTGAGAGTATGAAGAGTCAAGTCGACGTTAGAGTTTTTGCTCAAAGATGTAGAAGGATGGAGTTGCCATGGATGGAGATAAAGAAGATTAAGTTGGGGATACCGCGGGGTCTGGAGTTCAGCCTAGGATGTGCAAGATTGGAAATGTCTATTAGGCAGCTGAGTGGTGATGCTAAGAGAGAGGACTGAGCAAGAGGGTGGGCATGTTGGGGAGACAGCAAGCGAGAGGCCATGCCCACCCAGGCTCCGGCTCCAGGCGCTGTCACTTATGAGTCCCATACTTGCCCACTCAGGAGCCTCCTCAACAAGCCCAAGAGTGAGATGACCCCAGAGGAGCTGCAGAAGCGGGAGGAGGAGGAGTTTAATACGGGTCCACTGTCTGTGCTCACGCAGTCGGTCAAGAACAACACCCAAGTGCTCATCAATTGCCGCAACAACAAGAAGCTCCTGGGCCGCGTGAAGGCCTTCGACAGGTGAGCATGTGGGTCTGGGGAGGTGTTCTGTCCAGTCCTGGAGAAGCAGTTCCAGCTCTAGTCTGAGGAGCCTGAATTCAAGGTCTTTTTAGAAGCCCGGGGCATAAGAGTCTCAAGAGTGTGTTGTGGAGTTCCCGTCATGGCTCAGTGGTTAATGAACCCAACTAGTATCCATGAGGATGCAGGTTCGATCCTTGGCCTTGCTCAGTGGGGATCCAGCATTGCTGTGAGCTGTGGTGTTGGCAGATACGGCTCAGGTCCTGCCTTGCTGTGACTGTGGTGTAGGCCAGCAGCTGTAGCTCTAATTCGAACTAGCCTGGGAACCTCCATATGCCTCTGGTGTGGCCCTAAAAAAAGAAAAAAAAGAGTGCATGGTGTGACAGTCTCTATTGTCCTTCCAGCTGTGAAGTACAGTGGTTACGGCCATGTTCCTGGGGGCCAGTCCTCCTGGGTTCATGTCCCGGCTCTGCCTCTTAGCAGCCTTCTGATATTTGGCAAGTGACCTTATCTTGTTCATACAGTGGCAGTAACCATGGTGGTTGCAAAGATTCAATCACTTAATATATGTGAAGCATAGTCAGTCATTAGGAATGGTGCATCTGGCACATAGTCTTCCTGATCCGTTTTCACAGTTTTTGCATAGTGAGAGCATCTGCCTGTGTTGGGTACTGTCTTAGGCTCCAGAGATACAGTGGTGACTGAAACATACATACCTCCTATACTCGGGGGAGCCGACAGCAAACACATAATGTGTCATAAAGATGAATGATGGCAAATTCTGTGCAGACAAGTAAAGCCGGGTGAGAGTTTGGAGTACGGAGAAGGGAGTGCTGCTGTCCTAGATGGGTTATACTGGAGGCCTCCTAGGTGGACAGATCAGAATAAAATGAAGGTGCAAGTTAGGGTCTGAGTGTTTCAGCCTCAGGGAGTAGCAAGTGATTTTTTCCTCTCTGGGCCTCAGTTTCCTTATCTGCAAAATATGTTTCAGAATAATACCCCTCAGAACAGTTGTGAGGGTTAAATGATATTCTGTAGGAAGAGCACTTTACTTAGTAATATGTGGCAGAAGCTCAGTAAACTTGATGGGCAGGAGTTCCCCTCATGGCTCAGCGGTAATGATCCCGACTAGCATCCATGAGGGCACAGGTTCGATCCCTGGCCTCGCTCAGTGGGTTGAAGGATCTGGCGTTGCCATGAGCTATGGTGTAGGTCACAGAAGTGGCGTGAATCTGGCGTTGCTGTGGCTGTGGTGGAGACCAGTGGTTACAGCTCCAATTCAACCCCTAGCCTGGGAACTTCCATATGCCTCAGGTGCTGCCCTAAAAAAACGAAAAACCAAAACACAACAAAAAGTTGGCAAGCCTCAGTGTCAGGGAAGTGTTTTCCTCACAGCAGGGTGATGAAGCTTACCTCTGGATTGCTTTTGCCAGTGGCTACTATGTGACCGTGAACAAGGCTTTCACTCTGAGCCTCAGTTTCCTCTTGAGTAAAGTGAGAATGAGAACAACAGGAAGTGCTGAGCCCAAGGAGGCAGACAGCCCTGGATTCGAACTCAGGCTCTGCCTCTTCCAGACTGTGTGACCTTGGGTGAGTGGTTCATCCCACTCTTCTCAGTTTCCTGTTCTGGAAGCTGGAAAGAACTCTAGGGTGTGCCTCCTGGGGGTGAGATGCGGTGAGGCTTGATGAATTAATGCTTAGAAAGTCTTAAAGAGGCCTGGTGATGGAGTTCCTGTTGTGGCACAGCGGAAAGGAGTCTGACTAGTATCCATGAGGATGCGGGTTTAATTCCTGGCCTTGCTCAGTGGGTCGGGGATATGGCGTTGCCATGCGCTGTGGTGTAGGTCGCAGACACAGCTTGGATCCTGCATTGCTGTGGCTGTGGTGTAGGCCAGCAGCTGTAGCTCCCAATTAGACCCTTAGCCTGGGAACTTCCATATGCTGCGGGTGTGGCCCTAAAAAGTGAAAAAAAATTAAAAGAAGCCTGGTAGTGCTTCCATATAAGTGCCCAGTAGGTACTGGGTTTTTATATATACATACTTTTTTTTAATTTATAATTTTTATTTTTCCCATTATAACTGATTTACAGTGTTCTATCCGTTTTCTGCTGTACAGTATGCATACATTTTTTAAAGTTGATTCTTTCTCCTTTTCCTCTGGCTTTCTCCTCTGTCCCCAAATCAGCCTATCACCTCCGTACCCCGGCCTACCTACCACCCTAGTATGTGTCCTGCCCTGTTTGATTCACCCAGGGGCTCCTTTGTGGGGGTAGTTAACGGCTTTATTGAGGCATACTTGATCTGTGGTAATGTCATGGAATTGTTTTCAAAGTCGAGTCTTCTGTGTGCTTTGTTGCAACTTGTCACACAGATTGGTGGTCTGAGGGCATCAGTGCATGTCAGCTGAGGCATTCTTAGCCCCTTTGTTTATTTACTTAATTATGTTACTTTCTTGATTGAGCCATGGATACAAAATTTGAAAAAGGCACCCGGTGAAGAGCAAGCCCCCCTTCCCCGCCACGGAGCCACCCTCCCCAGGGACCCCAGCGTGGCTAATAACTCGGGTCTCCTCCAGGAGGATTACTTAAACAGAACATTGTATTTGCAGATATAGGAGGGTGCTTCTACATTTTTTTTATTACCACTAATGGCACACTACGTGGTTTTAGACCTTTGCTTTTCAATTCACTGTACCTTAAAAGTGATGCCCTATTGGTATGCTACTTCTTTTTCTTAACTTTCTCTCCATGAGTAAGATACTTACATGATTCCAAAAACAATTATAATAGTCCAATGAAAAGTTTCCATCCAGGAGTTCCTGTCATAGCTCAGCGGAAACAAATCTGACTAGGATCCATGAGGGGACACAGGTTCGATCCCTGGCCTCACTCAGTGGGTTAAGGATCCAGTGTTGTCATGAGCTGTGGTGTAGGTCGCAGACGTGGCTCAGATCTGATGTGGCTGTGGCTATGATGTAGGCTGGCGGCGACAGCTCTGATTCGACCCCTAGCCTGAGAACTTCCGTATGCTTCAGGGATGGCCCTAAAAAGACCCCCCCCAAAAAAAAAGTTTCTCCCCAGTTTATCTAGGTCACCCACAGCCACCAGTCTCTAGGTGGCTTTCAAGGATTCTGTGTTTGGAGTTCCTGTGGTGGCTCAGTGGTTAACAAATCTGACTAGCATCCATGAGGACGCAGGTTCAATCCCTGGCCTTACTCGGTGGGTTAAGGATCCTCTGACCTATGGCATGGGTTCCAGAGGCATTGCTGTGGCTGTGGCGTAGGCCGGCAGCTACAGCTCCGATTAGACCCCTAGCCTGGGAACCTCCATATGCCGCGGGTGCGGCCCTAAAAACAAAAGAAAGAAAGAAAAAGGATTCTATATTGGACAAGCACAGGGTGGAGTATTTGCTTTTCCTATTGTTGTCTTCCTACAGAAAGGAGATTTTTTTCTTTTTTTCAGAAGATCTCTTTCTGTGCATGCTGTTCCCTTGCTTTTCCCGCTTGATTGTTTGTGCTGTGGCTTATTCCATAGCAAGGATGGGGCTTCCTCAAGGTTCTCTTTCTTTCTTAAGCTTGGCGATATTTCCCTGCACCCTCCTGTCCCTTTACTTTGCTTATTTTTTCTTCATAGCACTGACACCACCTATTGGTAGATTTCAGGTGTCTTGTTTACCTGCTTAGTGTTCTTCCTCTGTCACTGGAGGGCAGGGATAGTATCTGGTTCCAATATTGCGGAGTGAGCTGAGTCGTTCTGTCATCGCATGTGCCCTGCCCACCCCCAGCACCCTGAGGACAGGGATGGAGCAGGACTGGAGCAGAGGCATCGTGTACCCCCGCAGACCGCAGGGACCAGTGGTTCTCCAAAGAGAAGCCCTTCCTTTGCTGATGCCTTCAGATGTGCTCGGAGTTAAAGAGCACAAGCAAAACCATTTATCCTTTGCCTGGCCCTGTTCATTTATCATCTGATTCATTTATTTTTCACAACAGCCCGAGGAGGTCCATGAACATCTCCCCCCTCCCCCACTCTGCCCCACCCAGCCCCTCTCCTCTCTTTTCTTTTCCTTTCTTTTCTCCCTCCCTCCCTCCTTCCCTCTCTGCGGCCAGTGCCTGGGATGCACCAGGGATCGGATTGATCTGAGCCACATTTCTGCAGTTGTGCAGTCGGTGCTTCGGCTACAGCATCAGATCCTTTAACCCACTACGCTGGGTCAGGGATCAAACCTGTGTCCTACAGGACACTGCAAAGATGCCCCTGACCCCATTGCACCACGGCTGGAACTCCGAACATCTCTGTTTTAGAGAGGAGGAAACTGAGGCACAGAGGGCTGAAGTCCTCTGTGCAGTCCTCTAGCCGAGGACTCACAGAGGTGGCCTTGGAACCCCGGCCGTCCTGGTCCCCAGCCCGTGCCGCTCACTCCCGATGCTTCCCCACCCCCACCAGGCACTGCAACATGGTGCTGGAGAATGTGAAAGAGATGTGGACCGAGGTCCCCAAGAGCGGCAAGGGCAAGAAGAAGTCCAAGCCAGTCAACAAGGACCGCTACATCTCGAAGATGTTCCTGCGCGGGGACTCGGTCATCGTGGTCCTGCGGAACCCGCTCATCGCCGGCAAGTAGGCGCCTGCCCTCTTGCATCCTCGTTTGTGAAGACCTGCCCTTCGTGATGGGAATAATAAAGTCCTGTGTTTTTTTCTAGAGGCATCTGTCTGTTCCCAGGGCCTAGAAAGTGGGGCCATGCCGGGGAGGGGCGGCCGGCGGTGAGGCCAGGTCCCGGGGAGGGTCCTCTCTGAGCCGGTGAAGAGGCCTGACTTTCCCCGTCCGTGAGGTGAATGGGTTGAGCAGAGAGAGATATTGCTGGCTTTTCTGTTTAATTTTTTTCTAGCTTCTCACCATTTTCTCTCTCTCCCTTCTCCCCATTTCTCTCTCAGTAAGTTGGTTTCACTCAAAATTTCTTTCAGTCTTTTTTTTTTTTTCAATCCCCCAAGTGCCACCACTGTGCCCAGAAGAGCCCCAACCTGCCCTCCTGACAGGAGGGGAGCTGCGTGGCTAAAGCAGTCAGTATCCCAGGCTGACACTTGCTGAGCTGTGTGGGCCCTGGACTCTGAGCAGGCGCTGTGACTTATCACCTCCAGCTCCAGAGGCCGAGATTGTGGCTCAGACAGGTGATGGCGCCTCCCCAGGGCTATCCAGCCAGGAGCGGTGATGCTGTAATTCAGACCCACCCTGCTCCTAAGCCTGCGGCTGAACCTCCAAACTCCGCTGCCCTCAAACCACAGCTTAATTACCCTTGAGAGAAATTCTCTGACAGATGTAGGGAGTTAGAGGTGGAAAAGGGGGGCCGTGCTTATTGTGGGGGGATGAAGAAAAAATCCCTGGGAGTTCCCGTTGTGGCGCAGCAGTTAATGAACCCGACTAGGAACGATGAGGTTGCGGGTTCGATCCCTGGCCTTGCTCAGTGTGTTAAGGATCCGGCGTTGCCGTGAGCTGTGGTATAGGTCACAGACGTGGCTCGGATCTGCCATGGCTATGGCTGTGGCATAGGCTGGCGGCTACAGCTCCAGTTTGACCCCTAGCCTGGGGTCCAGTTTGACCATATGCTGTGGGTGCGGCCCTAAAAAGCAAAAAGAAAAATCCCTGTCTTGCTCTGATGCGCACACATCATGCCCCTCCCCCCCGTCTCTGTTCTGTCTGTCTGCATCTCTGTGTTCTCCAGATATGGCCAGCCTAGTGCAGTTTGAGGGATCAGATGAATGCCTGACACACTGAGCTGTGGAAGGCATAGCCTGAGTTACACCACGAGCCCATTAGCAACAGAGCTGAGGGCCCCTCAGCAGGAGAGGGCCTGACACACCCAGGGCGATAGCTGTGAGGTTCTCAAGGCACACATCTACTGAGTGGTTCACGTCTAATTGGAACAGCCATGCGAGGGGTAGATACGAGAGCCATCCCATTTTACAGATGAGACAACTGAGGCCCAGGGAGGGTAAGCAACTTGCCCAGGATCATTCAGGAAGCAGTGGAGCCAACTTCAAACCCAGGGAGCTAGGCCTCGTGAGCAGTCTTGACTGTCGGAGCATGATGGAGTCGTAACACCCTAATCTGCAAAGTGGCAAGTGGTGCCGAGGCAGGAAACTTACCCCGGGGATTGGGTTCTTGTGCAGGAGCTGGAAAAGCACCAGCCCTGGAGTCACAGTCCTGGGTTTGAATCCCTGCCCCACGGCCCTCCTGTCTTCCCCAGGAAATAGGAGTTGGTTCCCTGTCTTGCAGGCTGACTGCAAAGATTCTAGCTTAGAACATCCTACTTAGCATCAATCTGAATTTCCTCACCTCCTTACCTGCCCCACTGCCCCAGTGGTTTCTGACCCCTTTTTCCCTCATTGAGGGAACATGAAAGCAGAGGTTGTGGAGTTCCCGCTGTGGTGCAATGGGATTGTCGGTGTCTGCAGCAGCAGGGACGCGGGTTTAATCCTCGGCCCAGCACAGTGGGTTAAGGATCCACTGTTGTCACAGCTGTATCAATCCCCGGCCCAGGAACTTTGTATGCTGATGGTGCTGTCAAAAGGGAAAAAAAAAAAGAAAGCAGAGGTTGAGAGGTTGTAGGAAAAGCACTAGGGACAGTAGCCAAGTGTGCTTGCTCCCTTCACCAGGCAGTGTGTCTTAGAAGTAGCTGGAATCTCAGGCAACCCTACGATGTAGGTTCCTATTTTCCAGAAGTGACATGGAAGCACAGAGAAGTTGGGAATCTTCCCCATATCACACAGCTAATTAGTAGCCAAACTAAGATTTGAACCAGGCTGGTTCCTGCAGCTTTGTTTCTTATCCCTACCCCGCCTTTCATAGAGAAGCAGCTCTCAGAATATGTTTGGCACAGACACAATTTTAATTGTACACGTTGCACATAGTTTAAATATCAGAAGTTACGGACATTCCCAGGAGGGGTTCTCTTAGGCATGGAGGACGATGGCCCCTTGGTGTCTATGATCTTGGCAACATGTGGCTGAAGTGGAGCGGCACTGCTCTCCGGAGGGCTCAAGGCCACCACAGGCACACAGCCACCTCCATCATCTCCTTGATGACCTGGCCAGGAAGATTCTCCCTCCCCCACAAAAACCCCAGCTGTTGCTCATGCTTTATTTACAAGGGCCTCTACCTTTCCAGAACACACAAGAGGAGCCCAGCAGAGCCACATGCTTGAAAGGACTCCGAGCTCAGCAGCTATGGGTCGTGTCTATCCCTGGAGTGGGGGACCCCATGGGAAATAATGGATGATCCCCAGGTGCAGTCTGAACCCAGATGCACTGAAGCTTGCAGTGGTCCTGCCTCTGTGGATGTAATTTCAGCTCTGAGGCCTGCCCCCTGGACCCCAATACCACTGACATTTCTATCTCTAACCTTGCCTGTGAGCTCCAGACCCTTATTCCCAGCTTACCATGTCCAAAGAGCACCCTCGGTTCTCCCCGCCCTGCATGTGATCTACCCATCTCTTTCCGCATCATCCCAAACCAAGACTGGCTTCTCTCCTTGTTACACTTTGCTCATGCGATCCACTGGCAAAGCCTTTCAGATTGGCCTTTAAAATCATTCCAGGATCACACATTTTTCACACCCAAGGTGGCTGCCACCCTGGTCTGGTCACCATCACCTCCCACCTGCATCAGCCTCCTCACTGGGCTCCCAGCCACCATGCTTGCCTCTAATAATCTCTTCCTGCACCCGGCAGAACGAGGCACCTTTTTAAAACACTAGCCCACTCCATTAAGAGATGTTCCTAGGAATCTTTGGAGCACCTGGAATAAAAATCCCAACTCTTTGGCCCCACCCACTTCTCTTTCCCCATCCCCTGGCTCTGACTCCTCCCACTTGCGCCACCCAGGTCACCTCTCTGTTTCTCAGATACAGCCAAGTTCTTTGCTGCCCAGGGCCCTACCAGATGCTCTTCCTTCTGCCTAGAATCTTGTCCGCCAAATCTTCCCAAAGCTGTCTCTCACCTCTTTCGGGCATGGCCTAAATGTCACCTTCTCAGAGATGTCCCGAGACCACCCTAGGCCCCCCTCTAACGATTCTTCATAAGTCGTTCCACCGTATATAGCTTGACGTTTCTTCCTCATGGTCTCTTCCCCCAACTCAGTCGTGATCCTAAAACAACAGGGACCTTGTCTTCTGTTTCCTTCTACCCCACCACCACCCATTTCGCCAGCGTCCAGGCCTGGTACACAGCAGGCGCTCAATAAATACGTGCTAACTGAATAGACACAAGAATCCTGCCGCCTAGCAGTAACTTTCCAACACATGGCTGGCCTCATCCCCAGGACCTGGAAGGGTCCTCGAGCACGGAGCGCGGCCTGCGGCGACCTGGCCGTGACCGGAGCCCGAGCGAAGGGTCTGGAAGGCGCGCTCCCGGGGCTGGCGCTGCTCCTCGTCGAGGCTGTGGCGCAGGCGGCAGCGGTGCCAGCCCCTGCGGATCTCAGACTGCACCTGCAATGAGACCGCGCTCAGAGGCGGCGCCGTTCCCGGCGCGACCGCCAGAGGGCGTGGGAGACGGGCCGAGGCTCTCCCTACCTCCTTGTTGATGAAGCAGTAGAGGACGCTGACCAGGAGGCCCTGCCAGACGAGGCGCGGGGTTAAATTGGGGCTGGGGGCAGGGTTATAAACAGCTCTTAATGAGTTCAGACCCCTTCTAGGCCCCAGACCACCTCGCCTGCTGCCACCCTGGTCCTAGGCTATTGCAGTCACCTCCCTGGCTCCCGACTCCGCCCTTGGCCCTGGTCAAGTTGCTAAGCAGTTAGGGCTGGAGGCTAAGAACAGGTGACCCCAGAGGTAGGCTGCTTGGATGTAATAACTGCTTCCCCACTTGGGCAAGCTGCTTAATCCCTGTGCCTCAGTTTCTTCATCTGGAAAATGGAGAAATAATACAGTGGTGGTGTTGAGAATTGAGGTATTATTAATATGCAAGACGCTCTAGGAGTTCCCATTCATTGGCGCGGCGGAAAAGAATCCAGCTAGGAATGATGAGGTTGTGGGTTCGATCCCTGGTTTCGCTCAGTGGGTTAAGGATCCGGCGTTGCCGTGAGCTGTGGTGTAGGTCGCAGACGCAGCTCGGATCTGATGTTGCTGTGGCTGTGGCATAGACTGGCAGCTGTAGCTCCGATTAGACCCCTAGCCTGGGAACCTCCATATGCCGCAGGTGTGGCCCTAAAAAGACAAAAGACAAAAAAGATAATAATAATAAAATATGCAAGACGCTCTGGTGCATCGGACATAGTTAAGTCTTTCTGAATCTCATCATAACTTACTATATATATTATTAATAAACTTTAATAAAGAATTGTTTTTATATTTATTTAAATTTATACATAACTTACACATAGATTTAAATAAATGTAAAATAGATTTATATTAAGTAATCCACATGTTAATACAAAATAATTATTTAATGTGTAATTATTAAGATATTACTTATCAATTTCCACGACCCTTTTTAAGCTTGTGACCCTCTGGTCCTTGGCTCCCACCTCATTCAGAGGGAAAGGAGTTCCCATTGTGGCTCAGAGGTAAGGAACATGACTAGTACCAATGAAGATGCATGTTCAATCCCTGGCCTCATTCAGTGGGTTAAGGATCCGTCATTGCTGTGAGCTGCAGTGTAGGTCACAGACGTGGCTCGGATCTGGTGTTGCTGTGGCAGTGGCTGTGTGCAGTTGCTGTGGCTGGCAGCTACAGCTCGGATTTGACCCCGAGCCGGGGAACTTCCATATGCCTCTGGTGCAGTCCTGAAAAGACCAAAAAAGAAAAAGAAAAAATCATTCAGAGGAAGAGCCTAAGTCCTCAATGGCCCAAGGACCTGCCCAGTTACCTCGCCTCTGTCCTACCCCACCTTGCTCTTGCTGACTCTCCCAGCTTCACATGCTAGCCTTTCTCCATCAGGACAGGTACTGTCCTCTGCCTCAGGGGTCTTGCACTTGGTGTTTCTCTTCCTGGAACATTTCCCCAAATATCTTCCTGGCTTGTTCCCTCATCTTCTTTGGGTCTCTGCTCCAGTGTCTTTTCATCGAGGCCTTCCCTGACCCTGTCTGTAAGCTCATCCTTCTTTGTCTGCTCCTCACTTCTATTTTCTTTTATTTATTTATTTATTTATGTTCTTTTTTGTCCGCCATGCGGCATATGGAGTTCCCAGACTAAGGATCGGATCCCAGCCGCAGCTGCAACCTTACACTGAAACTGTGGTAACGTAGAATCCTTAAACCAATCTGCGGGGCCAGGGACTGAAGCTGTGTCCCAGCGCTGCAGAGACGCTGCAGATCCTGTTTCGTAAACTCCCCCACCTCCTTTTTTCTGCTCCTCTAGGCACATCTCACCATCTGATATTCTGCATATTTTACTTTATAGCATCTTTAGCATTTATCTCTCCCAATAGAGGGTAGGGACTATTTGGTTCTTGGCCATATTACTGCAGTAAGCCTAGGAGACTTCTTGGTACATAATAAGTGTTCAATAAATCTTTGCTGAATTTTGCAAATGAACAGCCTTATGGAGAGAGACTGGTATTGTCCCCACTTTAGAGATGAGAAAACTGAGGCCCAAAGAGTGTGGGGACTAGGATAGGGTAAGCAAGTGCAGGGTTGGCCCTGAATTTGAATGAGCGTCTCCTTCCCTTTTGCACTTGACAAGGCACTTCACATGCCTCACCTTTGCTCCCGCCCTGAGGTGAAGGCCACAGAGCTGGTATGAGCTAGAACCCAAATTTGGCCCCAGCCCTGGCTGGGCTCAAAGCCGTTGATCTGAACCGGGAGGCATCACCTCTGGGGCTGCCTGGTTTCCTGTCTTCTCCCTGTTGCTTCTGCAGCCTGGAACCTAGCTAGCTCACTATTTTGTGTAGAATGAATGAACAAAATCCCATCTTCACGCCCCATTCTGTGGCTGCAGCTGCACTTGCGCCAGGGGATGATTGTAGCCCTCTGTCCCTCTGGGTAGGAGGACCCCATGTCAAAGGGTGTAGACCTGCTTGGGCACCTGGAAAGAGCTGAGGAAGATCTCAAAGGCGAGCTTGGCCAAGCGCAGGGCACCCCGGGCCTGTTCCTCAGTCACAGGAGCAAACACCACCTCGTGGACGCCCAACAGGGGCACCAGCGTCAGCGTGGAGCGAGCCAGCCTGGGGGTAGAGGGTAGCAGTGGGCCCCCGGCCCCAGGTCCCCATCTTGCATCCAGCCACTTTCCCCTCCATCCCCACCGCCCTCCTTCACCTCAGCCGGTAGTCTGGGCAGCCCATCTGTCGCGTCCTCAGCTTTGACAGGAGGATGCCAAGGATGCGGATAAAGATGAGAAAATTAATCTGTGGGGAGAGAAAGACTCAGCCAGCCCCATACTGTCTTGGAGAACAAAGCATAGGCTTCCAATTCCCAGGATGGGAAATCCCTGAGACCAGCCTGGAGGAGGTGGGGCCGTCCATACCAAGATGGTTAGGAGGATAGGGGTTCTTATGATCCACCAAATGGCCTTGATGTCGTTCCGCTCCCAGCACCTTGAGGAGGGCGAGTAGAGAGCTAAGACTTAGAAAGCCCTAGGCTCACGGGATCAAGCTCCCCAGGTCCCCGCCCACCTTCCTTAAAACCACACCCACATTTCTTTAAATCCCCGCCCGCTACTATTTAGGCCCAGCCCCCATCCCTCCCCCTACCGTATCCCACGAACACAACTTTCTAAGCGACCTCATTCCTTTAGACCCCACCCGGGTCCCTCCAGGCCCCTAAGGGCGATTAGAACGGCCCCAAATTTCCATCACACCCCGCCCACGCCCCTCAAAGCTCCGCCCACCTCCCAAGCCCCGTCCCAGACCCCACGACTCACTGCGTGTTCTCGTACAGGTACCTGACGATCACCCAAGGAATGACGAAAAGCGCGGGGGCCCCTGTGCAGACCCCAACCCCCGCCCCCCACCCCGCCGCAGCTGTCAGAGCGCGCGCACGGCCGCCCCGCCAGCCCCATGACCCGCGGAATCCCCCGCCAGAAGGGGAGGCAGAAGCCTAGAGAGGGGAGGAGAACCCCCTGAGGGACACCGGCAGGGTGGCTGGGCGAGGGGAGGCGCGCTGGACTGGGCAGGGGACAGGGTTGGGGCTCACCCCAGCCGAGGAGCATGTAGCAGCGGAAGTGGCCTTCCTCCGAGCCTCCCACAAGCACCAGGAGGCTATGAAGGTAGATGCCCTCCACCAGCAGCCACGTGTAGTTGGCGCCCACGCAGTACTGGGTCATGATCTGGGCGGTGCGACAAGCAGCTAGAGCCTAGAGGGTGGCCAGACAGGGGGGAGGGGCAGTCAGAATCCCCTCCGTCCCGTCTCCTGTCATCACTTGACATCAAATATCCTCCTCCCACAGCCTGTCACAAAGGATGATATAGAATTGGTTTCTCTCACCCTATCGCCTTTCCTTGTATGAACTTTCTCACTCTAACCTCTTTTTAACAATTGGTATCTGGAGTTCCCGTCGTGGCTCAGTGGTTAACGAATCCTACTAAGAGCCATGAGGTTGCGGGTTCGATCCCTGGCCTTGCTCAGCGGGTTAAGGATCCAGCATTGCCATGAGCTGTGGTGTAGGTCGCAGACGCGGCTCGGATCCCGCGTGGCTGTGGCTATGGCGCAGGCCGGCGGCTACAGCTCCTGTTAGACCCCTAGCCTAGGAACCTCCATATGCCACGCGTGCAGCCCTAGAAAAGGCAAAAAGACCAAAAAAAAAAAAAAAAAAACAATTGGTATCTGGAGTACCCATCGTGGCTCAGCGGTAACTAATCCAACTAGTATCTATGAGGATGTGGGTTTGATCCCTGGCCTCGCTCAGTGGGTTAAAGATCCGGCATTGAGCTGCGTTGCTGTGAACTGCGCTGTAGGTAGCAGACACCACTAGGGATTTGGCGTTGCGGTGGTGGTGGTGTATGCAGGCAGCTGCAGCTCTGATTAGACCCCCTAGCCTGGGAACCTCAATATGCCAGCAGACTCAGCCCTAAAAAGACCAAAAAAAAAAAAAAAAAAGGGTATCTTACTCTTACATCTTGCTATCAGAGTTCCCCCTAGATCTCCCCAAATATGGCCTCTCTCACCCCATCTTCTTCTAAGAAATAAACTCATCTGCTCCACCTCTCAAAAGGTTTCTCTGATCTACCAGCATATGGACTTTCTCACCCCTTGGATTTTTAACAATTCCTATGGCCCAACTTGCTACCCCATAGTTTTTCTCCCCTCTGCCCTTAGATTTTAGTTTCTCCCTGCTTGTCTCCCAGGAACAAATTGACATCTACCAAATCCCCCTACCAGTTAGTTTCTCCCATCCTATCACCTCTCCACCTCTGGCAGGGAGGGGTCTCTCTCATTGGTGGGAAAGTCCAGTGATGGGTGAGATACCGAAAGAAGGGGAATGGAAAATTCCAACAGAAGAAATGGTGGGTAGGAAAAAAAAATTCCATTTGCAGCAGCATGCGTGGAACTAGAGATTCTCATACTAAGTGAAGAAAGAAAGAGAAAGACAGGGAGTTCCCGTTGTGGCTCAGTGGTTAATGAATCTGACTAGGAACGATGAGGTTGCAGGTTCGATTCCTGGCCTCGCTCAGTTGGGTTAAGGATCCGACGTTGCCGTGAGCCGTGGTGTAGGTCGCAGACGCGGCTCAGATCCCGCGTTGCTGTGGCTGTGGCGAAGGCCGGCAGCTACAGCTCCTGTTAGACCCCTAGCCTGGGAACCTCCATATGCCGCGGGTGTGGCCCTATATAAGACAAAAAAAAAAAAAAAAGAGAGAGAGAGAGAGAGAGAGAGAGAAAGACAAATACCAAATGATATCACTTATATCTGGAAATCTAATATATGACACAAATGAACCTATCTACAGAAAAGAAACAGACTCATGGACATAGAGAACAGACTTGTAGTCGCTGAGGGAGAGGAGGAAGGAGTGGGATGGGCTGGGAGTTTGAGGTTAGTAAGTGCAAACTGTTCTGTTTGGAGTGGATAAGCAATGAGATCCTGCTGGATAGCACAGGGAACTATATTTACTCACTTGTGATAGAACATGATGGAGGATAATGTGAGAAAAAGAATATACATATTACTGGGTCACTTGGCTGTACAGCAGAAGTTGACTGAACATTGTAAATCAACTATAATTTTTTAAAAGGAGAGAGAGAGAGAGATGATGGGGTGGGAGAGTTCAGTGGTGGGAGATCAAGTTGGGACGGTCCCTCTCCCGCTGGGTTCGAAGGATCAAGAGAGATTAGCTGTTGATAGCGTGAGAGGTGGTAAATGGATTGAGAGGAGGCAGAATCCTAATCTGAGGCAGAGAGGGGTGATACTCACCTGGTTCCACAGGACAGGGGCCCCATCCCCAGAGTAGGGCCGGGGGGGAGGAAGCAGCTGGTCTCGGGTGAGGATGGCTGCTGCCCGCAGCATGAAAGACGTGAACAGGTTGATGTGGATGTAGTTGCGAGTGCAGCGCAGCCGCCTGGGGGATTTGGGAGGTAGTCTGGGGACCACTGGAAACCTGTCCTTGGCCGCACAGAGCCCCTTAAACCACCTCCCAGCCCTTCCCACGGAAGCACCATTGAATGCCTGCTGCCTGTGGAGGCTGACAGCCCCATCTGCAGCTCTGCTGCCTCCAGCTAGGGCTGGGGGGTCTCACCTGAAAAAACTCAGGATGAGCAAGGCGAGCAGCAGCGTGGCAAGGGACAGGGAATAGCCCACGGTGTACACAACCTGCAACCGCTCCAAGATCAGCCTTTGGTCCTGGGGTTGGGGGAAGGACACAGGAATAGAGAGCCCAAGTCTTCCCGTAGCAGCACAAAGGAGCTTGAAATATATTTGTTCTTGGGAGTTCCCTGGTGGACTAGCGGTTAAGGATCCAGTGTTATCACTGCAGTGGCTGGGGTTCGATCCCTGGCCCAGAAGTATGCCACGGGTGAGACCAAAAAAAAAAAAAAAAAAAAAAAAGATATCAGCTCTTTGTTCCTATCCCAAAATCCAGTTTTCTCTTGGGGATCCACCTACCTTTGTTTGAGTGGAGAACTCCACCCCGCATCTTCAAGACTGGGCACGTGATCAGCCAGTCAAAACACACACACATGGGGAGTTCCCATCGTGGCGCAGCAGAAACAATCTGACTAGGAACAATGAGGTTGTGGGTTCGAGCCCTGGCCTCACTTAATGGGTTAAGGATCTGGGGTTGCCCTGAGCTGTGATGTAGGTCGCAGACGCGGCTCAGATCTGGTGTTGCTGTGGCTGTGGTGTAGGCCGGCGGCTGTAGCTCCAATTAGACCCCTAGCCTGGGAACCTCCATATGCTGTGGGTGCGGCCCTAAAAATACAAAAGACAAACACACACACACACACACACACACACACATACACACACGTGCAAATACACATACATAAAATCAACTCTACCCCAATAAATTTTTTTTTTGTCTTTTTAGGGCCACACCCGTGCGCGGCATTAAATTTTTTTAATAAAAGAAAAGTATGTATTACAGCAGAAATTGACAGGACGTTGTAAATCAAGTATAATAGAAAAAAATAAAAATCTTAAAAAAAAAACAACCCAGACGTGCACAGTGATTAGTCCAGGGCAGGTATATGACTGGAACCAGGACATGACAGTCAGTCCTGGGACAATAAGTTGGAGCTATTGAGAAGAAAATGCAGTCTTCCTACAGTATTGCTTGGTTGGTGGAATGTGAGCCTAGTACTACTAATGAGGACCCCCTTTTCCACCCCACAGAAGAGAGGAGACCATCACAGAGAAAAAAAAAGAGGCACAGTATGGTAAGAGAGACTCCCAGACCCATCCTTTTAGCACCTAGGTCCAACTATGCCTAAAGCTGTGGCCTTATACTTTTCTATCACAAAAGCCAATACATTCTCTTTTCTTACTCCTTCAAGCAAGGAGTTGAGTTTCTATACCTTGGAACCCAGAGTCCTGAGCAGTACAAGGGACTTTATGCTCTGTCCGTGGCTACTGCCTTCTTGCCTGGACATCCTACCCCGAATCCCTCGTCTCTTTTTCTGGCCGCCCCGCGGCATATGGAGTTCTCGGGCCAGGGATCAGATCCGAGCTGCAGTCGCAATGTAAGCTGCAGCTGCTGCAACCCTGGATCCTTAACCCACTGTGGCGGGGATCGAACCTGGGACCCAGTGCTCCCAAGACACCCCAGATCCCATTGCGCCACAGCAGGAACTCCGGTCCCTCATCGCCTCTTACCTGAAAAGCCCCATTCTTGTCTGGGTTCTCACACTGAGAATGGTCTCTCCAAGGTCCCCATTGGCCATCACTGCCACAATGGCGGAGGACAAACCCTGTAGCCACTGTGGGGAAACAAAGGAGGGGATCAGAAACACAGAGAAAGAGGAGGCAAAGGTGGAGACAGAAAGACAACCTGTGAAGCAAAGGTAGAGAGAGACAGCCAAAGTGATGATGATGATGATGATAAAAGCTTATATAGCATTTTACACGTATTAATTAATATTCATAACAAGCCTATGAACTTGGTAGTCATAAACGTCATTTGACAAATGAGGAAACTGAAGCATAAAGAAATTAAATAAACTACCCTAGGTCATGCAGCTAGTTAGGCAAGGAAGAGACAGGCTCATGAAAAGAAGGAAAAAGAAGGGTCGGGTGGTTCTCAGAGATACAGAGCCAGAGAAGGGGCATTATGTGGTGATCCAGCCACGGGTGTGGACAGACAGAAGGAGAAACCCAGCCAGACAAAGAGGAGCAGGAGAGCTGCGGGGGAGTGGTGTCTGAGGCCAGGGTTAGGAGAGAGCTGTCTGTGTATAGGGGAGGGTCCGGGGTCTAGGCGGCAGCTCACCGTGGCGGTGCCAGGGCAGGTACCAAGGGCAGAACGCGCGTGCAGTGGCGTTGGGTGCAGTGTAGTCCCAGCAGACGTACATATCGAAGGACCCGTTACAGGCGAGACCTGGGGCAGGCGTGGAGCCCAGAGATCCGGTGGGTTGTACCTTGTGCCCATTGCTTCTCCTCCTTCCACCCACAAGCCCTGACCTAGCGGTGCCCACCTGGAGTGGTATGATCTCTGCTCAATCAAAGCTCCTCCCACCAGATCCCAAGACTCCGCCCATCTCCCAAGCCCTGCTCTGGGCCCTTCCCACCAAGCAAGTTCCCATGCTTTCCACGCTGCGAGGCCCAACCTAGACTCCACCCCAAGCCCCGCCCCTTCGCCGTCCCACTTTGGATCCCACCCACCTAGTGTTAGCCCCGCCCAAGACCCTTCCGCTTTCAAGCTTCTTCTCAGGCCTCTCCCACGGAGCTCTCATCTACCCTAGACTTGTCTTTTGCGCCCGGCAGGCACGTTAGTCCTAGGTTGTCCTCAAGCCCACCCCTCACAGCCCCAGCCCTTCCCACGCCCCTAGTCCTCCACCCCTGTCACACCTGGTGGGGAATCTGAGGCCTCCAGTGTCTCCTGGCACTCCCTGCGGTACCGTTCCCAACGCTGGTACAGCTCTCCCGCCGTCTGCCCCTCCGACCCTGCCTACAAAAAGAGAGAGGAGAGGACCACCCCCGGCCCGCCCCGACCCCTGCTCCCGGGCAGCTTGTTTGCTGAGGGCCAGAAACACCCTAGAGGGACTTGGAGGAGCTGTCCTGTTTTCCTCGGGAGTCTTGGGCAGCACAGAAACCTCTCCTAAGTCTTGAATAGTGCCTAGAAACCGCCAGGGGAGTTGCTGTGGGGTTCCGTGGGGGACTTCCGAGTGGGGCAATATTTAAAGCCGTCCCCAGACATCCCTCTGGGCCTTGAACTCCTGGGCTCCTCTGGTTCTCACCTCCGCCCTCCGGAGCAGCGGCCCCCACAGTGAGAGCAGCAGAAGCAGCCGCACGGGTGGACAGTTCCGCATCGTGAGGGTGGCGGGGCATGGGGGACGAAGAGTCCGGTCACGCAGGGGCAGCCGGGTCTAGGGGGTCCGAGGACAAGGTCAGGAGCCTCGGCCCTCGGCCCCAGCCCCAGCGCCATCCCACTTAGGGATTCACGTTATCTCGGATTCATTCGGAGGCAGCACCCCCCCACCATGAGTACGATTTGGGGGCGGGGGGAGGAGGTAGTTGTGAGGAGTGGGTGGAGACTGAGATCCAAACGTGTGATTCCCGGCCCGCCCCCGGCTGTTACCAGGGCAGCGAAGGTGGAAGGGGGGTGTTTGCTGAGGGTGCGGTTGCCTTAGAGCTGCGCGGGGCGGAAGCGCCAGTGTCACCCGGGGTCTGGACCTGGAGACTCCGGGGAACCTGGGGACTGCCTTGGAGAGGAAGGAACAGAGCTTGAAATGACTCTTGGAGTTCTCACTCTCCCGTCCAAAGGATGTTCAAATCGCAGACAGGAACCAAACCTTATCAAACTTTCCCCACGGTGGGATAAAACCCAGAGTCCACGAGGCAACCCTCTCCTTTGGGACTAGAGAGGCGTCAGATCCTGGGCTTAGGTCTGCAGGACCCCAGATGCCTGGAAATCGGTCTGACACCGAACACCCTACCCAGATACCATGCAGGGAAATGGGGAAGCAGGGGGCTTCTCAGATGGAGCCCCAGAAAGAGTGAGAAATGCGTGAGACAGAAATACAGAGACTGAGAGAGACAGAGACAGACAAAATGAGACACACAGCAAGACAGAGACCAAAGAGCAGAGAAAGACAGAGACAAAAAACGTGGGCTAGGAGATACAGAGGAGATAGAGACACGGAGAGAGACACAGAATAGGGGAAAGTGACAGAGATACAGAGCCGTCTAGAGGCTAAGTGGGGACTGGGAGACACGGAGACAGAGATACCAAGAGACAGACTGAGGACAGAGACTGTGGACTGAGAGAGAGAGAGAGAGACAAAGGCACAGGCTAAGAAACAGAGAGAGAGCGACTCAAACTTGAGGGGGACCTGGGGCGGGGGAAACGGGCTGGAATGAGGGGAGCCCTCACCTGTCCCCAGCCTTCCTCTGGATCACTTGCTTCTGACGCTGCTGCCTCTGCTGCTGCCTGCACTTCCTCGCCTAGGCTCTGGAGGAGGTGACAGCCTGGGGTGGTGGGAGGGGGCGGGGCCAGGGCGGGCCAGGGAGCCGGAGGGGGAGATCTGGGCAGAACCCCAGGACTGGGTGCTAGTCGCCTGTGAGTCTCACAGCCACTGAGGGTCACACAGGAGGGCGGTCGCAGAGTCCTCGTCCTGACCACTTCACGCAGTGTCACTCAGCACAGGTTTGGGCGTAGAGCAGAGGTTCAAAGAATGGTTGTTGATGAAATAAAGGCACACAGTTACATGGTTCCTCACAGTCCTTTAACGATGCGATCTGAAGATCACACACACTGTTACACAACTACACACCCGTTAACACGATCATGCCTTCGTCACACACCCTGCACATAATCACCTACGGAGTCCACAGTCACAGCCCAACAACACACATTCCCCAGCTGTCACTAAGACACACACTCTCACGAGTTCCCAATGTCACATTGCCACACCTGTCACCCCCAGTCCCACCCAGTGCTAAGCTACTCAGACATACAACCCTCCATCACAGCCTGCACTCGTGAGTCACATGCAATCACACACAGACACACAGGGTCACACACCAGCATCCCACAATCACACACAAACCCACAGCCTCGCACCATCCCCTTGTCCCAGTCACCACTGAATCCTACACCTCCTCACAAACTGCATTTCCAGTCTCTTGCTTCACCCTAAAATATGGAGACTATCTGGCTTAGAAACCGAGTCGGCTCTCAGGACGCTCTTCCCCCGTTAATGCAAACCACCGACTCCTGCTCATTAATCACACTAGCAACGCTCATGAGCACACGCACCCCTGGGAGCTGTAAGATAAATGGGACAGAGGCAAGTCTGCGTATTTTGCAGAGGAGAAACTGAGGCCCCGAGGCCCCGGGAGGGCAGGGCATAAGGGGTGGCGTGAGATCCAGCACCAGAGGATGGAAGGAGACCAGCCTGAGGTGGGGGGAGGTGACAGGGGAGGGGTCCTGGCTTCCTAACCTCCAGCTGGCCTCCCTGCTCTCTGCCCTACATTCCTGGTGCCCTCTGGGTCCTGGGAAAGGCTCCGTTCATGGAGTGGAGAGGAGAGGGGCCTGAGATTGCCAGGCACCTCGGGAAGAGGCTGGGGCTGGGAGGGAGTCTCTCCTTGGCTCCAAGAGGGTCTGGGGGTCACTTGTTAGAGATGGGAAGATGAGGGAGGCGGAAAGGGGGAGGAGAGAGATGGGGCGGGAGGGGGAAGCGGGGGCGAGAAGCTGAGGTGGTGAGAGAGACAGGAAAAGAAACCAGGGATGCAGAAAGACCAGAGACAGGAAGAGGCAGAGAGGAGGGCAACTGAGAAAAACAGAGAAAGAGAAAGAAACTGCAAGGGGAGTTCCCGCTGTAGCTCAGTGGGTTAAGAACTTGACTAGTATCCGTGAGGATCCGGGTTTGATTCTTGGCCTTGCTCAGTAGTCTAAGGATCCGGCGTTGCCGTGAGCTGTGGTACAGGTTGCAGAGGCAGCTTGTATCCTGTTGCTGTGGCTCTGGTGTAGGCTGGCGGCTGCAGCTCCAATTCAACTCCTAGCCTGGGAACTTCCATATGCCACGGGTGTGGCCCTAAAAAGAGAAAAAAAAAATTGAAAGAGACAGAAAAGTAGAGAGAAATACAGAGAGATAGAGGGGGAGTAGATACAAACTGAGGGATGATGTTGAGGGATGGAGATGGGGAGGGACGGACGGAGAGAGAGCCTGAAAGGCGGGGCCCTGAGAAGAGATAACCAAGGCAGGAGCCTGAAGCTGAGCAGCCGCTGGGGCTCAGAGACCCCCGCCCCCTGTGCCCTCATCATTGCCTCAGGAGAACACGGGGCAGAACAGAGAACCAGCGGCGGGCGTGGAGGACAGGAGGGGGCCACCAGGGTCTCTGACCGGCCCCCTGCCCATCTAAGCCCCCCGAGGGGTTTTATAGTTCCCCTGGGGTCTGGGGAGGGGGCAGCAGGGCCACAGAAGTAGCCACCCACAGTGCCCATGCTCAGGGCTTCTGGAAAGGGCAGGCGGAGAAGCAGCTGTGCCCTCTCCCCTTGCCCTTCTGGCCTCCCTGTCATCCAGCTCTCCTCTCTTCCCTCCAGGTTTCCTTCTGGCCCCACCTCATTTCTCTCCATTGCTCCCGCTTGCTCCACCCTCCGTCTCTTCTTGCCTGATGTGAAGTTTCTCCTTCCCCGTCCTTCTTTTCCTGTCTCGTCTCAGGGCTTCTGGCTGTCTGTTTCCCTCTCCATGTCCCCAGGGCCCCAGATCTCCAGGCTGCTGTTCCCCCCCACCCCAGGATGCAGCGATGGGAAGGAAGTGGGGGCCCTGCGCCTCCCCCATGGGGCTGCCCGGCCAAGAGGAGCCTGCAGGGAGCGCGCGGGGGCCTGGAGTGCGGGCAGATGGTGCAGGAGAAATGAGGCAGAGAGAGATGGGGAGAGGAGGGGCCCAGAGGGACTGAGGCCAGAAAGGCGAGGCCGAGATGGCCCCCAGAGATTCCGGACTGTGGAGATGAGGCCTGAAAGACAGACAGACAGACACATACACACAGAGAAAGGCGGAGATCCAGAGAGTGTCAGACATGGCAATACAGAGACAGAGAGAGAGAAAGTAGGAGATGAGACTGGGAGCCTGTGACATGGAGACGCAGGACCCAGTGAGTCACAGGGAGACAGCACTCCAGAGAGAGACAAGGGCACACACACACACACACACACACACACACACACAGGATCCAGAGAAAGGCAGGAACCCAGAGACAGATCCAGAGACAGGGGCTTAGAGAGACCTACACACACCAAATGGGGTCCCAGAGAGAGAGAGACAAAGAGCGACGTGAGACTCAGAGAAAGACAGAGACATGGAGAAACATAGAGATCGGGACCCAAAGCCGGCGAAGTGAGAGGACAGAGAGAGAGACAAGACCACAGAGACCCATAGACAGGTATCCAGAGAGAGAAGCGGAGACAGAGATGAAGAGATGGTGCAGAGACAGAGAGAGACGTGGAAGGCAGACAGATGGGAGTGGGGGTAAACTCTCTGAGAGGCACAGTCAGCCAAAGTGAGGCCTGGCTCCCCACGCTCTCTTCCTGGGGTGGGGGGTGCTCCCCCGACCCCGTCTCTCCATCCCTCCCCCCCAGCACATCTCCATAGCAACCTTCCCAGATCCTGAGGGCAAATATTGTCCTGGACAGAAGCAGCAGCGGGGCCGTGTTGACATAATCTCTTGCTGGTGGGGTGAGGGCTCCAGGGGACCAGGAGGCCAGGATGGGGGACAGGAGAACAGAGGGGGTCTCAGCTGGAGCCCCACAAACAGCTCCAAACTCCCCCCACCTCCAAATCTAACTGCAAAGATCCCCGCCCTGGGAGGAGCCGCTTGGAGGTTCAAACCTGGAGCCCCCTTGCTGCCCCCTAGTGGTGGTGGGCGAGCCCTGAAGCGCCTTTAGCAGCATCAAGGAAGGCAGGCCGGCCTAGGCATTTCCCTTCTGTGTTTGTTTTGTTTTTTCTTTTTAGGGCTGCACCTGCGGCGTATGGAAGTGCCCAGGTTAGGGGTCGATCGACCTACCTACCCCTCAGCTCATGGCAACGCCGGATGCTTGACTCGCTGAGCAAGGCCAGGGATCCTACCTGCATCCTCAAGGATACTAGTTGGATTCGTTTCCCCTGAGTCACGACAGGAGCCCCTGCTCCTGGTTTTTTAGAATCTGGCTTCTCTTCTCTCTCCCCCCAAACCCCTGCTCTGGTCCAGGACCCTTCTCTCCCCATTCTGCTGCCCAAATTGTGCCCCCTCTCCCTTCTGTCCACTCTTCAACCCCTCCAGGGCAGCCAGGCAGTGAGAGTGGTCCTGCTAAAGCACAAACCCACCCCTGCCCCTCCCCTGCTGGGAACCTGCCATGGCTCCCAGTGCCCTCAAGAGAAAGCTCAGCCTCCTCTCCACGGCCTTCCAGGCCTTTGCTGAGCTCTCCAGCCTTCTCTCCATCACTTCCCAACCCTTCAAACTTTCCAGGCCCCTAACCTTGGTTCCAGCACTTTCCTCAGTCTCAAATACCTCCACCCAGTTTTCAAGATAGGCTTTTCCAATCTTATCTCCAAGTCGACTCGAAAAAATAATGATTCTGTGATCTATGCCACAGTTCATGGCAACGCCGGATCCTTAACCCACTGAGCAAGGCCAGGGATTGAACCCATATCATCATGGACGCTATGTTGATTTCTTCACTCCCTGAGCCACAACAGGATCTCCACATGAATCTTTTAAAGTTAGAGTTTTCTGGAGTTCCCGTTGTGGCTCAGCGTTTAGCAAACCCGACTAGCATCCATGAGGACACGGGTTCAATCCCTGGCCTCGCTTAGTGGGTTCAGGATCTGGCATTTCCGTGAGCTGAGGTGTAGGTTGCAGACGCTGCTCAGATCCCGCGTTGCAGTGGCTGTGGCGTAGGTTAGCAGCTACAACTCCAATTAGACCCCTAGCTTGTCAGGGGTCTAAAAAGACAAAAAGACCAAAAAAACAAAAATTAGAGTTTTCTCTGGATAAATGCCCAGGAGTAGGATTGCTGGATCATCTGGTAACTTTATTTTTAGTTTTTAAGGAAACTCCATACTGTTCTCCATAGTGGCTGCACCAATTTACATTCCCATCAACAGTTACCACTAATTAATAATACTAATAGGTACCATATATTGGGCACTTTATGTGTATTTCTCTCACTTGATTCTTGTAACACACCTGTGGCAGAGGCATTTTCATCTCCATTTTCCAGATGGAGAAACTGAGACACAGAAAGGGGCAGTAGGAGTTCCCTTTGTGGCTCAGCAGTTAACAAACCCAGCTAGGATCCATGAGGATGTGGGTTCCATCCCTGGCCTTGCCCGGTGGGTTAAGGGTCCGGCGTTGCCCTGAACTGTAGTGTAGGTTGCAGACACAGCTCAGATCTGGTGTTGCCATGGCTGTGATGTAGGCTGGCAGCTGTAGCTCTAGCCTGGGAACCTCCATATGCTGCAGGTGCAGCCCAGAAAGAAAGAAAGAAAGAAAGGAAGGAAGGAAGGAAGGAAGGAACTTGCTCAAGGTGACAGAGTTCTTAAGTGATATGTCAAAGACTAGGTTTCCAAACCAGATACATAAAGAAAGACAGAGACAGAGAGGAGAGAGAAAAGCAGGTGGAGACCTAGGAGAGAAGGAAACTGAGAGGCAGAGAGAAAAGACAAAGCCTGACAGTGAGCCCTGCCCCCTCCCCACTCCCGGGCCTTTAACACGAAAACACTCATAGTAAAACTAGCTCCAGGGAGTTCCCTTCCTGGCTCAGCAGTTAACGAACCCGACTAGCATCCATGAGGACGCAGGTTCGATCCCTGGCCTCGCTCAGTGGGTTAAGGATCCAGTGGCGTTGCCATGAGCTGTGGTGTAGGTCGCAGACGCGGCTTGGATCCCGTGTTGCTGTGGCTGTGGTGTAGGCCGGCGGCTTCAGCTCCGATTCAACCCCTAGCCTGGGAACCTCCATATGCCACGAGTGCGGCCCTAAAAAGACAAAACAAAAACAAGAACAAACCAGAAAAAAACTAGCTCTATTAGCTCTACCGGAAAGCCACTGTGCTGAGTGGCCCTTGACAGGCATGAGCTCACTGAACCTGCCCTTCTCCCCTAGGAAGTGGGTGGCCGGGTGACTCACTTGGCAGAGAAGGAAAAGCCAAGCTCTTGGGCCAAGGTCACTGTGTGCTACACATAGATCCCCACAACCGGAGAGCCCACAACTCATCTTTGAGTGTCGTCTCCACCCCCCACCAACAACCCACCGCCTCACCTCCTCCGCCTGAGGTTCCTTCATCCACACGCTGGCCGCCCTCAGCCCGCAGGATCTGAACTCCCCTGGGTTCCCACAGCCCTTGGGGGACACTGGGGACAGCGTTAGCGCATTGCAGCCTGCTGCACGTGTTCTGAACATCAAAGTCTGACCTCCCTCCTCCTAGAATCTGAGCTCTGGGGGATGGAAGGCGAGAGAAACGGGAGCTTGGAAGGCAGCAAATCTGGATTCCTGCTTTGTTTCTTTTTTTCTTTTCATTTTTATTTTTTATCCTGTTTTCTCTTGTTTCAAATTAAAGTATGGTTGGTCCTGCTGGATAGCACAAGGAACTATATCCAGTCACTCGTGATGGAACATGATGGAGGATAATGTGAGAAGAGTGTGTATATATACGTATAGCTGGGTCGCTTTGCTGTACAGCAGAAATTGACAGAATGTAAATCAACTATAATAAAAGTTTTTTAGAAAGTATAGTTGATTTATAATGTTCTGTCAATTTCTGCTATACAGCAAAGTGAACCAGTCATACACATATATATATATTCTTTTTCTCATATTGTCTTCTATCATGTTCTATCACCAGTGATTGCATATAATTCCCTGTGCTGTACGGTAGGACCTCACTGCTTACCCTTTCTAAATGTAATAGTTTAGGGAGTTCCCGTCTTGGCTCAGTGGTTAACGAACCTGACTAGTATCCATGAGGACACAGGTTTGATCCCTGGCCTTGTTCAGCGAGTCAAGGATCCGGCGTTATGGAATTTCCCAGGGTAGGGATCTCATTGGAGTTGTAGCTGCCCTGGCCTACACCATGGCCCCAGTGACGCGGGATCCAAGCCTCGTCTGCAATCTACACCATAGCTCATGGCAACACTAGAGGCGACCAAGGCCTGAGATTGAACCGTGTCCTCATGGATCCTATTTGGGTTACCACTGAGCCACAACGGGAACTCCTTTTCTTTCTCTTTCTGACTTACTTCACTTGGTATGAGAATCTCTAGTTGTATCCATGTTGCTGCAAATGGCGTTATTTTATTCTTTTTATGGCTGAGTAGTATTGTGTATATGTACCACATCTTCTTAATCCCTTCCTCTGTTGATGGACATTTAGTAGCCATGTCTTGGCTACTGTGAATAGTGCTGCAATGAACACAGGGGTGCGTGTATCTTTTTTTTTTTTAGGGCCGTGCCCATGGCATATAGAGGTTCCCAGGCTAGGGGTCGAATTGGAGCTACAGCTGCTGGCCTTCACCACAGCCACAGCCATGCCAGATCCAAGCCGCGTCTGCGACCTACACCACAGCTCATGGCAACGCCGGATCCTTAAACCACTGAGCAAGGCCAGGGATAGAACTTGAAACGTCATGGTTCCTAGTTGGATTCGTTTCTGCTGCTCCACGATGGGCTCTCCTGCATGTATCTTTTTGTTTTTTTTTGTTGTTGTTGTTTTCTTTTTGTCTTTTTGGGGCCACAGCAGTGGCGAATCGAGGTTCCCAGGCTAGGGGTCGAATCGGAGCTACAGCTGCCAGCCTACACCACAGCCACAGCCACAGCCACAGCAACGCCAGATCCAAGCTGCGTCTGAGACCTACACCACAGCTCACGGCAACACCGGATCCTTAACCCACTGAGTGAGGCCAGGGATCGAACCCTCAACCTCGTGGTTCCTAGTCAGATTCTTTAACCTCTGCACCACGACGGGAACTCCATCATGTATCTTTTTGAATGAAAGTTTCGTCCATATATATATACCCAGGAGTGGGACTGCTGGATTATATGGTAGTTCTATATTTAGTTTTCTGAGAAAACTCCCTTGCTTTGTTTCTGTCAGTAACAAAATTAGCTGTGATTGGAGCATGATAGTGGCCCACATCTAATTTAGTCATTGCTTGGAACCCATTATTGATCTTACATAGTCGGTGTCCCCTGGGAAATGAATAGGGGTTGCTATCCTTTATGTGTGCCTACTGTGTGCCAGGCGCTGTTCTCATGTCTGATTTACATCTGTGGCCTCTGTGGAGCTCACGGAGGATACAGTGACAAAAGGCCAGCATCTTCCCACAGCCTTGGAGGCCCTGTTGCCTCCCTGATGTCACCTATCCCCTGCTCTCCTCTTCCTCCACAGCTCCATCCTCACCGTTCTTCTCGTTGTCCCAGGAATATGCCAAACTCACAGCTACCTCTGGACATTTGCACTTACTGTTCTCTCTGCCTGAAAAGCTACCTCCCACGCCACCTCCATGTGTGATTCCTTCATTCTTGTTACTCACATCTCAGCTCGAATGTCACGTCCTCAGTGACCCCAGTCTCCCTAAACTGTTTCACCCTCCCATCCTTCACCATATCACTCGTCTTATCTCTGTAATGCCAGGAGCTGAAATCAGTCTTACCGGCTCTGTGCCTATTTCTTCATCTATAAAATGGTGATGAAAAATAGATCTTATGGTGAAGATAACTGAGCACTTGGCATACAGTAGGTGCTCAATAAGTGTTAGCTGGTATTATCTGTTTTGTCTACTTTGATTTATCATCTGCATCAACTGCAAGATCCATGAGGGAAAACTCTGGGGCTGACTTGCTATTGAAACTCCAGAACCTAGAACAGGGTTTGGCACATAGTAGGCACTGAGTAAACTTTTTTTTTGGTCTTTTTTAGGGCCGCACCTGAGGCATGTGGAAATTCCCAGGCTAGTGGTCAAATGGGAGCTATGTCCACAGGCCTATGCCACAGCCACAGTAAAGTCAAGTATGAGTCACATCTGTGACCTACACCATAGCTTGTGGCACTGCCCCCACTGAGCGAGGCCAGGGATTGAACCTGCATATTTATGGATACTAGTCTGGTTCTTAACCTGCTGAGCCGCAGTGGGAACTCTCAGTAAACATTGTTAAACATATGACCCCACGCTTTCCAGATATGGAAACAGGGTCACAACCAGAAAGCGGTGGAGTCAGGATTCAAACCCAGGTCAATCTGGCTTCAAAGCCCTGGGCTTCCAAAGTCTGCCTGTGTCAAAGGCAAGTCTTTTCCGCTTTGGGCTCATTTCCCTTGCCTATAAAGCATGGTCTGAATCATATCCAGGGGCTGACCTTCAATGGAGACTTGGGGAAGGTGGTCCAGTGTTCTTTAAATCCATTGTCATGTTTTCTACCCTCCCCTCTTCCCGCAGCTTCAGAGACAGCTCCAACTGACACCGCCAGCCCTCCAGCAATCACAGCTGCGCCTGTGTCAAAACCTGGACTGGATAATAAGGTTGTGGAAGATGAGGGCTGTAAGGGTGGAGCTAAGGGTCTGGGGCTGCGGATAAAAAAGGGGAAGGAAAGGTTAAGGAGGGACTAACAGACTTGGGGGAGGGATCTAAACTCCAGGGGCGGAGCCAATTCTATCCCGAGGCCGGGTCAAAGCTGCTGGACTAAAAGTACCTTCGCCCAGAGATGCTTAGGGGGCGGTGCCAAAGGCTCTGGGGGAGGGAATAGAACTTTAGCTCCCCGCGGGATTCTGGGGGTGGAGCTTAGAACCCCGAGGGCGGGTGTAGATGGAATAAACAAGAGCTCTAAGAAATAGGATTGAATAAGGGTTCCAAGGCGGAGCTAGTGGAGTCTAGGTGGATTTGAGGCTCTAGGGTCGGGCTCTAGTCTTGCAAGGGGGATTTTTCGAAAATCTAGAAAAAGAGGAGGGAGGTTTGGGCAAATATGGAAGTATCTTCTTCCACCTTAGCTTCCTCTAAGAGCCGGGGGCTACGCTTCAGGCTGAAAAGCAGAGAAGGCCCTGCCCCTTCCAATCCTTCTGCATCCCTATTGGCTGAAGGGCCTGCGCGACAGGTTCTCATTGGTCCTGAACAGGCGAGGAAGGGGTCTAGAGAGAATACGCGCCTGTTATGGGCGGGACCAGACAGTACCGAGAGAGATCTCAGCTCAGCCAATCCCAGCCCGAGGATTGTGTTGGGGGGCCTGGCAGGAGGCGTCCCGACCCCCCCTTTCTGAGCATCCTGGGGGATGACCCCGGTGCCAGGCCCGGCGCCGGCCGCCTGATGCCGCCGGGCGGGCAAAGCCCGGGATGCTGGAACGAAGGGCGTTGCTATGGCAACGGGAGGCAGGGCCTGGGGGGGGAGACCGGGCCCGAGCTGGGGCCGGGGGGGCCGGCAGTGGCTGTGGCGGGGCGATGGCGGAGCGCGGCCCGGCCTTCTGCGGCCTTTACGACACATCCTCGCTGCTTCAATACTGCAACGGTGAGACCCCTCCTCAGTTCCGACCCTAGCCCCGCCCAGGGCTCGACCTATCGCCTCTTGCCCCAACCTCCTTCCAAGTCCCCATCCTTGCCGATTGCTGAAGATTCCCCTTTCTCCCAGCAGGACCCTGACCCTAGAGCAAAGTCCCTGATCCCCAAAGCCCTGATCCCTGTCCTCCACCCTCTTTGGCCCTCCCCTTTTTCGGAGGTGGCTGAACCGGGAGAAGGGGGCAGAACCTTCAGGAGACTGGGGTTGAAGAAGGAAAGGCCTGGAGATCTGGAACTCTGCCCTCCTTATCTCCTCTCATTCCTCTGGGACCCTCCCCCTTCTCCCTGGCTATGGGACACATTAGGGGGAGAGTGGCATTTGGTGTTGGCTTGTGGGCTGGGTGTGGGACCAGGAAGGATGACCAGAGGACTTTGCCTCTGCTATAGCCCCCAAATCCTCAGGCCCCACCCATCCCACCCATCAGGACTCACCACTTCTCCCTAACAAATGGGTGTGATGCAAGAAGGGCCAGCTGTGTGCATCAGGCCCAGATGAGGGGACCTGGAGGCAGAGGGGAGGAGGAGTGGGAGGTGGAGGCAGGATTCTGGGCAAGAGGGCTGGGAATGGTCAGGACGGAGCAGAGGACTTGAGTCAAGGTGGGGGGGGGGTGGGCAGGCCAAGGCCTCAGAGTGCATCTGGCTCTGTGAATGGGGGCTGAAGGGCTGATGTGAAAGCTTCTCTATTTCACTCAGGGGGTCCCTGAGAAGGGGCTGTCTTCCATTTGCAGGCTTACTCCCCTGGGCACACACCCCAGTGTTAGGGACCACTGGAGTTAACAGAAGACCAGAATGCTCATTTTGTCTTCCCCTGCCCTCTCAGGGGCAGGATAACAGGTGCCTAAGCCTGGGTCAAGTACTTGTTCTATTGCTGAAAGGCTGTGTGTTCATGCACCAGTAACTTCATCTCTCTGGGCCTCACTTGCGTTCTCCTCTCCTCCTAAAATGGGTAAAACACTGCAGCTACTAGAGTCACTGGGAGTACTGGGTACCATAATAGCAGTTAATTATATTCCGGATTTGCTGAGTGCATAGTAGAACCAAGTAAGGTGTTAAGTGTTTTGCAAGGAGTGCCTGCCACATGTAAGCTCCCTATAACAGATCTCACTTTGGGGTAGTATTAATAGTAGGTAAGAGGGGTCTTGGTACTTGGAGGTGATTGGACCCTCCCGCACCTCACCTCACGGCTCTGTGACCTTTGGGGAGCCTCTGCGCACTCCCTCAACCTCCGTCTTCAGTTTCCTTTCTTGCAACAGTACCCTGAGATTACTCCTCTTATGAGTTCCAAGTCCTGACGGCTCTCTCCCTCAAATCTCCAGAGGCCCCCACCCTCTAATGCAGGTCCAGGCACCGGACCAGAGAGGCATTGGGCGGGGGGCAGGGCAGGCAAGGCCGGGCAGACGATTGGGCGGTGGGGTGAGGGGGAGGGACAGACGGCTGCACTGCGGAGCCCAGCGGCCGGGCGGGGCGGCCTATGGACTCGGGATGGCAGGTGCCACCTCCATGTCCCGTTCCCGTTAATGCTACCACTTTTACGTCCCACCAGCTCGGAGCCAGAGCTTCCTCAGTTGCTGCCAGCAATGAGTCTGGGTATGAGTGGTCCGGGAGGGAGGATGGAGGTGGGGACCACCCTGGTCTTCTGCTCCTCCCACTTAGGGAAAATGGGCGGGGGGAGGCGGGGGGGGGGGGATGGAGGAGGAGTTACTAGGCTACACCCAAGGCCCGGAATCAGGGGCGTGGGGTACAGAAGCTAAATAAATTAGGGAAAATAAATAAGAGAAACAGGGGAGAAGCTCTGGTTGTGGGAGCGAGTTTGAGTGTCAGATCTCCGCGGGTATCTTCCTTGGGTTTCGGGTGTTCGATGGGCTGCCTGCAACTCCCAAATCTGCCGCCAGGGGCCGCTGAAACTCTGTCCTTGCAGCAGGATCTGGGGTCGAACACTGTAAACATTTTTATTATTATTTGTATTTTGGGGCCGCACTAGCAGCGTATGGAAGTTCCCAGGCTAGGTAGGAGTGGAATGCAGGCCTACCCCACAGCCACAGCAACGCTGGATGGGAGCCGCGTCTTTAATCTACACCACAGTTTATGGCAACGCCAGATCCTTGACCCACTGAGTGAGGCCAGGGATCGAACCCACGAACTCATGCATACTAGTTGTGTTCCTTACCTCTGAGTCACAACGGGAATTCTTGGGGATCGAACACTTTAGTGAGGAGCGCATAGGAAGGGGAGGGACCAGGTTTGACCTTTTTGGCTTGGAAAGTTTTTGATACAGAGAGGGAACTTATCAAAAATATTGCTATCCGTCAAAGAATATTGGGGACTAATTCGAGAATGTTGGTCACCAGGAAATGTCATCAGGAAAAAAAGTTTTTGTCATCCTTAAAATGTTGCCGTCACTCATATGTATTCACCATCTTAGTCATAAAATCTTAAAACCAGAGAACGAGAGGCTCTCGATTCGCAGACTCTTAGAAGGTTAGAGAGGAAGGGACTTCCCTAAGGTCACGCCTCCAGGGCGCTGCGGCAGAGAGAGGTGTTTGGGGACAAGGGCTGAGAGCAGTGGGGATTTCCTTCCCGCCTCAGAGCCCTCCTTTTTGGCTCACATCCAAGCGTCCCAGCCCAAGGTTGCGGGAGAGGAAGGGGGCGTGGCTGGCCCAAGTTAGACCCGGGAAGCCAAGAGGGACACCTCATCTCGGGCTTTAGAGCTCCTGGGTGGCCCCCGCAGTAAGCGTTCCCCTGCCTTCCAGATGACAATTTGTCGGGCACAAGCGGGATGGAGGTGGACGACCGCGTGTCGGCGCTGGAGCAGCGGCTCCAGCTACAGGAAGATGAGCTGGCGGTCTTAAAGGCGGCGCTGGCTGACGCGCTGCGCCGCCTGCGGGCATGCGAAGAGCAAGGTGCTGCGCTGCGTGCGCGGAGCACCCCCAAGGGCCGCGCGCCCCCGCGCCTAGGCACCACAGCCTCGGGTATCTTCACTAGACTGGAGGGGCGAGATGGGGAGGGGTTAGGGCCTGGACCTCACACTCAGCCCTTCTTTTCTCTAACTCCGTCTCCCCAGTGTGTCAGCTCTTGAAAGGCCTTCCCACCAGGACGCCCCTCAATGGCGCGGGACCCCCACGGCGCGTGGGCGGCTATGCCACTTCCCCATCCTCCCCCAAAAAGGAGGCGACCTCCGGGCGCAGGTAAGTTACGGGAGCTGGGTTCCCCAGCCTCCTCCGAGACCTTGGAGGCTGTTTGTGTGGAGAACGATGGACTCTTGCGCCTGAACACCTGCAGTGGAAGGTCCCAGGAAGTCCTGGTCGGCCTCTGGCACACCCTTGCTTAGCCTCGCAGGCTCTGCCCCTAACTGTGTGCTCTCTATTCTCAGTGCCCGCCGCTACTTGTCACCAGAGCGCCTCGCCTCGGTGCGCCGCGAGGACCCCCGCAGCCGCACCACATCCTCTAGCAGCAACTGTAGCGCCAAAAAGGAAGGGTAAGTGTCCGAGGCGGGGTCGTGCCGCAGAGGGTGGGGTCAGGACCTCAGTTAGGCTGGGAAAGGGATGGGGGATTTAGGGCGATTCCCCAGGCCACGAGGTGGTAACCTAAAGCGAGGTCGTTCAGTTCAAAATGCGGAAACAACGCTGGAGGCTCGGAGGAACCAATCTTGCGATGGCCTGGTCAAAGTGGAAGGCATGGAGAGGCGGAGTCATCATTGAGGGGCGTGGCGAAATCATTAAGGGGCTGGACTGGAACACACGAGGCGTGGACGGTCAGGGTCTCTTGGGTGGGCCGGAGTAGAAGTTAGGGAGGAGCTAGGTTTGTGGGCTTGGCTATTAAGGTACCAGGAGAGTCCTCATGGAATCTCAGGGATGCAGCCTGAGATGTAACCCTTAGAGGAATTTCTGCAGAGGGAGGGGCGTGATTGGGATTTGAGCGCCCGGCCAGAGGGTTAGTCTAGGCAGAATCAGAGCCTGGGGTGGGGGTAACGGGCTGAGACTAGGTGCAATAGTGTCCGAAGCAAGAAACTGGGAGGAGAGGAGCCTGGGAATGGGCGGAAATGGGCGTGGTTTGAAGCTTGGACGGGGTCATAAATGGCGTGGTCGGTAAGCCTGAAGAGGCTCAACGCTCGGACCGGGTCACGTGAACGTGGTCGTAGTCTGAATGTTTGACTGGACTCGAGGCAGGTAGGAGGGCCCCTGAGGAGCTGTCAATTATCAAGAGCCTGAGTCCGCTCAGGGGTAAGATCTGGAGAGGTGGATGTGATCATAATGTTGGGCGTGGTCAACTTCGCAGAGGCGGGAAGTGTAAAAGCCTGAGTGTAGAGTACCGATGTAGTGGGCGTGGCCAGGGCTTGCGGGGGCCGGACTAAGGCAGGACTGGAGTCAAAAACCACAGTTCAGGAGTTTCCCTTGTGGCTCAGCGGTAACAAGCCCGACTAGTGTGCATGAGGACTTGGGTTCCAACCCTGGCCCAGCTCAATGGGTTAAGGAACTGCCGTTGCCCTGAGCTGCGGTGTGGAGCAGACGCGGCTCGATCTGGCGTTGCTGAGGCTATGGCGTAGGCCAACACCTGGAGCTCGGATTCGACCCCTCGCGTGCGGATGCGGCCCTAAAAAGCCAAAAAAAAAACAAAAACAAAAACAAAAAACAAACTCCCCACAGTTCAACCCCACTGAAATTCTAGCAAACACATACGTAGAGCTATTATCCAGGCACTATTCAAAGCACTTGACATGAATTAACTAAGCTTCGCAACCACCCGGGACGTAGGTACTTTTATTATCTCATTTTAAAAGTGAAGAAACCAAAGCAAGTTTGGCAGCTTATCCAAGGAATTTGCAGAGCTGGGGTTTGAACTCAGGCAGACGCGTCCCGAGTCCATGTTCTCAAAAAACACTCTCCCTCACCCCCCAAAAAGAGCCTGGTATCAGGACCCCACAGCTCGGGACCTGAGATCCAGTGTGACCCGCCGGCTCCCGGGTGGGCAGCGGAGGGCGGGGCAGGGCGCGGTGGCGCGGGCGCCTCCCAGGGCCGGAAGCGGCGGAGCCGGTCGCGGCTCCACCCCCGGCCCGAAGCTCCGCCAGCCGCCGCCATGAGTAGCTTTGGAGCTGGGTGAGACCCTCTCGCACACCCCCTCCTCCTTGCGCGCCCGGTGACTCTATCCCATGTCTCCCCCTCGTCTTGGGACCCAGACCCGCGGGCATCATTTCCTTCCGTCAGCAGAGTGTGGAGACACGCCCCTTAAACCCTCACCTCTTCCCTCGCTGCTTCCAGTTTGGGGCGCTGTGGGACTGGGGGTGGGGAGCTTTGGGAGAAACGCTGATTAGGAGGGAGGGGTACCTTGTGACTCCCCTCTTCCAGGATCGCGTCCTTGCCACTTGGTGCTGTGTGACCTTTGGCGATCACTGCCTCTCTGGGCCTGTGTCTTAGGCTCTCCAAGATCAACTGAGCAAAGCACACGGCCTGCAGAGAGGCAGCGCTCCGCTCCTTACCGGCCCCCAGTATTCATCAGAGACCTCCGGACCAGTTCCCTCGGGGAGTGGTTTCTTCTCTTTTTTGGTTTGTCTGCTAATTAAGGTCCCCCTTTTTCTCTTTTCCTGACAGCAAAACCAAAGAAGTTATCTTCAGCCTGGGTAAGTGGGAAAATGGAAGGGGCTTTGCTTAGGGCTGGCTGGGGTGAGGGGCCAGAGCTAGAGATCCAGAGACCTGGCTACTGGCTAGGGCTTTGTCTCTCTGGCCTCATTTTCCCCACTTTTTTTTTTTTATTAGAAAAAAAAAATTGAGGGGAAAAGAAAGTAGGGTTGGGGGCTGATGTCAGCACCTGACTTTTGGGGGTGTCCTGGCAGAGGAGGGCGCCGTGAAAATGTTCCTGAGGGGCCGCCCTGTGCCCATGCTGATCCCAGACGAGCTGGCGCCCACCTACAGCCTGGATACACGCTCGGAGCTGCCTTCCTGCCGTCTCAAGCTGGACTGGGTGTATCCTTTCGCTTTACTCTATTCCTTCCACTCCTCCCAACACTAGCCCTTGAGTGTGCCACTTCAGCTGGAGGGAGGGGCCTTGTACTGAAGGTGGGGCTTCCCAGGCCTTTGTGGCTTGAAGAGTCGGGAAGAGCCTGGAGTCAGGCGGGAAGAGCCTGGAGTCTGGCGGGAGCAGAGGGAGGCACATTAGCTGACATCACCTTTTTTTTTTCCCCAGGCCCTAGGCATGTGAAATTTCCCAGGCCAGGGATTGAACCCACATCACAGCAGTAACCTGAGCTGCAGCAGTGACGATGCCGGATCCTTAACCTGCTGAGCCACCAGGGAACTCCTGATGTAACCTTTTATGATTTTTTTTTTTTAATGAGTTGCAAGGTTTATTTCAGGTTCTCTCCTGGTTTTTTTTTTGCATTTTTTTTTCTTTTTTGCCACACAGTATGTGGGAATTCCTGAGCCAGGGATTGAACCTACACTGCATAGTAGTAGCCAGAGCCACAGCAGTGAGAATGCATAAGCCTCAACCCGCTAGGCCACCAGGGAACTCCTGGCGTAACCTTTTATGATTTATTAAAGCAGCAAGTTATTTGCTGGTTTCCCTTCATCTGTCAAGTTCTCTTCTATAGGCGGGCTGTGTTCCACGGAGCTCACCTTCTAAAGTAGGCAAGACAGAAACCAGTGATTCAATAAATAAGATAATTTCAGTTCAGTAATGATGAGAATACAGAAACCTAAGCTCAAATAAGAGGAGTGATTGGGTCTCTCTGAGAAGGGGGCATTTGGGTTGAGAATTGAACATTAGGTGTCAGCATAGGGAGGACTAGAAAAACAGTGTTCCAGACACTGCATCCAGTGTATTTGAGGCCAGAGTGAGCTTGGCGTTTTGAGAAGCAGTAGAGGTTGGTAATGGTTAAGAACCCGGTCTTTAGAGCCTGGCAGAAATGGGTTGAAACCCCAGCCCAGCCCCTGGCTGCCTGCGTGACCCTGAACAAATCACCTTGCCTTTCTGTGCCTCAGTTGCCTCCTCTGAAAGATGGTTGTCATGCATTTCCTTGGTGGCTCAGTGCTTTAAGGATCCAGGTGTTGTCACTGCTTTGCTCTGGTTACTGCTGTGATGTGGGTTTAGTCCTTGGCCTGGGAACTTCCACATGCTGTGGGCATGCTCCCCACCCCCAAAAAAAGGTGGGTGTCATGCATTCAGGTTCATAGGGCTGGGAAACAATGTACTAAGGTCCTGAGCTCCTAATACGTGTCCCATAAACAGGGAATGAGTAAAATAATAACATCATTTTTGAGCACTTATTATATGCCAAACATTGTTGAGAGTTCTTTCAAGTATAAGTATGTTGAATAATATGCGTCATCTCTTTCGTAGAATGAGAATAAATATGTGTATGTATATATATGTATTTGTCTTCTTAGGGCTCCCCCCATGGCATATGGAAGTTCCCAGGCTAGGGGTCCAGTCGGAGTTCTAGCTACCAGTCTACACCACAGCAACGCGGGATCTAAGCCACGTCCGTGTCTGCGACCTACACCACAGCTCACGGCAATGCTGGATCCTAAACCCACTGAGCAGGGCCAGGGATCAAACCTGCATCCTCATGGATGCTGGCTGGGTTCGTTTCCACTGAGCCATGACAGGAACTCCTCAGGCGTTTTCCAAAAAAGCGCACTGGGTCTGGGTCAGCATCCTAGGGTCCAGTCCCTGACCTCTTCTCTTGGCCTTGCTTTGCGCTCTGGAGGAGGCAGGAATGTTGGAGCCCAGGCAGCTGGAAATACTCTCGAGAATGAAAGAATATTGAGCTATCAGGTCAAGCGGGACTTAAGGGAGCATCAGAAGAAAAGCAGCTGAGACAGCAAGTTAATGTGGGCCTCATTCCCCAAGCCCTAAAATGGCTGCAGGGTGGAGCAGTTTCTGTGGGGTCGGAATACACAGACTGACCTTCATTCAAATGTTTTCTGAAGGCTCTGAGGCTAAAGTCTGGAATCCAACATTCCCCAAGTCAGTATCTGCTTACCCTGCTGGGCTCCCAGTCCAGTGTGGAGATAATGATCACTCAGCCTGGGCAGGGCTGGGGTGGAGGGAGCTGGAGAGGGCAGCTGACCCACCCTGGGGTCAAGGCAGGCTTCTCAGAGGAGGAATTACTAGAAGTGAACAAAACAGGAGTTCTCCGGTGGCCTAGCAGTTAAGGATCTGGTGTTGTCACTGCTGTGACTCGGGTCACTGCTGTGATGCAGGTTTGATCCCTGGTCCAGAAACTTTCGCATGCCATAGGCACAGCAAAAAGAGAAAAAAAAAAGAAAGTGAACAAAACAGCCCGGTCTTGGCTGGAACTGGAACTCACAGTCTCATTGAGTAGTAGGGGCAGTTAACAAATTGACCAGATGGAGTTCCTGTTGGCTCTATGGTAACAAACCCAACTAATATCCAAGAGTATAGGATGTGGGTTCGATCCCTGGCCTTGCTTAGTGGGTTAAGGATCTGGCATTGCTGTGAGCTGTGGTGTAGTCACGGACTCGACTCGGATCCTGTATTGCTGTTGCTGTGGTGTAGGCCAGCAGCTGTAGTTCTGATTTGACCCCTAGCCTGGGAACTTCCACATGCCGTGGGCGTAGCCCTCCAAAACAAGAACGAGAAAAGTCTCACAGCCCTAGAGGCCAAAAATCCCCATCCAGGGTGTCAGCAGGGCCATACTCCCTGCAGAGGCTCCGGGGGAGAATTTGTTCCGTGTCTATCTCCTACCTTTTGGTGGCTGCTGGCAAACTTTGGGATTCTTTGGCTTACAGGTGTATCACTCCAGTCTCTTGACATAGCCTTCTCCCACTCTATGTCGTTTTTTCTCTCTTCTAAGGACACTGCTTGTCTTTGGGGAGTTACCTGGTGGGCTAGCAGTTAAGGATCTGGTGTCACTGCTGTGGCGTGGGTTTGATCCTTGACCTGGGAACTTTGGCACACTGCAGGCACAGCCAAAAAAAAAAAAAAATGGACAGTTGTCTTTGGATTTAGCGCCTACCCAGATTAAACAGGATGACCTCATTTTGAGATCCTTAATTGCATCTGCAAAGACTCCTTTTCCAAGTAAGGTCACAGTCACAGTTTCCAGGTGTTAATGTTCGGGGGGGGGGGGTACCGTCATTCAGTGCCCCCAGAGGTAAGAGGGGAAGCAGGAAAACCTAGCCTGGATGATCTTAGTGTGTTAGGCAGCACATGCAATGCCAAACAGCCTCCTTAACCCGCCCCCGGGCGTCTCCAGCTATGGCTACCGTGGCCGAGACTGCCGCGCCAACCTTTACCTGCTGCCCACGGGGGAGATCGTGTACTTCGTGGCCTCCGTGGCCGTGCTCTACAGCGTGGAGGAGCAGAGGCAGCGGCACTACCTGGGACACAATGACGACATCAAGTGGTGAGGCCTGGGAGGGGGATGCCAGGATCTCCTGCTCAGGAGGTGGGCGGGGCCGGCCTTTGCTGAATTCAGGGTGAAAAAAGTGGATTAAAAAAAAAAGAAGTTCCTGTCATGGTACAGCAGTTAATGAATCCGACTAGGAACCATGAGGTTGCAGGTTCGATCCCTGGCCTTGCTCAGTGGGTTAACGATCTGGCATTGCCGTCAGCCGTGGTGTAGGTCGCACATGCGGCTCGGATCTGGCATTGCTGCGGCTGTGGCGTAGGCCGGCTGTAGCTCCGATTCGACCCCTAGCCTGGGAACTTCCATATGCTGCAAGTGTGACCTTTTAAAAAAAAAAAAAGTGGAGTTCCTGCTGTGGTGCAGCGGGACAGGCTGTGTCTCTGGAGCGCTGGAATGCAGGTTCAATCTCTGGCCGCAGGGATCCTATGCCGCAGAGTGGCCAGAAAAAAAAAAGGAAAGGTGGATTGATTATCCATACTTCAAATGTCAGTGAATTCACCCAGGTGCCTGGATTTTTCACTTTTGAAAACTTCTTGTGGGCACCCCCAGAGAGTTGTGCAGTGTTGGGGCCCCGTGGTAGCAGCCCCTTGAAATGGGTGTGTTCTCCTGGCCATTTGTGGTACAGGCTTGAGTTAAGACCCCAGGTCTGAGTCTTGCTTCTGAGCCAGGCTTCCCAGAGAGTCTCCCCTTCTTCCTACTGAAGAACTAAATCGGTGTTTATTGAATAAATAACTCATTCGGTCAGTCTCAGGAAGGAACAGTCAGAAATCGGGACTGTGGGCTGCTGCAGAAGGGGTACAGGGCTGCCGTCAGCCCCCACCCTCGTACTGAGCCTTGTCCTTCTGCCCTCTCTCTGCTCAGCCTGGCTGTCCACCCTGATATGGTCACCATTGCCACTGGACAGGTGGCAGGCACCACCAAGGAGGGGAAGGTAACAGGGTGGAGACTGGGCGGGGGTAGTGGGGCGGTCAGGTAGCTGGGCTCCCCAGGTAACCGGCTTCTTTTTTTCCTGCAGCCACTGCCACCCCATGTGCGCATCTGGGACTCTGTCTCCCTCTCCACCTTACACGTGCTGGGCCTGGGGGTGTTTGACAGAGCTGTGTGCTGCGTGGGTTTTTCCAAATCTGTAAGTCCTGTTGCCCAGCCCTCAATCTGCCCCTGGTGCTCATTAGGGATGGAGGCCATGCCTTCATCATGATGTCATAGGTGCTGGCCACGCCCCCTTGCCGAATTCTTGCCTTGCAGGCAGTGCACCCACATTTGTGGTTTTGCGGCCCTGCCCTGTTAGCTTTTATAAGGGGACCATATGCCTTGATTGCCCCCAAGCAGGCTCCTCAGTGGCCCTTTGTCGATCGGTTAATGCTTTTTGCATTATTTTTCACACTACTTTTCATTCTGCAAGAGTCTTTATCCCTTAGGCATTTTAAGTCCAGTATCTAGCGCAGTCCTGCACCTAGTACCATCCTAACTGGGTGTTGGCAGGAACCGGGGAGATAAGTACAGAAATTGAGAGCAAGCCTTTAGGAATTTGTAGAGCAATTCAGCATTCCCAAAGCATCCAAGTGTGTGATTAGTGAGCTTTTTTTTTTAATCGCATTTTTTATTTTTATCCTGCTTTGCCAAAGTATTGGCTGCAGTGGACCAGGGAGTAAAAAACAATCAGTCCCAAAGACAGTTGAAGAGCCTCACAGATTTTCTGAGACCTAAGGAGACACTTGAGAACTGTGGGGAAATAAAGCCTTTTTGTTGCCAAAGTTCAGGGGAAAGAAAAACTTTGCAAAAACAAAACTAACCTGTGCTTAACTAAAGGTGTAAAAGAGCACATTGTACCAACTGTGTTAACTATTTAACTTCAAAACCATAAAAGTCATTCCATGTGAAAAGGCCAGTGGAGTTCCCGTCGTGGCTCAGTGGTTAACAAATCCGACTAGGAACCATGAGGTTGTGGGTTCGATCCCTGGCCTTGCTCATTGGGTTAAGGATCCGGTGTTGCTGTCACCTGTGGTGTAGGTCGCAGACACGGCTCGGATCTGGCGTTGCTGTGGCTGTGGTGTAGACCGGTGGCTACAGCTCCTGTTAGACCCCTAGCCTGGGAACCTCCATATGCCGCGGGTGCAGCCATAAAAGGACAAAAAAGAGAAAAAAAAGCCAATAAGAATTCCTGACAGCGTGCAGAGAAATTGTAGCTGAGGGGTAATTAGATGAATTTCTTAGGGAACAGTCATTTCAAAAGGAAACGTATAAACAGCCTTTAAAATCTGTGTGGCCCTGGGTGAGGAGTGTATTTTATTTTTTATTTTTTTAATGATTTTTATTTTTCCATTATAACTGGTTTACAGGGGAGTGTGTTTTGATATGTTTCATATGACTTGGGCCAGGGCCTTTGGAAATCTTAAAACAGGCCCAAGTGGCTGATGCCCCAGTGGGCAAGGTGTTGGGGGCGGGGTGGGGGGAGGACTGGATCCTGACCCACCTTCCCCTGCTCCCACCCCCTCCCCTCTTCCTAGAATGGGGGCAACCTGCTCTGTGCAGTAGATGAATCCAATGACCACATGCTGTCTGTGTGGGACTGGGCCAAGGAGACCAAGACGGTGGATGCCAAGGTGAGGTAACCCTTCTCACCCCCTCTCCTTGGGATGCCCCTGCGGGACTGGCCACATCTCAGCACTGAAGAGCCTAGAATCAGATAGACTCGGAGTTCCCTTTGTGGCTCAGTGGTTAACGAATCCGACTAGGAACGATGAGGTTGCGGGTTCGATCCCTGGCCTTGCTCAGTGGGTTAAGGATCCGGCGTTGCCAAGAGCTGTGGTGAAGGTTGCAGACGCGGCTCGGATCCCACGTTGCTGTGGCTGTGGTGAAGGCCGGCAGGTACAGCTCCTGTTAGACCCCTAGCCTGGGAACCTCCATATGCCGTGGGTGCAGCTCTACATAAAAGGCAAAAAGATAGAAAAAAAAAAAGATAGACTTATGTTCAAGTCCTGACTTTGCCATTTGCCGGCCGTGTGACTTTGGGACAGCTCTGAGCCTCAGTTGCCTCATCTGTAAAATGGGCATAATGGTAGCATCTTCCTTATAGGGAAAATCTGGCCTTGATGTTGGGATGTGGGGCAGGTGGACTAGACCCAAAAGGAGGATGGGTGCAAGGCGGCTGCTGACTCTACAGTTCTGAGATGTCTAGACAGACCTTAACTTGTATCTCGGGGACACAGCCTATTTTGCAGATGAGGAACCTGAGACACCATAGAGGGGAGAGCTGCTTGTCCAAGGTCGCATGGCAGTTCTGGGCTGGGGGCAAGAGCCCTAGAACTGGGCCCCATGGTTTGGGGAAAGGAGAAGGAGTGGAGAGACTAGGCTCTTGGGGAGTTGATTCTGGACACAGCTCTTACCTGGCTGTGTGTCCTTAAGCAAGTGACTTTCCCTCTCTGAGCCTCATTTGGTCATCTGTAATGGGAGGCACCAATGAGCTTTACGTCACAGGGTGCTGTGGGGTTAAACGAGTCGGTGGATGTCAAGTGCTTAGCACAGTGTTTGGTGCAAAGTCAAGGCTCTGCATCTGTCTGCCGATATGTTGATGACGGAAGCATCAGTGCCTCACTGATCCTGCCGCCTGTGCTTTAGTTTGCCTGCATAGGAGAGATCCAGGCAAGTTGGGTGTGCAGTGCACGACCCACACAGCCGTATAGGGCAGTCGTTCATGGGGTGGGTGTGGTGGTCGCAGTGGTTCTGAGATCCTCATTCGGAATCTCCCCCACCCCCTAAAGTGCTCCAACGAGGCCGTGCTGGTGGCCACCTTCCACCCCACAGACCCCTCCGTGCTCATCACCTGCGGGAAGTCCCACATCTACTTCTGGAGCCTGGAGGGGGGCAGCCTGAGCAAGCGGCAGGGCCTCTTTGAGGTGAGTGCCAGGGGTCCTGGGACAGGCTGGCCCTGAAGGAGGCTGGCAGGGACACCCCAGAGGCTGGGGTTTATGGGGATGCTGAGGTAGTGCTTGCTGGAGGCTCAGTCTCCTCGTCCATACGAGTGGTGGATCCTCCTTAACACTCTGAGGTTGGGAGGATTCAATGAGGTGATGAGTCTAGCAGCTCCTGGAGCTCCTGCTGTGGCTCAGGGGGATCAGTGGCGTCTTAGGAGTGCTGGGATGCAGGTTCGATCCCCGGCCCAGCATAATGGGTTAAGAATCTGGCATTACTGTAGTTTCGGCTTAAGTCACAACTGCGGCTCGGATCTGATCCCTGGCCCGGAAACTCCATATACCAAAGGATGGCCAAATTGAAAAAAAAAAGAGTCTAGCAACTCCTAGCAGACAGCTCAATAAATGGGGTTGCTGAGGTTATCAGTGTTCTGGATAAACAGAAGGGTCAGAGGTTGACTGGTCAAGGAAGACAGAGAAACAGCAGGAAGCAGGGGGCCTTCTGTAGCACCCCTCCTTTGGTGAAAGTTGGGGCTTCTACCCCCAAAAGGGCAGGTCCTGAGAATACCAGGCACAGGTGGAGATGAAACAGAGGAACTGAGCTGCCTTTGTGGCTTAGCGGGTTAAGAACCCCAATAGTATCCAGGAGGATTCGGGTTCAATTCCTGGCCTCGCTCGGTGGGTTAAGGATCCAGCATTGCTGCAAGCTGCTGTGTAGGTGGTGGAAGCGGCTTGGATCTGGCATGGCTGTGACTGTGGCTGTGGTATAGGCTGGCAGCTACTGCTCTGACTTGACCCCTAGCCTGGGAATTGCCACATGTCATGGGTGCAGCCCTAAAAAGACTAAAAAAGAAAAAGAGAGGAAATGGAGGTCCTGAGAGGAGGGCGGGGGAAGGCAGGGACAGACGAGAGGGAGGGGGGGAGACGAGCAGGGCAGGCAAAGGGGAGACAGCAGGGGAAACCGAGGACACAGCCTGGGACCGGAGTCTGGGAGGAGGATGAGGTGGAAGGAAGGGGGTCCGGAGGCGGGGGAGACGTTATGGTCAGAAACTCTAGGGGATGCAACACTCCCTGGAGGTGGATGGGAGACGGGGGAGCTCCATACAGGCCCAGGGCCGCACCCAAAATCATGGAGGGCATTCCCTGGTCCGTGGTCCTGAGTGATGGAGGCCACCTGGCTCCGGCGACCCTCTGACGCCTTCCCCTTCTCCCCCACCATAGAAACACGAGAAACCGAAGTACGTGCTGTGTGTGACCTTTTTGGAGGGTGGTGATGTGGTCACCGGGGACTCTGGGGGGAACCTCTACGTCTGGGGCAAAGGTCAGTGTCACCCCACCTGTTTGGTCCCATCCCAGTCCTCCCGACTCCCTATGGCTGTGCCTCCCTTCCTCGGACCCTGCTCATGTGGAATGTATGATGCAACAGGCTAAATCCTTACTTGTCCAAGTCTAACACTCTCCGTTGAGGCTCAGCTCCAACATCCCCACTTACCTGAAATCTTGACTTATTTCTCACCCTTGTCTTCTGCAAATCCCATGGTAGAGATCAAATATGAACTTAAATGAATGGGTTAACACAGTTGTGGATGGATGCATGGATGGATGGATGGAGAGGTGGTTCGTCCAGAACAATGAATGAACGGATGAATAAATGAATAAGGCAATGAATGAATGAAGGGGATGCCCTAGTCAGTGAACAGAAGAATGAGTAGATGAATATGCTGTCCTACTTAATGGGTGGTTTCTTAGGTCAAAGCGTAGTTAAATAAATAAATGGTTGTCCCCAGAATACACGACTGTGTTATTAGCAAATGATGAGATCTTCTCCCAGGCAGTGGATTACTAGAAAGCCACAGATGAATAAGTGAATGAGTGGGTGAATCAGTGAGTTTATTCACTCATTCATGGAACCACTTCCTGTAGCAATCATTTCTTCATAACTCATTTATCCACTGGCTGAAGTAACCACTCAATTCGGGCAGGGGTGGTTGGGGATGAGAGGAGTGCGCTTGGGAGCTGGACAGGCTTGGGTTCGGGTCTCAGCAGTGCTATGTTTTCTCTGTGTGGCCTTCAGAGAGTCATGTCCCTTCTGAGACTCAGTTGCCTCATCTGTAAAATGGATATAATGTCACCCCCTCCCTCAGAGAGTTGTCTTGAGCTTTCCTTGCGATGAGACAGCTGAGATAAGCATTGAGTAATTGGCAATGGATCTTTCCCAGCAGATTCTAAGCTCTCTGATGGCTGAGACTGGGTCTGATTTGTTTCCATGGCCCCAGTCCCACCACTGGTCCTGCTCTGCCAGGGCTATGGGGTGTTGGATGGGTGGGCGGTGAGAAAGATAAATGGACACAATGGCATATGTACACGTGGCACCACTGCTGAGGCCGAGGATGCATTGAAGGAAGTTGCCTTTTTCTTCCTCTCCCCTGAGTCCCTGCCCCAGCCTCCTCCCTGGTCTCTGGGCCTTCAGTCTTGTCTCCACCAGTTCAGTTTGTTCTCTGAACCAAATGTAAATCTGATCCTGTCTGTCCCCTGCTGAACCCTTCCGATACCTCACAGTTCAGCTCCCTTGGGACAAGGTTCGGGTTCCTCATTAAGGAAAAGAATAAATACTGTCTGGTTCCACTTTTATGGGGTCTCCAAGACCCTGCGTGAGCTGGCCCGCCTTCTCTTGTCCCTTGTATGTTATACTTGGTCACATCCGATTTCCTTTTCTTTTTCTTTCTTTTTCTTCTTTTTAGGGCTGCACCTGTGGCATATGGAAATTCCTAGGCTGGAGGTCGGATCAGAGCTGCAGCCGGCGCTGGCCTGTGTCATAGCCACAGCAATGCGAGATCCAAGCTGCATCAGCAACCTGTACTGCAAGCCTGCAGCAAAGCCGGATCCTTAACCCACTGAAAAAGGCCAGGGATTGAACCAGCATCCTCATGGATACTAGCTGGGTTCTTAACCCACTGAGCCACAACAGGAACTCCAGGATATCTTTTAGTTCCTTAAACCGTCTGTGTACTCTCTGCCTTTTACACATGTTCTTCCTTCTGCCTGGAACACTTTTCTATCCTCTGTTGTCCTAGCCAACTCCTACTCAACCTTCAGAGCCTCACCCAGCTGTCCCCTCCAGAAAGCCCTCCCTGACCCACCAGGCTAGGTGCCCTCTACGGGTCCCACTGTGTCCTGGGTTTCCCCATCCCAGCCCCAACCAGCTTGGGTTGTCCCTGACTGGTAGTAGGTCTGTCTCTGAGACTGGATTGTGAGCCCCGTGAGGTTAAGATCAGAGGTTGTCTTCATCAGCACTGTGTCCCCAGCATCACCCAGCACGAGGCTGGGCTTAGAATAAATGCCAGTTTAATAACTGTTGATTGAATAGATGGATGAACCAATGGTCAGATGGACAGGTGAGTGGAAAGCTGGGTAAATGGATGGATGGATAGGAAAAAGGATGGCAATGGGTGGATGTTTGGATAGAAGGATGGCCCGACTGGCAGGGGGGTAGTCAGACGAAAGAGAAGGTGAATGAATGGGTGAGAGGTGGATTGATGGCTGGCTGGATGGATCAGTAGATGGGTGAATGGATGGGTCGGAGGCTAGATGAATGGACAGACCAGGTGAGCGGACGAATGGCTGGGTGAGTGGGTAAATGGACCAAAGGGTGAATGGGTAGCTGTTACTTCACATGGTTTACTGGATGGGTGATTCCGTATTTGAATAGATGGGTGGTGGGTGGTTGGGCAGATGGGTGAGTGGAAAGGTGGGTAGAAAACAGGGTGAGTGAATGGCTGGAGGTGGGACTGAGAGCCTGAGGTGCTTTCCGGGGTCAGCACCGGGCGGCTTCCCCAAGCTGACCCCGACCCTGGCCTACCCCACAGGTGGGAACCGGATCACCCAGGCGGTGCTGGGTGCCCACGACGGCGGCGTGTTTGGGCTCTGCGCCCTGCGGGACGGGACGCTGGTGTCCGGAGGGGGCCGCGATCGGCGGGTGGTCCTCTGGGGTTCCGACTACGGCAAGCTGCAGGATGTGGAGGTGAGGAGGGGGAGAGGCTCGTATGAAGGTGAGGAGACCCCCCCGCACCCCACTGGGCCTCCTGAGACTCTCGCCTCCTCGCCCAGCCCGTCTCCCCACCCTCACCCCTGCGTGTGTTGCGCACTCATCTGCCCGTCCCGCCCCTCCTTGCGCACCCAGGTCCCCGAGGACTTCGGCCCCGTGCGCACCGTGGCGGAGGGCCGGGGCGACGTGCTCTACGTGGGCACCACGCGCAACTCCATCCTGCAGGGCTCTGTCCACACGGGGTTTTCGCTGCTCGTCCAGGTGAGCCTGTCTTTGCACCTGCCGCGCCCCGGACCTGCCATCCCTCCTCTCTCCCCACTCCCTTTCTCCTCACCTCCCTGCCGCAGCGCTTTTCCTCTGGCCTGGTGAATGCCGCCCACCTTCCCCTTACCTGCCCCTGACCCGTAACCCCACCTCTGCCCTAGGCCCCCCACCCCCACCCCTGAATGCCCCGTGGTCCAGTAGTGGGTTAACTGGTAGTTCCGCAGAGAGCTCCCACGACCCTGCTCCAGCTAGGCTGCCCCCCGCCCTTCTGATCTGGGTGGTGCCCATTTCTGTTGCTAGGTGCCCTGGCAGGTTGTCACACAGGCTACATATGCCTTGGGCCACACAGCTCCTGGGTCCCCAGCTCCAAGGATCTAAGAAGACCCTCTAGAGTCTTCTCGAATGCCCAGTCCTCCCTCTTGGTGTGCCAGAGCCCTGCCCCACATCCAATAAACAATCCCACCTAGAGGAGTTCCCATGTGAAGCAGCAGGTAAAGGATCCAGCTGCTCTCACTGCAGCGGCTGGGGTCACTGCTATGGCCTGGGTTTGATCCCTGGCCTGGAAACTTCCTTCCACATGCCATAGACACAGCAAAAACAAACTAACCCAAAACCCACTTAGAAACATGGACCGACCTACAGTGTGTGTATATATATATATATCTATATATATATATATATGTGTGTGTGTGTGTGTGTGTATTCTGTGCACTTTGTCTTACAGCAGAAATTAGCACATTGTAAACCAACTATACTTCAATTTAAAAAAAAAAAAAATCAGGGAGTTCCCATTGTGGCTCAGCAGGTTAAGAACTTGACTAGTATCTGTGAGGATGCTGGTTCCGTTCCTGGCCTCGCTCAGTGGATTAAGGATCTGGCATTGCCATGAGCTGTGGTGTAGGTCACAGATGCAGCTTGGACCCTGCATTGCCGTGGCTGTGACGCAGGCCAGCAGCTGCAGCTCTGATTCAGCCCCTAGCCTGGGAACCTCCATGTGCCGCAGGTGTGGCCCTAAAAAGAAAAAAGAAAAAGAAAAACGGTCTTGGCCTTGTTCAGTGGCCCCCTTCCTTCGCTCTCTACATGCATTTTCCCTCTTACAGGATAGCTGAGATCTGTGCGGCTGCATTTATATTTTGTTTTTATTTTTTATTTATTTTGGGGGGGATGAAGGAGAAGAGAATAGCTTTATTGTTTTGCCAGGCAGAGGAGGCAACAGCAGGCTAATGCCATAAGGACTGTGCCCCCTTTGGGAAAAATTGGGAGGTGTTTTTATAGTTTGGGGAGTGGAAAATAGGGCCACAGATAAGGATCAGGGTAGAGGCAAGCCTGCATTGCTTCTCAAAGCTGGTGTTGAGTGGCCCCAGGACTCGTCCTGGTGGGCCCCCTTCTTTCCAGTGTCTGGACTCACTGAGGTTCAGGTTCTTCATGCCTGCACACAGAAGGAATTCAGCGAGAGACAAAGTGATAGGCAAAAAATAGATTTAATAAGATAGGACGCCTGTGAGAGATGCAGGTGGGCAGACAAGGAGGCTCTGCCCATGCTTCTGCATTTAGGTTCCCCCCTGTGGCTCTTGTTTCCATAATAGTCAGTCAAGTCCACTTTGAGAGCATCTTGTACCAGCCTCATACACCTTCCATCTATGATTTGAGTGAGGAGAATAACGCCATGAGACACATGCAGTGATTGGCCCCACTTTACAGAAGATTAAATTGAGGCTCCAGGGAAAAGTCATCTGCCCAGGTGACTGCCACCTTCAGTAAGAGCTGCAATCAGACTCACCAGCTGAGAACCCTCCATGGGTTCCCACAGCCTTCTGGGTGTCATCTGACCTCCAAGGTCAAGCTCCTACCCACCATGTCTCTTGTTTCCTGTTGTGCAAACTGGAAAGCAGCGGCCTGGGGGTACGGAAGGCCTCGGTCCCCACCCTGGCTCACTTGCAGCCTCCTTCAGACATACTGGGGAAGGGGTCGCCCCCGAGTCACCTGTCGGGCAAGATGTGTTGCTGGGGCTGGTCCAGCATTTCTCGCTAGCATCAGGCTTTGGGGGTGGGGGTGGGGAGGAAAGGCCTGGATTGGTGGTCTCCATGCTGTCATCTTGCCTTTCCGCCAGGGCCACGTGGAAGAGCTGTGGGGCCTGGCCACGCACCCCAGCCAGGCACAGTTTGTGACATGCGGGCAGGATAAGCTGGTACATCTGTGGAGCGCAGAGTCCCACCAGCCCCTGTGGAGTAGGATCATCGAGGTAAGAGGATGGGGGCTTGACACATCGCTCTAACAGCACCACCTGTCTCAGTCTGTCAGGGATCAGTGTGTCAACAGAGACCACGCCCAGCCTCTTTATTTTATTTTATTTTATTTTGGTTTTTTTTTTTTGCTTTTTAGGGCCACACCATGGCATATGGAGGTTTCCAGGCTAAGGGTCAGATCGAAGCTACAGTTGCTGGCCTACAGCAATGCAGATCCGAGCCACATCTGCGACCTATACCACAGCTCAGGGCAACGCCAGATCATTAACCTACCGAGCAAGGCCAGGGGTCGAACCTGCAACCTCATGGTTCCTAGCCGGATTTGTTAACCACTAAGCCACAACGGGAACTCCTATTTTATTTTATTTTATTTTGTTTATTTATTTTAGTTTATTTTATTTACGTTTTGTCTTTTATTTTTAGGGCCTTACTAGACTGAGAGTTGGGCTCTGAGGCTGGGGAAGTGTGGGCCAGATGGGCGGGGGACCCCAGCTCTCAGCCCTGCCTCTTCTCTCCCTGCTCAGGACCCTGCCCGCTCTGCTGGCTTCCACCCCACTGGCTCAGTCCTGGCCGTCGGCACGGTGACTGGCAGGTAAAGCTGAGTAGGGCATTTGGGGAGGGGCTTCTCTGTTCTCCCCAGGAACTGCCCCTTGATCAGCCCCACTCCCATACTGCCCCAAAGCCTAGCGAAGTTAATTGGGTACCAATTGTTTACCAGATCTTGATCGCCCAACATTTCTCTGGAGTCAACCTCTCTCCCAAATCTTTTTTTTTTTTTTTTGCTTTTTGGGGCCTCATCCCAAAGCATATGCAGGTTCCCAGGCTAGGGTTCTAATGGGAGTTGTAGCCGCCGGCCTACACCACAGCCACAGCAACACCAGATCCGAGCCGCCTCTGCGACCTACACCACAGCTCACGGCAGTGCTGGATCCTTAACCCACTGAGCGAGGCCAGGGATCAAACCCACAACCTCATGGTTCCTAGTCGGATTCATTTTCCCAGCACCACAACGGGAACTCTCTCTCTCCCAAATCTTTTCTGGGGTCCCCCCCTCAGGCCCCACAGGTTGCCACCCTGTCTACCAGATCAGCTCACCCCTTCTTCCCCGACCATGCCTTCTCCTTAAAGATGGCTGCTGCTAGACACGGAGACCCACGACCTGGTGGCTATCCATACAGATGGGAACGAACAGATCTCGGTGGTCAGCTTCTCTCCAGGTAAGGGGCGGGGCCCGGAACCTTGGCGAGGCAAAGCCTGGGAACTGAGGCTGCGAGTTACTGGCAGGGGCAAGGGGTGGGGCCAAGGACTGTAACAGGGATGGTTTGGGATTTCCGAGGAGTCTGGGATAGTGGGGGGCTGAATCTGAGAGAGGAGGGGGTAGAGCCTGGGTGCCTCCTCATAGCCCCCTCCCCCTCCCCCAGACGGGGCGTACCTGGCCGTGGGCTCCCACGACAACTTGGTGTACGTGTACACGGTGGACCAGGGCGGCCGCAAGGTCAGCCGCCTGGGCAAGTGCTCGGTGAGTGGGCCGTGGCCCCCAGCCCGTGCTGCCACCCCATCCAGCGGGCGGGGGGGGGCAGAATTAACCAATTTTCTACCTCAAGGGAGCACAGCCGTAACACAACTGACTGCCCTGATCACATCAAGGAGCCTTAGCCCCGCCCACACATTTATCCTCTGTTTTAAGCCCGCCCCTCTGTGTAGCCCCGCCCCTCACGTTTGAAGCACACCCTCTGTGTAGCCCAGCCCCTTGCACTCAGAGCCCGCCCCTCTGTGTCTAGCTCTGCCCATTTGTTCTAAACTCCCCGTGTGTCCGAAAGCCCTTTTTGTCGAGCCCCGCCCCTGAAGTCTGGCCCCGCCTATAGCAGTCTGGCCCCGCCCTCACACCCCAAAGGCCTGTGTATCTTTCCTCTAGACCTCCTGTGTTTCACCCTAATCTCTGTATTTTGCCTTCCACCCATCCTCGTCCAGTCCTGCCGGCTCTAGCTCGAACTCAGTCTCCCTTCCCTTCCCTGCAGGGCCATTCCAGTTTTATCACCCACCTGGATTGGGCTCAGGACAGCACCTGCTTTGTCACCAACTCTGGGGACTACGAAATTCTGTACTGTGAGTTATCCGAAACCCAAAGGCGTTCCTCCTTCAGCCTCTCTATTACGTGTGTGACTTGCATAGACTTCTCTGGATTCTGGGAGGGAAGCCTGGGGCTTCGAGTCCCTCTCTTCTGGCTGGTGTTTTCAGGGGCCGATCTGATTATCTGTCTCCTGGCTTCTGGTTTCACCAATTCCTCCCCTTCCTGGTTGGATGAGTGGGGTACAAGTTTCTAGGTAGATACCCCTGGCCTTGGGATGTCAGTGCCCTGAGGATCTGGCCCCCTAGGCCAGTCTGGAGACTCAGAATAAGCCCTGGGACCTTAGCCTCGTGTTGTCTTGGAGCTCAGTGGCCGTTGTCTGTGAAACTGATGAGTCAAGTCAGCAGTTGTTTCTGCTCTGAACACCTCCCCTATTTTCTGCCCCAGGGGACCCAGCTACCTGTAAGCAGATCACTACTGCAGACGCTGTGAGGAACGTGGAATGGGCCACAGCTACTTGTGTCCTGGGCTTTGGTGTGTTTGGTAAGTTCTGGAATGGGGGAAATCTTGCTGAGGACAGGAGTTCCAAGAAGCATCCCTGACTGGTGGTTTTCATAGTCTCTTATTATCTCCAGGATGGGGAACGCGTCCCTTTACACACGCCAGGAGCAGCATTTGCGTAAGAGGAAAGGGTGGGGTGAGGTGACCCCTCAGGTGTCTTGGAGCAGTAATGAAAGGAGACCAAATGGGTGGTGGTGCCTGGCCCAGAGACGGACGCGGCCAGTGTCCCAGCCACCCATTCATTCCGGCGTTAATGCGCACAGACTCCCTGAGCACCTCTGTGCCAAGCAGTGCTGAGACACAGTGGTGACCAAGGCAGCACTTACCCTGCCACCGTAGGTCTCACAGTCCAGTGGAGGAGATGGCTTGTCCCCGGACAACCCAGACTAGACTGAGCTGGGACAAGAAAGTCCAGAGGAGCCGTGTAGCCCCAGCTAGGAGGGAGTCAGGGAGGGCTTCCTGGAGGAAGGGGCATCCAAATGGACCTGCAGGGCGAGGGGTTCCATTCCAGGGTGGTGAGGAAGGAAAACAGTCTCTAGGCAAAAGGAATAAAAGCTCAGGGGTGACAGATCTTGGCATTTGGAGAAATGCAAGAAGGCGAGAAGACTGGCTCGCTGCAGAATTCAAGGAAAGCCCTCGTGAGGACAAGGCTGGTACCATGTGGGGTACCAGGCCAGGCAGAGCTTGGGGGTCATGGTGAGAAGCCTGGGCTGTGGAAGGGTTTTGAGCAGTGGAGAGATAGAAGCAGATACATGTTTCCAAATCGTTATTCCGACTCGCATCCCTGGCTAAAGATGGGTTAGGTGAGAGGAAGGCAGGAGGGCTGGGGCCGGGGTCTGCTCGCCTCGGGGGTCCCTGGCCCCGGCTGACATCTTACCACCATCCACCCCCAATCTTGCCTCCAGGGATCTGGTCTGAGGGGGCGGATGGTACCGACATCAATGCCGTGGCCCGCTCTCATGATGGGAAGCTGCTGGCTTCAGCTGATGACTTTGGCAAAGTCCACCTGTTTAGCTACCCCTGCTGTCAGCCTCGAGTGAGTCCCTGTGGGTTGCCGGCAGGGTGGAAGTGACAAGCAGCCCTGGGGGCAAGATTAAGGCAGCCCAGGAGTTCCCTGGTGGCACAGTGGGTTAAGGATCCGGCATCGTCACTGCTCTGGTGCAGCTTTGATCCCTGGCCCAGAAACTTCTGCATGCCTTGGGTGCAGCCAAAAGAGAAAAAGATTAAGGCAGCCTTTTCCAGATCTCAGCAGGTCTCAGTTTTCCCGTCTGCACTAGGACGGCAGCGGCTTGCTCCCCAGGGCCGTTTTTCACCCGAAGGTTGACACATTTCCGAGTCTGTAGTGCGAGAGCTCTGAGCATCTGTGTTATGAAGTCTTTGGTTCTTGTATCCTATTAACTCCAGTTTTTATTGAGCACCTGCTCTGGGCCCGGGCACAGAGGCCGCAGCGGTGAACAAGCCGGGTGACCTCCCTCTTTCCCCATCGCAGGCCCTCAGCCACAAATACGGCGGACACAGCAGCCACGTGACCAACGTGGCCTTCTTGTGGGATGACAGCATGGCTCTGACCACAGGGGGCAAGGACACCAGCGTGCTGCAGTGGCGCGTGGTCTGAACTGGGGGAGCGGGCGTGTCCCCAGGCACATGGGGCTCCAGTAGAATCAGGTGGCAGGGCTGGAATTCTATTTTCGGGAGATGTCTATTGCCGAGTAGAGTAATATATACCCAGAGTATGTCTATAGCAAAGGGGGTTATGGGGGTGGAGGGTGGACTGACAGACAGAAGTCTCTATTTATCGGGGTGGGAAGAGGGGGTCACATTGCTTTGGGGGAGCCATTAGGGTGTTTGGTTTGGGTTTTTAAGTTTATTATTTTATATCATCCAGAAATAAAAACACATGCACTGAGGTGGAGTGTCCAGGTCTGTGTACATGGTGTGTCCAGAGACTGTGTGTCTATAAGTGTGTGTTTATGCAGTGAGTGTGTGTGTGTGCATGCATGTATTACATGTTTGGTTTTTTGGTTTTTGTTTTGTTTTGTTTTTGTCTTTTTAGGGCCACACCCGCGGCATATGGAGGTTCCCAGGCTAGGGGTCTAATTGGAGCTGTAGCCGCCGGCCTACACCACAGCCACAGCAACGCTGGATCTGAGCCATGTCTGCGACCTACACCACAGTTCATTGGCAACACCGGATCCTTAACCCACTGAGTGAGGCTGCGGATCGAACCTGCGTCCTCATGGTTCCTAGTTGGGTTTATTACCACCGAGCCACAATAAGAAATCCAGAACTCCTCATTTTTGTATTTGAAATCAAAGTTTGGGAAGCTATTCCCAGAAAGGACCAGAGAATAAATATTTTAGATTTTACGAGCCACTCAGTCTCTGTCCCAACTAACTCTGACGTTGTCGTATGACAGCGACCACAGACAATGCTTGCGTGAATGAGCTTGGCTCTGTTCAAATAAAACTATTTATGGATAGTGAAACTTGAATTTCTCAACATGTTTTGCATGTCATGAAATACTATTGTTTTGATTTCTTCGTAATCATTTTAAAATGTGAAAATTGGAGTTCTCTTGTGGCTCAGCAGGTTAAGGATCTGGTGTCACTGCAGTAGCACAGGTTGCTGCTGTGGCACAGATTTGATCCCTGGCCCAAGACATTCCACATGCCAGCTAGTATCCATGAGAATTCGGGTTTGATCCCTGGACTCGCCCAGTGGGATAAGGATCCGGCGTTGCCTTGAGCTGTGCTGTAGGTCACAGACCTGACTCAGATCCCATATTGCTAAGGCTGTGGCCTAGGTTGGCTGCTACAGCTCTGATTCAGCCCCTCACCTGGGAACTTCCATATGCCACAGGGTGGCCCTACAAAGCAAAAGAAAAAAAAAAAAAAAAACCAAAAATATGAAAACCTCCTTAGCTCATGAGCCATACAAAGACAGGTGGCAGATAGGATTTGGCTCACAGTTTGCCCACCTTTGTTTTGAAATAGATGGAATTGAAAGTTCCCTTGTGGTGCAGCAGGTTAAGGATCGGTGTTTCTGCGGCTATGGCACGGGCCACAACTGAGCTTAGGTTCGGTCCCAAGCCCGAGAACTTCCACATGCCACAGGTGAAGTGACAAAAAGAACAAAGATGGATCATAGACTAAGAACTCTTTGGATCTGCCTTCTTCCTTTGAAAGGGCTTTTTAGCCTCTAAGCACCTCAGTTTCCCAATGTATAAAATAGAAGTTAACAATAGCACCTGCCCCATGGGGATACTGTGAAAAGGAAATGACTTAAAATACAGCAAAGGCTTAGGACAGTGCGCTATAAATGTTAGCTGATTATTCTTACACTGTTGAGAACACACTGTGGCAGCAGGTATTCTCCCAGACCACAGGGTGACATCAAAGCAAGAAGTCTCAGCTCTCAAGTGTCTCCAGGAGGAATCTGATTGGATCATCTTGGATCATGTGGCCACCCCTGAGCCAATTGGTATGGCTCAGGGAATAGGGTCATCCGATTGGCCAGGCCCGGGTCACATGCCCATCTTTATGCTTAGAAAGGCCTTAGTGGACCTTACCTGGGACTGACATCCCCACCTAAGCCTTGCAGAATGAGCAAGTGTGTTCTGAAGGAAGGGGGAGAGGGAAACGTGTGAGAAGGAGACAGAGGGTACCAGTGCTCAGCATGTTTATGTCACTGTGGGTGACACCCTGGAGGGCAGGGTCAACAATGTGTCTGGAAGTTATCACTCACGGTCTGGTATTATCCATTCCCCCAATAATGGAAATTTGGGTCGTGTCCACATGTTGCTATTTTGAATAATGCTGTGATAAGCTTGCATATACAAGTTTCTGTTTGGACATAAGTTTTTATTTCTCTTGGGTGTATATATACCCAGCAGTGGTGAGCTCCCTGGTGACTCTCCAGTCTTCAGTGGTTAACAAGTCCTAATAAGTGCAATGAGTTCTGCCCTCTGCACTGATGGTCCCTCGGGTATGGAACTATATTCTAATAAGACCTTAAATTAGTGATAGGATGTCCTGCTTGATAACTTCTAGTATCAATTTGGTTTTTTGGGCACACCCGCAGCACGTGGAGGTTCACAGGCCAGGGACTGAACACACAGCTGCAACCTGAGCCACAGCAGTGACAACACCAGGTCCTTAATCCACTGTGTCATAAGGGAACTCCAGATTTTTAGGGATTGGGGGAGGAACTCCAGTTTTTTTGTTTGTTTGTTTGTTTGTTTGTTCGAAGTATTGTCTAAGCCAGAGAAAATGCTAGAGAACCAGAACCAGGAGGATGTATATATTATAAGAAATCGGCTCAGTAACGGAAAGTGACCAAGATCTGTAGGGTGAATTGGCAAGCTGGCGGCCCAGGAGTAGCAGAGGTGTGGTTCCAGTCTGAAGGCCGGTGGGCTCAAGACCCAGAAAGAACTGATATTTCAGTTTGAGTCTGGAAGGCAGGGAAAAGCCAACGTTCCAGTTCAAAGGCAGTCAGGCAGGAGGCAGTCTCTCTTGCTGAGGGCAAGGTCAGTCTTTTTTGTTCCATTCAGGCCTTCACCTGATTGGGTGAGGCCCACCCACACTTGGGAAGGCCATCTGCTTTCCTCAGTTTACTGATTTAAATGTTCGTCTCGCAGTTCCCATAGTGGTGCAGCGGCTAATGAATCCGACTAGGAACCATGAGGTTGCGGGCCTTGCTCAGTGGGTTAATGATCTGGCGTTGCCGTGAGCCGTGGTGTATGTCACACATGTGGCTCGGATCTGGCATTGCTGTGGCTGTGGTGTAGGCCGGCAGCTGTAGCTCTGATTTGACCCCTAGCCTGGGAACCTCCATATGCCGTGGGTGTGGCCCTGAAAAGCAAAAATAAATAAATAAATGTTCATCTCATCCAAGAACACCCTCACCAGCATGTTTGACCTAATTCCTGGGCGCTTCATGGCCCAGGCAAGTTGGCGCATAAAATTAGTCATCACAGGAATGATCCATCAATTAAAAAAAATAATAGGAGTTCCTGCTGTGGCACAGCAGGATAAGAATCCAGCCTTTGTCTCTGATGGCACGAGTTTGATCCCTGGCCTGGTACAGTGGGCTAAAGAACTGGCATTGCTGCAGCCATGGCATGGCATAGGTCACAGCTCGCCTCAGGTTCAGTCCCTGGCCCGCCCGTGTGCCAAAGTTGCGGCCAAAAAAAGAAAAAAAATCAGGTTTATCAATGGGAGTCTCTAATAAAACTGAATGAGGTACAGAAAGTTGCCCAACTGAGGAAAGACAATTGCGAGGTTTCCTTTTTTCTGGAGGGTTAGGATGCAGGGTGTTGCCGCAGTGAATAGGGATATGAGAGGGAGGGTGTAACAGAATCTCAGTAGACTTTGATGGGCTGGCTGAAAACGTGTGTTTTTAGTCAGTGCTGTCTGTGCTGGGTGAGGAACCATAAGGCCAATCAGGGCGCCGGGAACCAACTCAGCAGAAGCATCGATTTTGCAGCCCCAGCTTTTGCCTGAGGACAAGGTTACTTCCCGGTATGAAAGCAGTTCAGTATTTTATTTTTATTTTTTTGGCCACACCCAATGTGAAGGCATGTGGAAGTTCCGGGCGTCAAACCCACGCTGTGGGAGTGACAGTGCTGAATCCTAAACTGCTAGGCCACCAGGGAACTCCACATTTCCGTGTTTTAACAACTGATACAGCCCCGTCAGTGAGAACCAGCCACGTATCAACTGTGGCTCTACAATAAGAGTAGGATTGACTTGTTCTTATTCCTTCATCTTTTCACTTGTTTTTTTCCTTTTTCTTTCTTTTTAGGGTCGCCCCTGTGGCATATTGAAGTTCCCTGTCTAGGGGTTGAGTCGGAGCTGCAGCTGCCAGCCTACACCACAGCCACAGCAGTGCTGGGTCTGGGCCACGTCTGTGACCTACATCACAGCTTGCAGCAAGGCTGGATCCTTAACCTGCTGAGTGGGGCCAGGGATGGAACCCGCATCTTCAAGGACACTATGTCGGGTTCTTAACCCACTGAGCCACAATGGGAACTCCTGATTCCTTCATCTTTTGCAGACAAGATAACTTATAGTGATGCTATCTAATTACTGTCCCACCACTGCTGCCACCTCTTTTAATGTTTGAGGCACTGACTCTATTCTCTGGTTCAGTAGTTCTCACCCTTGGAGGAACAGCAGTAGAATCATCTGCAGGGCTTTGTTATAATGAAAATACAGCTCATCCTAATTCCCCATCCAAGGGTTTTCTTTTTTTTTTTTGCTTTTTAGGACTGCACCCGCGGCATATGGAGGTTCCCAGGCTAGGGGTCCAATGGGAGCTACAGCTGTCGGCCCACGCCACAGCCACACGATATCCAGGCCGGGTCTGCAACCTACACCACAGCTCATGGCAATGCCAGATCCCTAACCCACTGATCGAGGCCAGGGATGGAACCTGCATCCTCATGGTTCCTAGTGGGATTGTTTCCGCTGCGCCATGAGGGGAACTCCCCTATCCAAAGTCTTTAATTTAGTCAGTCTGGATGCGGCCCAAGAATCTGCATTTCCAAAGAGTTCCCAGATGCTCCAAGAACACTTTGAGAACCTCTGCATTACTAGAAATATAATAAGATCACTAATATATAGGATTTTTCTGGACAGAATGATACAGATTTTGGAGAAAATTACACTTGTGTTTCCTTTTCTCATCTCAACTGTACAGATGATCTCTTGGGATGGAGGGCTCAGAGTCTTGTAGTTTCAGAGTGAGACTTTATCAAGCCCATCTCTTCCTAATGGAAGAAAAAATTACTGGAGGAGAAACCTGCAAATCCCTCTTTGGCCAGCAAGGAGGATTGTCCATGAGCCTCCAGGAACAGCTGCCTACGCCATAACTCTCCAAATGTCAATACTCTTCAGAAATGACAGCCTCCCAGGAGCTCCCGCTTTGGCACAATGGGATTGGTGGTGCCTTGGGAGCACTGGGATGTGGGTTCAATCCCTGGTCTGGGTTAAGGATCCAGTGGTTGCCACAGCTGTGGCTTAGGTCACGACTGTGGCTCAGATCTGGCTGGCCTGGGAACTCCATATGCCGTGGGCCAGCCACAAATGAGAAAAAAAAAAAAATGGCCCCAAAGCCAAACATGAGATTCTAGTGAGGGAAGGATATTTAGTCATTAATATTACTAGAAATCAATCATATACTAATCCATTGCTGATGAAGACAAGGATTTTGGCTTTTTAGGTCTGTATTTCCAGGGATGGATGGAGTTCCTGTCGTGGCGCAGCGGTTATCGAATCCGACTAGGAACTTTGAGGTTGAGGGTTCGATCCCTGGCCTTGCTCGTTGCATTGCTGTGAGCTGTGGTGTAGGTTGCAGACACAGCTCAGATCCCGCGTTGCTGTGGCTGTGTTGTAGGCCAGCAGCTGTAGCTCCGATTTGACCCCTAGCCTGGGAACATCCATATGCCATGGGTGCGGTCCTAAGAAAACAAAAAGCAAAAAAAAGAGACTATTCCCAGGAATGGAAATGCTATAAAGTTGGGTTGTAATGCTCATTGTACAACAATAAATGTAAATAAAATTCAAAACAAAAACAATACTGTTCAGGAAGACTATTCCCAGGGCCCAGCATAGTGTCTGGGACTGGCAGGCAGTAAATGCTCAATTGACACACGTGCTGTTTAATCGGTGAATGAACTGAACTTTTCCACCTGCACAGCTCCTCTTCAGCAGACACAGGCCAGCAATCATATCACCCTCCAGACCCCCAGGTTTCAGATCTAAGGGATCAAAGTCGCCTTTACCATCCTCCAGCTTTAGACCCTTCCCTGCTGTTCTGGGGAAGGAAGTGGTCCAGCGCGATGGAAGCGTCCCTTTCACTGGGCGTAGTTGGCCCTCTATCGCCCCCTTGTGTCCAGCCTCAGACCTGCATGGAAAAATCGGCCTAGAAAGTTCTGGGAGAACAGTGCTGGTGATGACGCCCCACGCGGACCCCAGGGTCGCTCTTAGCCTTTCTGGCCCTGCCCCGGACCCTGGAAGACTGCCCTGTGTGAACTCCATCCGCGGGAGTTCCTTGCCCTCTACCTTCTGGTTGGGCTCCCCTTGTTACCAGCACTGACAGGAAATCTGAGGGTAGGTGGGGGAGAGAGCTTGGAGTATTTATTTTCCGGGCGCCTCCCTGCATCCCTGCGGTTCTGGCGGTGGCTCTGTTCCTCTACCTAGAGCCGAAGCTGCTATGGGCTCCCTTCCAAACTTTAGCTTTCTGCTTGAAGGGTGGTAATGGCTTTGGCTCTGGTTCCTGCTGGTTCTCTGGCGCAGCCCCAGATTTTGTGGGTTTTTTCACCCTGCCCACCCCTCTAAACCTTCCCTTTATAAATTCTCCCACTTTTTTTTTTTTTTTTTTTTTTTTGGTTTTTTAGGGCCGCACTCGCGGCATGTGGAGGTTACCAGGCTAGGGGTCAAATCTGAGTTACAGCCGCCGGCCTACACCACAGCCACAGCAACGCAGGATCCGAGCCTCATCTGTGAGCTACACCACGGCTCACGGCAACGCCGGATCCTTAACCCGCTGAGCAAGGCCAGGAATCAAACCCAAGTCCTCATGGACACTAGTTGGGTTCATTAACTGCTAAGACATGACATGAACTCCCTTTTTTTTTGATGTGGAAGTTCCTGGGCCAGGGGTCAAACCTGCACCACAGCAATGACAAGGCTGGGTCCTCAACCCGCCGATCCGCAAGGGAACTCCGCCACTTAAACACTTTGAATAGCTACCTGGGGACTGAATCCCATTATAAACTTACGGTGAGCCCAGGAGAGAATAGAACCCTCACCCACCAGTGGGCCCCAGATTGCTCTTTAGGAGGAGTTTGGGATGGCCAAGGGGCTGACAGGAGGGCTTGTCTTGAAGCTGATAAGATCTATATGGGGTTATTTATAGAGAGGAGCTAAAGCCTTCATGAAGATTCCATGGGAGTGTTTCTGTCTGTCCCCTGGAGAGAGGATAGAAGGAAAAAGATTTTATTCCTGTGTGTGTTGCAGGTCACTTGAGTCCTTAGTTAACTTTCTCACTTTCTATTTCCCTCAAGAGCCCTGAGAACAAGGGGGAAATATGGTTCAGAGAGGTGAAGTCGCTTGTCCAAGACCAGACAGCTACTGATTATAACAGTTACAAAACAAAACAGATCCCCTTCATTTCTGTGAAGTTCTAGAAGCAGGCAACACTAATTTCCAGGGGTTTTTGTTTGTTTGTTTGTTTTTTGTTTTCTTTAACAGGCCTTTCCATTGTGGCTCAGTGGTAAAGAACCTGACTAGTATCCATGAGGACATGGGTTCGATCCCTGGCCCCACTCAGTGGGTTAAGGATCTGGCGTTACCATGACGTGTGGTGTAGGTCACAGACGCGGCTCAGATCCCCAGTTGCTGTGACTGTGGTTTAGGCCGGCGGCTACAGCTCTGATTGGACTCCTAGCCTGGAAACTTCCATATGCCTCAGGAGTGGCCTTAAAAAAGCAAAGCAAAGCAAAACAAAGCAAAAACAAAACAAAACAGGGAGTTGTTGCCTCTTGGGAGTGAAATAGAGAATGGGCTCGAAAGGGGCAAAAACCCCACTGTTCTCTAAGTGATGGAAATGCTTATGTCTTGATTTGGGTGCTCAGTCACATGGGCGTATCTGTTTGCCATAACTTGTGGTACTGCTCCCTTAAGATCCAGGCATTTTTCGTTTTTATTTTTAAAATAAATAAACACAAAGAAGAATTTGCAAGCCTAATAGCTGTCATTTTTGAGCACTTCATCCCAGGTCTGTCCAAAGTGCTTTGCCCCAGAATGAATTCTCATGACCAGTTTATGAAGGAAGTGATGATAATAAACATCAGGAAGTATTTTTGGAGCACTTACCATTCCTGCATTCCCTCTCTGAAAACAGCAGGTACCGTATACCTATCATGTGTCCAGCACTTTTCTAGACTACAGACACACAACAGTACGTGAACCACACACAAAAATGACACTCCTCCTCGTGGGGAGGCAGATTGTTAGGGAAAAAAAAAGTGAAATACATAGAGGAGTTCCCACCCTGCACAGCGGGTTAAGAATGTGACTGCAGGAGTTCCCATCGTGGCTTGGCGGTTAGCAAACCCGACTAACATCCATGAGGATGCGGGTTCGATCCCTGGCCTTTCTCAGTGGGTTAAGGATCTGACGATGCCATGAGCTGTGGTGTAGGTTGTAGACGTGGTTTAGATCCTGCGTTGCTATGGCTGTGGCGTAGGCTGGTGGCGGCTACAGTTCAGATTGGACTCCTAGCCTGGGAACCTCCATATGCCGCAGGTACAGCCTTAAAAGACAAAAAGACAAAAAAAAAAAAAAAAAAAAAAAAAAAAAGTGACTGCAGTGGCTCTGGTGGCTGTGGAGTTGTGGCTTGGAGCCCCGGCTGGTGCATTGGGTTAAAAGGATCTCAAGTTGCCACAGCTGCAGCTCAGGTCGCAGCTGTGGATTGGATTCAATCCTTGGCCCAGAAATTTCCATGTATTGCATGTATCGCAGGCAGCTTGAAGGAAGGGAGGGAGAGAGAGAGAGAAAGAAGGACAGAAAGAGGAAAGAAAGAGAAAGGAGAAAGGGGGGAGGGAGGGAGAAAAAAAGACATAGAATATTAGATGCTGACAAGCAAACAAAGCAGGAAGGGAAGCCTGGGGCGATCATGTTTGGCAGACTTGATTGTATGACAATCTCATGACAAAGGGACTATGAGGAACCCCATTATCAGAAGAGGAAACAGGTATGGAGAGGTCACCAGCCTAAATCTGGCCAAGAGGCAGGTGGGGAGCTGCAAGCCCCAGGATTCCTTCCAAAGGCGGCCTTGACCATGGGCTCTGGAAACAGATCCCTTCCTACTCTCCTTTGTGGAGGAGTGGGGAGATGCAATGACCAGACAGTGAATGACCTGGGCCTGGGGTCTCCGAAGGCAGGAAAGGGTTCAGCTCTAGGAGACTCATTGAGGGAGGCCCCTTTCTCGCGCAGCTGAGGGCTCGATGAGGTTGGAGTGTCAGGTCGGAGGGAGAGGAAGCAAAGGGGCTCATGAGTTGGGGGCCTTCAGCCTGGGGGCATGGAAGGACTGGGACGGGGGTGCTCCAGTAACAGGTGAGGTTTCCCCAGGGCTGGAAGCCTTTAGAGGAGCGAAGGCTTTAAAGGGGCGCAGGGGAGCGACGAAGGAGGGGTTAATGGGGGCGGGCCGGACCGGGCGGGGGCGGGGCCTCGGCCGGCCGCTCTGGCCCGAGGGCCGGTAGGAGTCGCCGCCAGGTCCCGGCGCCGCGGTAGAGCCCAGATGCCCCGGCCGCCGAGAGAGACGCCACCCGCCCCGTCCAGCCGCCACGCGCAGGTAGGCGCCGGTCCAGCGGCCGCCGCGGGGCCGCTCGGCCCGCGCCCCTCGGGGGCTTTGCGTTCCCGCCTGGGCTGCCTCGGTGTCCCGCGCCGTCTCGGTCCCCGCCCCTCTCGGGGGCAGGCGCTCCCCGCGTCTCCCGCGGCCGACTTTGTCTCTGGGTCTGTCTCCAGGTCTCCGTCGGTGTCTGAGGTCTCTCGGCACCCGAGGTCCTTCACTATCTTGGGTGTGTCTCTCCTTCTCCATCTCTGGACGTCTCTGTGTCGATTTCTTTATCTCTGCCTCGCCATCTCTCTCACTCTCTGTCTCTGTCTCTGTGTGTGTGTGTCTCTTCGCCTCTCTCCCTGCCTCTTGGTGAATTTCAGTCTCTACGGATCTCTCAGCCTCCATCTCCACGTCTCCACGTCTCTGGGCATCTCTGCCCTTTCCCTGCCTGTCTCTCCGCCTCTCTAC